>CAWUFW010016472.1:0-307732 GCA_963921515.1 Calotriton arnoldi
GAACATGACACTTGTTTCCCTATTTTTGATTTTCTTCAGTTAATCTTTTTTCCAGTTGCCATCCTGTTTCTGAGAAAAAAAAAAAAAAATGTTAAAAAACGGAAAAAATGTTTCGTAAAAAAACAGAAAAAAGTTCTTGTTAGAACTCCTTTCATGGTTTGAAAAAAGATAAATTGTATGCATGTTTATGTATAAGAAAGAGTGAGGGAGTGCCTGTATGGGTGACTGAGTGGGTGTGTTAGTGGCTATATGAGTGAGTGACTGGGTGGGTGAGCGTCAGTAGAAGTGAGTGGATGTGTGAATGGCTGCATGGGTGACTGACTGGATGGGCGTGTGAGTGATTGGGTGACTGTGTGGCTCTATGTTTTAGTGAGTGGTTGTGTGAGTGGCTGTATCTGTGATTGAGTGGCTGTGTCAGTGGCTGTATGAATGAGTGACTGGCTGTGTGATGGGTGTATTGTTGAGCGACTGGGGGTGTGAGTGGCTCTATGAGTGTAATACTGGGTGTGTGAGTGGCTGTATGGGTGACAGAATGGCTGTGTTAGTGGCTGTATGAGTGAGTGACTGGGTGAATGAGTAGCTGTATGAGTGAAACACTGGGTATGAGTGGCTCTATGAATGATTGAGTGGCTGTGTGTTTGCATGAGTGATTGAGTGGCTTTGTGAGTGACTGTATGATTGAGTGAGTGACTGTGTAAATGGCTTTATGGGCGAATAAGTGACTGCATGAATGACTGCATGAGTAATTCAGTGGGTGTGCAAGTGCCTATATAACTAAGGGGCCTGCTAGGATGGCGGGTGGACCTGGGTCCGCCCGCCATCCTAGCGGGAACAGGACCGGACGCCAGCCATGCGGCAGTCCCGCACCCCTGATTAGGATGTGACCGCCACCCTGGCGGTCGAATTCCGCAGTTTAACATTGCGGCGGGTGCTGCTTACAGCAGCACCCGCCGCAATGTCAATTTGCCATGTTGTGCATTTCCATGCACAACGTGGCAGGCACCGCACGGTGCCTGCCACCTTGTGCATGGAAATGGAGGGGGGTACCATGGGTACCCCCCAAGTGCACCCCCACCCCCCGGGGCCCGCAACGGGCCCCCAAAGCAAATCACCGCCAGTCTTTACATGGCGGCATTGCCACCATGGAAAGGCCTTACACCGCACACATCCTACTATGGATGGCGGTGCCTTCTAGGCACTGCCACCATATTAGTGGCCCAAGTCCGCCCGGCCGGCAATCGGAACGATTGCCGACCGTCGGAAAAGCGGCGGATGCACTTTAGCGTCCGCCGTGATACCCCCGCCATTATAATATGGCAGGGGGTATTACTCGTTACGATGGCGTAACGGTCGCCACCGCCGGCTCTGCAGTGGCGATCGCTACGCCATCGTAATGACCCCCTAAGTGAGTGGATGTGTATTTTATTAGCTGTATCAGTCAATTAGTGGCTCCGTCAGTGACTCTATGGGTGAGTAAGTAACTCTGTGAGTGCCTATATGGGTAAGTGAGTGTGTGTGCAAGAAGCTGTATAGGTGAGTGAGTGGCTGTGTCAGTGTATGTATCAATGTGTGTCTGGGTGTCTCAGTGTCTGCATCAGAGTGTGCCTGCGTGTGATAGTGTATAGAACAGCATGTGCCTTGGTGTATCAGTGTATACATAAGTGTGTGCCTGGGTGTGTCAGTATATGTTTCAGTGAATGCCTGGGTATGTTACTGTATGCATCCGCGTGAGTTTGGATGTATCAGTGTGTGCATGAGTGTCTGCCTGGGTGTGTCAGTGTATGGATAAGTGTGTGCCTGGTTGTGTTAATGTCTGTTTGAGTGTGTGCCTGGGTGTGATAGTGTATATAACAGTATGTGACTGGGTGTGTTAGAGTCTGTATCAGTGTGTGAATGGGTGTGTGAGTATCTATATGGGTGAGTAAGTGGGTGCATGAGTGTCTGTAACAGTGAGTAAGTGGCTGTGTGAGTGCCTGTACAGGCGAGTAACTGACTGAGTCAGTGCCTGTATCTAATAGTGAATATGTATGAAGGTAGCTGTATAAGTAACTGACTGGCTGTGTTAGCAGCTGTATAAGTAAGTAAGTAAGTGAGCGTGTCACTATTTAGAGGAGTGAGCGGATGTCTTTCTAGCTGTGAGGGTGAGTGATCGGGTATGTCAGTAGTTACATGGGAGAGTGACTGTGTGTTAGTGATTATATGGATGGATGTGTGGTTGTATGAGTTACTGTGTGGGTGAGTGAGTTCATGTGTTAGTACCTGCATTAGTGAGTAGGTGAATGTGTGAATATCTGTGTGGGTAAGTGAGTGCATGTAGTAGTATATGCATTCATAAGTGACTAAATATGTTACTGACTATATCAGTCACTGAGTGGCTGAATGAGTGAGTAACTGGAGTATAAGTGCCTCTATCAGTATGTGTCTGGATGTCTCAGTGGCTCCTTCAAACTCTACCTTGGTGTATGCCTTTACATTGTTACTTTGTAAAAGTAGTAAGAAAGAAGTTATTGGTAAATTACTTTACTTCAATAGATGGTGACATTTATCTATGTAGAAAGAAAAAGAACATACATATAAGTTAGTATTACTTTTGCAAAATTCCTTGATAAACTTTTAGTTTCTGCATTGCATAAATTCATACTATAAACCAAGCAGAAAATATTTATTATGCTCTAATAATATTTCTCACTATACTTAAGCATTTCCTTTTCCATTTTTTACTATTCTCAGCTTTTGTACTTGTAAACCATAATGAATGTACTGTATACATTTTCATTGTTGAACAGTGGAGAAAAAAACAATCATAAAGATTGTAAAAAAAAAATCCCTCTTGTCAAGTCAACACCTGCTATTTTCTTTTTTGGTATTAACTTTTGATGCTTTTCCCATCATTTGCCAAATCAAATGGCATCTGGTGTCAGTGAGAATCAGCCACACCCTATTGAACATAGATTTTTTTGGAGGACTATCCTCAAGCAAAGGGGCAATAAATTGCATGGTAGTGTTTTACCATCCCCTCCAGGGAACAGAAAATGGTGCCAAAGCATGTGACATACTCTTTCTGTGAGAAATCCCTCTCCAGCAGTATCTCAAACAAATACTCATATGGCACTGCAAGTATATTGACACATCTGAAGAGATATAACTCCAACCACTATTGAAAAAGAAAAAGGACATAAATATAAATTAGTATTACATTTACAAAATTCCAGGAACAAAACAGTGAACATTACGTATGCTGTAACAGTATATCACATTATAGCAAAGCATTTCCTTTTCCCTTTTTTCTGTTCTCAGCTTTTATACTTGTACACCACAAATGATGTAGTATATAAAGCTTCATCCTTGAACAGTGGGAGAAGCAATTGCATAGATTGTAGAAAAAAAACACAGTATATCACTTCAAATAAGTGACACTATGCATTGCACTCATTACAAACACTTAATCAATTGTTTTACCTACAATTTCTAAACTAACCTACACAAACGTGTCTTAAAAATAATTCTCTTACTATGATAACTGGCACAATAGTACTAATACATATGAAGGAGAATTGTATTTTTGAGACCTTTTTGAAGACATCATCCCTAATATGCCAAATGAGGTCTAAAACCCTGATGATCCACATAGGCAAAATACCATGCATTACTTTTTTTCCAGAAACAGTATGTAGAACCTTGGTTGTAGAAACAAAAGGTGACAATTTTGTAGTTTGAAAAGCAGTTTTTGTTTCAATTTAAGGTTACTGTGATTACATTGTGTCCATCCAGTTTCACTCTTTAATTAGACAGTGTAGTATCCTGATGTTATATTAACTCCTTTGTGGAAGATAAAAGAACTCTTGAATTTTGGAGAACTTTTTAAAGAAATCACTCCTGATAGGCCAAAACAATGATGATCCACATAGAAAAAGCACTGTACATTACTTTTTTTCTAAAAATAATCCTTAGAACTTTGGTTGATGAAACAATAGGTAAGAATTTCGTGATTTGAAAGGCTGTTTTGGTTTGAATGTAAAGTTGCTGTCATTGAATTCCGTCCATCCAGTTTCACTCTTTAAATAGACAGTAAAGTGTCCAGATGTTACAGTAACTCCTTCGTGAATGATAATAGCTACAGTAGTACAAGTTCTTCCAGAAATTGATATTTGTCTAGCTTTGAAGTTGGTAATCTCAGTTTCCAATTTACATCCATCTACTCTGCATCGTTGTAACATTAATATAAGGTTTTTTCCACTTCTTCGTATGTGTAATGTAGGCATAACATCTGATCTACTATTTGGGCAGGTCATATTTTGGTTTGCATTTTTAATCAATCTGTCAAAAGATACAGTTTTGGAATCCAGTAATGTTAAGTACAGAAATAACTCAGAATTGATTTTAGTGGTAAACCTAAAAGAGCAATCTTCACACTCATGGTTCCATGTGTAACTTAGTCCAAATAAGTCATAGATACTTATTTCTTCTTCTTCTAAAACTCCAAGGATGGCCATTATAAATTCCTGTGCATCTTGTTGAGTGTTAAGAGTAAAAACTACTTATATATTACATATATCTACTAGATTTCAAATGCCTGAAACATTGCAGCAAACAACAGAGTGTAGAACAAATCTATTCTGTGGTTTCTGTGCAATTGCATTTACAAGATATGGTAAATGAAACAGTACATTGAGAACAACATTTGCATAGCAGCTGACACCAGAAGTGTTTGACAACTGGTAACCTTCAATATCTCCGTCATTCTCCAGTTTTTTCTTCTTAATACCTACCTTGTTCTCCTTCTTTTCAGCAACATCCATAGATTCTTTTGTGAGCTTCCGCTTTGGACAGATTATCTGTTTTTCATAAATGGGACTCTGTCCTAAATGAGGAGTGTATACACTTCTTAACCGATTGTACTCTCTGACACAACTTGCATCAGCACTAACTTTACTTTCATCATAATCAACCAAAAACAAACCAGACAATGTTCTTACTTGAGACAATACAACATATGACATACGTTCTCTAAATACAGGACTACCAATATTAATATTAGTTGGGTCTACACTTAAAACTTGAGATTTATGGATAGTTACAGCGTATGCTAGAGACACTGGAAACTGCTGCAGCTGAACATGCAAGTCTCTTACAAGCAAAAAACATACAACACATCAGCCAATCTGCTTTATGCCATCAATTTGATCTAATTGCATGGCTAAGTATTCAACCTCATCCCTATTTGGAAAATTAATGAAATCAATAACTTTACCCACAGCACCATTTGCTAGCCCATCCTCAATATTTAAATTACTCTGCAAAACTATTCAGCAGTTTTTGCACAGAAGTAAACACTTTTCTAATCCTGCAGTTCCTAATTCAAACTTCTCCAAAGAATCCAATTTTGCTTGTAGTTTTTCAGTTAGTGGTATCGTTACTCCATAGTGTTAAATTTTATCGATAGCTGTAATTTTCAAAGTATCTTCTTTCTCCAGTTTCAGTAATTGTTCATTAAAATTGGATCACTTTGAAAGTGTAGGCATTAAACAGACTATGGATTTGTCTTCTTCAATGAAATTATACATTCGTTGTGCTGCTGTGTTGTTAGATCAAAATAGTTTCTTGACAAGTAGACTTTCCAAAGCACATTTTCCCTCTTTTGCCAGAATTCCTACTCTAATGTCCATCAGCATATGTCCATATTCCACATCATATGCTTGACACATATTCTTCACTAGTTCCTTGTATTTGAAGTTTAACCAAATATTTACATTGCCAATACTGCTCAAAGAATTTCTTGTTTCATTATGAAGAAGTGTCTTGAAAACAGGCTGTCATTTGACGGGGGTAAGTTGCAGTTGGTCACCGAAAACAATTAAATGCTTTCCTCCAAACAGCACGTCATTCTCTGTTTTTAAAATCTGCTGCATTCTTAAGTGTATGAAAGCAGGCATTAAGTTTGAAACCATGCTCACTTCATTGGTGATAAAAAGCTTCAGTTTCTTCAATACTCTTGACACCTCATGACAAGCTTCACCAGATAACTTCTGGTATTCCAGTTTATTGCCATGTTCAACAGGTAGCATAAGTAGTCAATGTAAAATAATTCCTTTAATGTTGTGTGCAGCTAATCCATTTTGTGTTGTTACTACACATGATAAACTTGATTTCACAATATCTGTGCTTTCCAGATTGAACTCTGCTAGATACTGAATTTCCAGAAAAGCCTTCAAAACTCTATTTCACATGCTTGCAAGGACTAGACTTACCCAAACAATTCCTCTTGACTTCGCAAATAAACTAGCTGAGCTCAACTGATCCGAGCACTCATAGGACCTTATCTCTCTGTGGGAAAGATTTTCAAGCTGAAGTTATACAATTTCTTGGTAAGACTCTTTTCTGTAGAAATCTCCTCCCACATCTCCTTCATCTCTTTCTTCTCTGATTTTGCAATATATGAAGTGACGTAATGAACAACAACAATGGAGTTGTCTGTAATAAACTTTATATCCATGTTGGCATTCCACATTTTCAGAATGACTGGATTATAGTCATTAATATACTTCGAGGCCTCTGTTCTTCTGAGGTTGTATGTGTTTTTGGGTGATTTTCATGTCGGTGTATATCTGACTGCAGATAATAAGCTGTTTACTCTTCCTTGTGAATTGGCAGGTCGTGGGAATCGAAAACGACATCTTGTATAAAATTTACCTTTGCATCTGTATTTTCGACAACAGTACTTCCCACATCTATGAGTTTGAAAGCGCAGAACTTGTTGTCTCAAACATTTTTCACCACCATCTTTTGGGATGGCACATGTCACATACTGTTCTATGAAAGACAGTCAGGCTCATCACTCATCACTGTCTGTTCCAAATTTTGGTGTATCTTTTATCCACAACAGAATTTGAATATGAGGAGCACTTCTTGCTTGGTACGCCAAAAGAAATCAGTTACTTCACCAAGAGGAGGAATTGTTTTGTTGCAGATGAAAGACATCATACCATGAAACCTGTGGTTACAATATCTGCAAATATTAGCGGGATCCAAAGAGCAAAGTTCTCCAGCTGTCTTTACTTTGATGTCCTTAATGTTTGTGTTTGCTTCTCCCAAAAATTCAAGCAGGTTATCCCATGCATACTCAGTACAACTGATCATCAGAAACCAAGTAGGTGCACCTAGGTTTCTCAACATACATTTTCAGCTCACCATGACGACGATACTAATACTTGTCGGTGCCACATTGGCACGCCATCAAATTAATCAAGCTCTACTCCAACGTTTCATCCTTTCCATGAAGTTTGTCAACAAACTCCTCTGCAGAAAGGTATTGAAGATTTACTGCGGCCTTTAGTATATGGTTTACAGCATCTGAAAGTCCAGATAAGTCCCTCTCAAACAGAAGATCAAATATGTATGGAATACACTGGTGAAATCTAGGATCTTCTGAATATAATCTGGTTGACGGGAATTCAGCTGCTGGTATCTGTATGGGGTGGTCATCATAGTGTCAACCTTCTCCAGTGGGAAACAGTTGTGGAAAACACCGAGCCTCTAAACCTTTCTGCCACACACTCATGGGAGCTCTTTTTGCTTGCTTCATTTGAAACAGATCATTAGCATCACTGATAACGTCTTTAGAATGCAAAGTATGGATGCTATAGTGATCATGAATTTTTTCTGATCTCAATCAACCTTTTCAATCTGACCAGTTGACTGTAATATTTCATCCTTTCATCTTTGCTTTTTTTACTTTATTAACTTTCACTAACTCTTGCCATTTTTTATGCTCCTAGTAGGGACATCATTTACTAGAATAATAAGTGTATCATCAAAATCTCTCTGTACTCCTATGGTTTCAATATTATTTTTGAAATCTAATGGGAAGTACACAACTCTGCCTTTAAGTTCTCTTTGTAGCTCTGTTGGAGGTAATTTCCCAGGTTATGGTTCTATACAAACTATAGCTTGGAAAGGATGTATACATTGTATAAGAATTGATTTGTAAACATTCAAATCTCAAAGTTCTTGTGAAATTGAAACTAATTCTAACTTGCTATGTACTGCTCTAGCTGGCATTTTATTATCCTCTAAGTTATCATAGCAGTACTTACATATAATTTGATGTGTGCTCAAATCAAACTGTTCTTCTACAAATAAATATACAGCAAATTCTTGTCACTTATCTCTCCTCTCCTGTTCAGTTATTGAGAATATAACTACATTACAAGTTTAGCTTTTGTAGTGAGTGCGTTGACAACAAATACAAACACAGTTTGGTTTCTCTGAAGAAACTGTGTTAAACTTTGCAATCTCTTGTGCAAAGTTCCTGTTCCTCTATGCCTTCACATACAAACTCCTCATTTTCCCTAGACACCTGATCAGGACCAAAGAAACATAACTGAACATCCTCACAAACCTTTTCTACATCTGCTACTGTTCCATGCAAAAGAGCTCTATTCATTTCTCCTAAAAATAGAGCAGGAGTTTTGACATAGTAAAGCCTCCAAACTAAATTTCACATTTTAGAGTGGTGAACAGCTAACATTCTAAAGTGATGATAGGTGCTTTGGCACACTTCCTTTAATAGACATACTAGTGAATTTCCCTGTAAATGTGTATGCTTCAATACTTTGCATGGATTTAATCCTTGCCCAATTTTCTGTTTCAGACTTTTGGTGGAAAATATATGAAGGAAAGCTCTCAATAGATCAATTGATTTTTTCCTAAACACTGAAAATACTTCTACAGCTCCATTTGTATACAGGGACTGTCTACGCCTTCCCTGTAACTCTTCAGCTATCACTTCTTCAACGTTCCTAGGTACTATCTCCTCTTTTGCAATGGGAGTACCATTCTTCATCTCATAACATAGTTCAGTTGCGTCAACTGCATGCACTAATGTATTCTCTTGAAAGTAGCTTTATTCGTTAAAGAAAGTCTCAGTACTGGAAGTATGCTTCCATTCGCCACTAAAGATTTTGCAAAAGTTACTTCGATCAACAAGTCTTTTCTTTTGGCTTTTTTTCCTTATAGATAACACTATTTTATCCAGTGTTCTCATTCTGATCAGAATCAAAATAAATAGCTTCCTCTCCATTGCAAACGACTGATCAACTCCAGCCTCAGCACATTCCGTTTGTTTCACTGCTTCTTTTCTATTTTTATACTGCTTCATAGTTCCTACGAGATTCTGAATTATCCTACTATGAAACATTCTGATTCTAATTTCTTTAAACTGCCTCTGTCTTCTTGTTAAACTAGCTGCTTTCTTATACCATTTCTTACTCTTAATGTCACTCACATTGTGTCCTTTCTTAGCTGATTGGAAATTTTGTTTTTTATTTACTTGCTTTTGTTCACTTTACAGTTTTCAAGATACTATTTTAAGATACTTTTATTTCTTACCAGCAGCTCTTTTCTCTTTCACATTCTCTGCATTTTGCACCCTTTTGTTCTCACTTGTAAGGAGATAGTATCCTTTCCTCTATTTCTTTTTACTTTCGGTTTTTGATGGCATTGTAATTATCCTGTTTTAAGTGGAAGTAAATGTCTGCAAAGAAAAAAAACAAATACATACATTTATGTTTTCTATACTGTTATGGTTCTTAGGCACATTATCGACATTGCTAAGTTAGCATGAGCTTCGCTGCCATGATGCTGCTTTTGTGCATGCTACTACATGACTTTGTTTTTGCAAGACTTTGTTTGTGCCCTTCACATGAGAACAGGTTGCCTTTCGCGTTCTCTGTCTTTCCTGGAGTTTAGTCTGAACACGATATGCAAGGTCAATAAACAATGCCCCTTGTTATTCTGTTGTGCTCAGTCCCTAGCACCTAGACATAACATGCTACACAGCTGCAGTACTGAAGACTCATGCTTTGATATTACGTTGTTGCATGTTGTTTTAACACACTTGGAGAAAGCTGTTCCATGGAGAAGAGCGCTGGAGTTCCTATGATGTAAACCTTACATTCAGGCTTTAAGGTATGGGGTCTGCTGTCAAAGCCCAGAGATCGTCCTTTTTATAAAATAAACTTCTTCTAGTCACGGGGAGGGTGGTCAGGCCTATAGGCCCTTATTTCCACAGTCTTTATAAAATGACTTCTCCCTTTGTATTCTATGGAATTGTAACAATGCTAACTGTGCTGAATTTATGCATTTTGCTGCTAGTAGTGCACGTATACTGTATTGTAGAACACGATAGTTAAAATAAACATTTTGAACTATTTCAGTGACTCTGCTTATTCTCATTGTGGACAAGTACGAGTGAGTGAGCGAAAGAGTACGTCTTGCTCCCGCGATTCCTGAGAGAGTCGGGAGTGTTGTGTTCTGGGTTGTCTAATCATTTGTAGCTCAGTGATCTTTGGAGGAGAACGAATGAGACACTATAGCTAGTCGGTTTGGGATTTTGGGTACTGATGTGGTAGGTTGGTACACCCCATTCACTGATGTCCTGTTTTCCTGCACATAGTTCTGTGTATGTGCAGAATCCCTGCAACAATATATACTATTAAATTACATTTTAAAGCATTTAAGTGACAATGTAAACAGTTATATTACAATAGTATAGCCATTCTAACTCTATTATTTTGCTTTTTTATATCTGTGTGTCTCTGCCTGTGTTAGCATATCCATCAGTGTGTGCGTGGGTGTACTACTGTATGTTCCCTGAAATCTTGGTTGTCTGAGCATGTGTGTCAGTGTGGGTTATAGAGTTTCACTGTATGCATAAATGACTGTCTGAGTGTGATACTGTATGGAGAAGTTTGTGAGTGAGTCTCTTAGTGTATGTATAAGTGTTAGTATCTGCATTAGTATGTGTCTGGGTGTCTCAGTGTATGCATAAGTGTGTGTGTGGTTATATTGTATTGTATTGTATTGTATTTATATAGTGCTTACTACCCCTGACGAGGTGTCTAAGGGCATTTTTGGGGAGTAGCACACTACTCCAGAACCTATAAAGAATTAGTGGTGAATTAGTATAGTGAAATATGAAAGTAATTTGAATGGTGGATATGTAAGTGTTATTTGGATTGAGAAGGATAGTGGAGGGTTAGAAGAGGGAATAGGTTTGCATTTATATAGTGCTTGCTACCCCTGATGAGGTGTTAAAGGGCTTTTTCAGTGAGAAGCAAGCCCCTCTGGAACCCATAAAGGGTTTTTTAAATTTGCGAATACGTCACAAATACGCAAAACAAAAGCAGACATTCAATAGACACCAATACATTTAAAATTCACAACTATATAGCTGTCTCTGTGCATCTGACTAGGTATGTTACTGTGTGTATGGGACTATGAGTGGGTGTAAGAGCATCCGAGTGGGTCTGTGATTGGGTGTATGAGTGTCTGAGTGGATCAGTGAGTAGGTACATGAGTCTCTCAGTGAGCGTGAGTGGGTGCATGTGTCTCTGAGTGGGTCTGTGAGTCTCTGAGTGGGTCTGTGAGAGGGTGCGTGAGTCTATGACTGGGTCTGTGAGTGAGTGCATGAGTCTCTGAGTGGGTTTGTGAGAAAGTGTGTGAGTGGATCAGGGAATGGGTGCATGAGTTTCTGAGTGGGTCTGTGAGTGAGTGTGTGAGTGTCTGAGTAGGCCTGTGAGTGGTTACCTGAGTCTCAGTGAGTGTGAGTGGGTGCATGAGTCTCTGAGTGGGTCTGTGAGTGGGGTGTGAGTATCTGAGTGGGTCTGTGATAGGGTACATGAGTGTCTGAGTGGGTCTGTCAGTGGGTGCATGAGTCTCTGAAAGGGTCTGTGAGTGTGTGTGTAAGTCTCTGATTCGGTTTGTGAGTGGGTGCATGAGTCTCTGACTAGGTCTCTGAGTGAGTGTGTGAGTCTCTGAGTGGGGTTGTGAGAAAGTGTGTGAGTATGTGAGTGGGTGCATGAGCCTCTGAGGGGGTCTGTGAGTGAGTGTCTGAGTGGGCATATGAGTGGTTACCTGAGTCTCTGAGAAGGTCTGCGAGTGGGTGCATGAGTGTCTGAATGGGTCTTTGAGTGATTGTATGAGTCTCTGACAGAGTCTGTGAGTGGTTGCATGAGTGTCTGAGTAGGAATGTGAGTGGGTGTGTGACTGTCTGAGTGGTCTCTCAGTGGGTGCATGAGTGTCTGAGTGGGTCTGAAAGTGAGTGCGCAAGTCTGTGAGTGGGTGCATGAGTCTCTGAGTGGGTCTGTCAGTGGATGTGTGAGTGTCTGAGTGGGTCTGTGAGTAGATGCATGAGTCTCTGAGAGGATCTGTGAGTGGGTGCATGAGTGTCTGAGTAGTCTCTTGGTGGTTGCATGAGTGTCTGAGTGAGTCTGTGAGTGATTACATAAGTCTCTTAGTGGGTCTGTGAGTTGGTGCATGAGGGTCTGATTGGGTCTATAAGTAGGTGCATGAGTCTCTGGGTCTCTGAGTGGGTGCATACATGTCTGTGTGAGTCAGGGAGTGGGTATGTGAGTACCTGAGTGGGTTTGTGAGTGGGTGCATGAGTATCTGGGTGGGTTTTGAGTGGATGAGTGAGTCTCTGAGTGGGTCTGTCAGTGGATGTGTGAGTGTCTGAGTGGGTCTGTGAGTAGGTGCATGAGCCTCTGAGAGGATCTATGAGTGGGTGCATGAGTGTCTGAGTGGTCTCTTGGTGGTTGCATGAGTGTCTGAGTGAGTCTGTTACTGATTGCATAAGTCTCTTAGTGGGTCTGTGAGTTAGTGCATGAGTGTCTGAGTGGGTCTGTGAGTGGGTGAGTGAGTCTCAGAAAGAATATATGAGTGTGTTCATGAGTCTCTGAGTGGGTCTGTCAGTGGGTGTGTGAGTCTCTGAGTACATATATGAGTGTTTGCATGAATGTCTGAGTGGGTCTGTGAGTGGGTATGAGAGTGTCTGAGTGGGTCTATTAGTGGGTGCATGAGTGTCTGAGTGGTCTCTTGGTGGTTGCATGAGTGTCTGAGTGAGTCTGTTACTGATTGCATAAGTCTCTTAGTGGGTCTGTGAGTTAGTGCATGAGTGTCTGAGTGGGTTTTGAGTGGATGAGTGAGTCTCTGAGTGGGTCTGTCAGTGGATGTGTGAGTGTCTGAGTGGGTCTGTGAGTAGGTGCATGAGTCTCTGAGAGGATCTATGAGTGGGTGCATGAGTGTCTGAGTGGTCTCTTGGTGGTTGCATGAGTGTCTGAGTGAGTCTGTTACTGATTGCATAAGTCTCTTAGTGGGTCTGTGAGTTAGTGCATGAGTGTCTGAGTGGGTCTGAGAGTGGGTGAGTGAGTCTCAGAATGAATATATGAGTGTGTTCATGAGTCTCTGAGGGGGTCTGTCAGTGGGTGTGTGAGTCTCTGAGTACATATATGAGTGTTTGCATGAATGTCTGAGTGGGTCTGTGAGTGGGTATGAGAGTGTCTGAGTGGGTCTATTAGTGGGTGCATGAGTGTCTGAGTGGTCTCTTGGTGGTTGCATGAGTGTCTGAGTGAGTCTGTTACTGATTGCATAAGTCTCTTAGTGGGTCTGTGAGTTAGTGCATGAGTGTCTGAGTGGGTCTGTGAGTGGGTGAGTGAGTCTCAGAATGAATATATGAGTGTGTTCATGAGTCTCTGAGTGGGTCTGTCAGTGGGTGTGTGAGTCTCTGAGTACATATATGAGTGTTTGCATGAATGTCTGAGTGGGTCTGTGAGTGGGTATGAGAGTGTCTGAGTGGGTCTATTAGTGGGTGCATGAGTGACTGAGTGGGTCTGTGAGTTGGTGCTTGAGTCTCTGAATGGATATATGAGTGGGTGCATGAGTGTCTGAGTGGGTCTATGAGTGAGTGTGATGGTTTGTTTTTCAGCGCTATTCATGATTTCTTCATGATGTTACATGGGGTCCACGATGAGCATTGCGATGCATTTGCGAATATCGCACATGGAAAAAGAACAGTGTTTTCACATTTTGAATACATAAGGTGCCATACAAACTCCCCTATATTCCAGCCATGGGTTCAGGGTACCTCTACCCTGACCACTTATACCACTTTTGTTCTTCATTTTCAACAATGGGAACCATGTCCCGTTACTTAAAATGGTGGGCGCAACTTTATGCTCATGTTGCAGTCAGCCAATCACAGCATTCCTGTTGGTGCGCACATTTGCAATTTGTCACAAATTAGTCATGAATTAGTCTCAATCCTAAATATACAAATTTGGATTTTCTTTAATAACTCCAAAACTCGTGACCAAATTTACACCAAATAACAAAAAGTGTGCTTTAAGGACCAAGAGCTACATTTCTGCCAAATTTTGTGTTATTCTGTCCAGGAGTTCGGGCTGCAGTCGTGTTCAAAATCTCTGTGTGATTTAACATGGGAAACACACTTCTTTTGACCCCCCTTTTTGTCAGCCCCCGATTGACAGATCACCCTGAAACTTTCCATGCAGAACTAGAATCACAGGCAAACCTTTTTGGGGATAATTTCATGAAAATTCGTCAAATGGTGCCAAAGTTACAGTCAAGTCAAAAAACGTTTTTCCCATGGAAACAAGGTCCTACCCATAACTACCTACTGGCGACTTATATAACTTTAAAAATACAATTATTAAACAATTTACATAATTATTAATCAGTTAATTAATAAGAAATTGTTAATTGTTAATTAATCAATTAAATAGTATTTGTATACCACTGATAATCACCAGAGAGGGTATCAGGGTGCTGGGTAGCAGGGCTCAGTCGAAAAGCCAGGTCTTGAGTCTCTTCCTGAATTCCACCAGTGAGGGTGATGCCCGGAAATGGAGGGGAAGGACGTTCCAGGACTTGGTGGTGAGGTAGGAGAAGGACCGGCCTCTGCTGTGGCTTCGGCGGATGTATGGTGTCTGTGCAAGGGAGGCAGAGCGAAGGTGTCTGAATGGTTGGTGGAAGTTCAGGCGGTGGTTGGTGATTGCTGTTCCTAGTTCATGGAGGGCTTTGTAGGCGAGTGTCAACATCTTGAATTGGCGTCTTTTCAGGACGGGGAGCCAGTGAAGGTTCCTAAGGTGTGGGGTGATATGGGTCTGTTTGGGTAGGTTAAGGATGCGTTTGGTGGTGGTTCCTGTGTACAGTGCATTGCTGTAGTCCAGCTGGCAGGTGACTAGGGCTTGAGTGAAGGTTCTCCTTGTGTCGATGGAGAGCCATTTGAAGATTCTTCAGAGCATGTAGAGGGTGTGGAAGCATGCTGAGGAGGCTGCATTGATCTGTTGCTCCATGGTGAGCTTGCTGTCCAGGATGATGCAGAGGTTGTGGGCGTGATCTGTCGGTGTGGGAGTAGATCCAAGTTCGGCGGGCTACCAGGTGTCGTTCTAAGGGGAGGCGTTGTTGTCAAAGATCAGCACTTCGGTCTTGTCAGTGTTGAGCTTCAGACAGTTGGGCTTCATCCAGTCGGTGAGATTCTTCATGCAGTTGTGGAAGTTGATCTTCGTGGTGGTGGTGTCTACTGAGAACAAGAGGATGAACTGGGTGTCGTTGGTGTAGGATATGGTGTTGAGGTTATAGCTTTTGATGATGGCAGCTAGAGGTGACATGTAGGTGTTGAAGAGGGTGAGATGGAGGGAACCTTGAGGGACGCCGCAGATGGTGCTCTTGGGTTCTGAGGTGAAGGGACGTAGGTTGATTCTCTGAGCTCATCCTAATAATAATCAATTAATATGTAATTAACTTCCCACCCAATACCCCTATAAACCCAACAGCCCACACCTAATATATAACGTAAAAAATATCATTATTATACGATTTACATATTTATTAATCAATTAAATAATTAATAAAAAGTTCATTATTAATTGTTAATTAATTATTACTTAATTAGCTTTCCACCTATATTCACCTACAAGTCCAACATCCCACACCAAATATATAAGTTTAAAAATATCATTATTACCCAATTTACATATTTATTAATCAATTATATAATGAATGATACATTATAATTTAATTGTTAATTATTTATTACTTTATTAACTCCCCACCCTATACCCCTACAAACCCAACAGCCCGCACATAATATATAAGTTAAAACATGTAAATATTATGCAATTTACATATTTACTAATCAATTAAATCATTATTAATAAATTGTTAATTGTTAATTAATTATTACTTAATTAACTTCCCTCCTTTTCCCCTAAAAATTCAGCAGCCCCTACCAAATATATAACTTATAAAATATAATTATTACATGATTTACATATTTATTAATCAATTAAATAATTAGTAAAAAATTATTAATTCATTATTTATTCATTACACTTAATTAACTTCCCACCCTACACCCCTAGAAACCTAGCAACCCACTACAACAATCTAAATTCCTTTTAGCAATTAAATTAAACACTTATTTATCACTTAAAGTTACAAACTGTATTTCAAAATATTATTAACAGTTATACAAACAATAATAATGAATACAATTAATATATGAACTAACACACATAAACATAATTAAAAAACGATATTTTTACAGCTATATCATTAAATCGATATTCACAACAATGATGTTATTAAAAACGATATTACTTACCTAAACAATCGATATTCTTGACAGCGACATTTCTGGATCACTATATTTTTGTATTACGATATTTTTTTCTGATATTTCTGGAACTCCACATTTCTAATCCGATATTTTGTCCAAATACCCTGATATGCTTGCTATAAATCTGCGCAAACCTTTCGTTCTATGCATTCACTGAACTCTTTCGACTTTTGTGTGGCTCTCATTATTTCTGCCCAGTTTACATCCTCCTCTGGCACTTTCTTTTAAATGCTCTATCACCGCTCTGTATTTTTCCATGACCATCTCAACTAGAGGATTATTAGTTGCAACTCTATTTGATTCTACATTTGGCCAAGGAACAGCAGCCTTGCACTCTGGCCTTAAATCACCATTAAAACGAACCTCAAATAATGCATCTAAATGAATGCAAAGTAATTCAAAATTGTCACCAATCTAACAACATCTTAGTGCCACTTTCAGGTTCCTTGCTCAGTTTTGGAAAAAAATCTTGTAAAGGCATAGAGATCACACCTAGTCCAAGGTACATGCACATAATTACCTCCATGTGCTAACCTTAAATGAAATTCTGATATTGCTTCTGGTTCCGAATCACTAATAACCACTTTTTCTTTCTTCCGAACCACAGGATCTTTCTTTTTAGTACCAGTTTTCCATTTCCATTTTCTTTGTATTTCTTCAAATCTCTACAGTCCTAAGTGTTCTCAACTAAATCTTTAATGTAAGCTTGCAAAGTCGCTAGATTCATATCCGCTATTTCTGCTTCTCTTAAATCTATTCTGTAAATACTCCGTAAGTTATTTCTGCTACTTATGTCAATCTCATGTTCCTCAGCTAAATCCTCAAGATTATTACGTGCTTCATTCACACACCTTGCTGCTTCTCTAATCAGGTATCTCATTTCAGCCACATCATATAACATTAATCTATTTAGGTCAATTGTTACTTCCAAACTCAATCTTTAAGAGTGCAATATTAGCCTTTCTCTCTCTCTCGCTCTCTCTCTGTCTCTCTCTTTAGGGAGTACAATAGGCACAGTAGAGGCAGGAGTGGACACAGTGACAGGCACCGCAGCAGAGATAGCAGTATCTCTATAAATACTTGACAAAGCTGTCTATGTACTCTCAAGTAGAGCACTTGCACTTGCGGTTTTACTTGCAAGTTCCATCAGTCTCTGTGTAATCGTACTCGATTAGCTGTACCTTTGTCAAGTACCAGTGGCCTCTGGTCTTGGGTCTGTATACCATCTGTTTAAGGTAGCGGTATGGATTTCAAAAAATCATTTAAGAAATGATCCTCCTCATCTGATCATTTTCTCTATCTTGTTTCACCCTGTCACCTATAGACTCATCAAATTTCTTTTCATCTGTAATATTGCTAACTATTGCAGGAAAAAGTTTCACTCCTTCCACCATAACCTCCCTCCAAGATCTTTTCTGAATGCCCCACTTAGTTTTTAGCCACTGGCTAAATTAACTCTTGGACTGCGTCATCATTTTCTTTCTCTTTGGTTATTCAATACCTTTTATTCAGTGCTTCAAAGTGTGTAGGTATAGGTAATGGCTTTCTCTCATTAATTGTCTGTCTCAGGAAATCTTGCTTTCTAATATTAAAAGTATTCTCTAAAGAGAATTGCGGGTCCTTGTCACCAGAAAAATATTCATGTACATGTACAGAGCCCAACACTCAGCAACAGTTTGTACGCAGGCAAGCCCTCCGGAGGAAGCTTCTTTCCCTCTTTAGCAGATGCGCTAGGAGCTTTATGCTTTTTCAAAATGACACCCATTATCTCACTCAAATAATCCAAACACTGAACAAAACAAGTAAATGATCAATAACCAATCCCAACGCAGCTATGCCAAAGGTCACTCAATCACAGCGTAACTCTAGCAGCAACCAACCAATGACAACACGACTCTGTCATCCCAGAGTGGCTCCTTGGCTGGCTAACCAACTGCACCGTGGCCTTTTCATGAATAGGAAAACAATACACAGCCCTTTCCATCACTAAAAGCACACAAAATAAACCTTGTCTGCCCAACCTAAACAGGAGACAATCAGCAGATTATATGAAAAAAATCTTGCAACCAATTAAAAAAGATTAGTACCTTCATGACACTTGTGAAACACTAATTACCACTAAAGCAGACTCCCAACCAGCAGCAATCCACCTCTGGTTAGAGTACTTACACTGGTGCACCACGGAGCTAATGGCACCATCCCAAATTAGACACGCAAACCTGAAAGGAAACTAATTCAGAAAATTCTCTATCAGTGTGAATGCTGTACCTTCCAAAACACACTACCAATTTGCAGACAAGTTCAGCAACTTCAACAATAATATCTCAAGATCCTGGATTACAGCGAATCCGATTACCTAATCAATAAATAATAAAACCAAAACCTTTTTGATACAAATCACAAATAAGATAAACACATTAAAGTAATTAAACCGCCAAATGAACTAGAATTAACAGTGCAAAACCAAAAATCTCACATGTTGCATAACACTCCTTCACTCAACACAAACCATACTCTCAAATACACATCTCATAATGCATCACTAACACACTAAGGGGCATATTCTCAAGGAGCTATCGCCGAGTTAATGGCACTTTATTGCAGCCAAATCCGCGATAAATTTATCACCCCATTCCCAAGCTGGTGCTAACAGCCCATAACACCAGTTTACCTGCGATAGCAGTCGCAAAAAACATTGCCACAGAGGAGCCCGGCAACTAATGCTAATGATATGCAGAGTAGGCATTCCCGTGCCAAAAGCCGCGACAACACCACTCCACAACATTCTCAACGACCAGCCAGATCTGCGATAAGATCACAAAACATGCGATAAGGCGCGTTAGCAGCAGGAAATTACCTGGTGCAAAGTCGGATGACAACCTGCAACAGACAAGGGAGCACAGCCCATAGCCACACATGAAGAACAGATGCCATGGAGCCACTCACCATGCATCCCGGAGCCCCAAGAGGGCAACAACACCCACCGCCACCACACCCAGGACCCCCCCCGGGGCCCCATTCCGGGCACCCCCCACCCACACCCGGACAAAGATATGTCACATCAACCTCACGAAATCATGAATGAAACAATGTGCCCGATGTCGCACAATAACAACACCTAACAGACATGTGTCTTCAGAAAAATGAGAATCATACATTCATCTCAGACTCAGCAAATAATTCGTTTCATACAGAATAAACACAAAATAACTATATTGAAGAGTCATGGCGGGTCCTCTCAGGACAATCTGTAAATCACAGCCTGCAAAACAAATTTCCAGATAAGAAGGTGTGTCATGCGCTCATCAAAGGACAGAGAGAGCGAGCGAAAGTGAGAGAGAGAGAGAGAGAAAGAGAGAGTGAGAGAAAGAGAGGGAGAGGGAGTGAGAGAGAGAAAGAGAGACATTGTACAAGGAGCGCAAGGCCAATCGGGCTCCTGGCTCATACATTCCAACTGTTGTGTGTGTATCGCTATTGGTGCACACTAAGTCAAAGGCCTGGCATCAATAGCATTGCGAAGGCCACATCACATTTCAAAAATGCAAGCAGTAGTCAGACCAACATCAGGAATGAAAGCTCCATTGTCTCAATACACAAGGCTGAAGGACATCTGAACCCCCGACCGTGGTCCTGAATGCGGCTGGCACTCCCTGCGAGAGATACCAAACCAGATCGTGACGACTCCCACACCACAAACTGCGCGAATGAAAGACCAATGTGTCCACACCCCACACACACTTGTCCCTGCCTGAGGCACACCTGCTTGGGATGCTCCTGACACATAAGTCAAAAACAACCCATACGCCCAAACGTCGCACACAATACGACTCATTGCTCCGAGCAGTGGCATATCATCCACATAACTGCCGCATGTCAGAAGAGTGCCGGTGCTACGAAACCAACAAAGGCAATGGCTGGCAATCCTGGGCACATGCACAACCCCTGTCACGTGGAACTGTACCGTGCACGAATGCTGCATCTGTTGGGATCACTGCCACTGGCAGTGTTGCGCATCAGTTACCGTCTGAGTTTCCATCTTGCGTACGTCACCTGCGTCCAGCCCTGGTTCCACTGTCGATCATGCACATTCGAGTGGCCCATGGATGACTGCCTATCCAACACAATGGTAGCTGAACTGGATTACGACACGTGTGTGCGCCCCCTATTGGCCCACGAACAGGAGTGTAACCGTGATACCCGTGCATGGGATGCCTTGATATTTGGCGTGTGTGCAGGCAGTTGGGCATGGGAGATTGCACAACTCCTCGTGTGCAGTGATCACATCGAGGTGCTTCCCTATTGGGCTGTGTTGCGGATTGGTGTAACGGCGTGGACGGAGCACAGCTGCCCGGACCAGGTAATGGATTGGCTCGCCTTCGCGTACCTTGACCTCGACAACGATGTACTCTTGGAACAGATGGCCCATGAAGCAGCGCTCGCATACATGGACGAGTAACTACGTTCCTGCAGCCACAACTGATTGTCACCCACAGCACAGGTCCCCACACCTTGTAGCATCTCGGAGGAATTTCCACATATCCCACCACAACAGTGGACATGTCTGCCTTCGCCTGGACTCAGAATGCATGTGCGTGGACCTACGCGTGTGTACACACACCTGTGCAAGGTGATGCAGTCCCATGGGCAGAGCAGCACAGCGTCGCCTGGCAACATTCCAAAATTGGAGAAACTGCTGGGGGAGAGTACACACATGGCACTGTAGCACGACATGTGACCTTGTAGGATCCTTTCACCTGCTCACTGTCAGCAGAGCACACAGTCACCGCAGTCTGGTGCTACAGCACTATGCAGATCACATGGGCTGTGAGTAGTGTCCCCTGACACGGGCCAACGAGCAGACGCTAAACATCACATGACTCGTCCAGCAAGGCAAGGTGGGCTGAGACCGTTGACATCCGTAATGAATTGTGTGCACTCTTGCCACCCCATTACTTGCACCTCGACATGTTCCTAAGCTGCCTGTAAGTGTCTTAAACATTGGTCTGCATGTTGTGGCCCTTGCCTTGCCCGTACTGACACGCACATGCTTATAAAGTCTACGCAACTTCACCTGTGTACAACTGTGATGAGTGTTGATTATAATAACAGATCTTGTGCCTACATGTGCATTGTCCGTACACAGGGAGGCATTGACTGACGCTTGTGAATTGGGGGTGAGTCCCTATTGCCAGCTCCACCTCTGTGAGCCAGACATTGTGGCTGGGATAGTTGGTGGCAGACCTGTGCTCTTACGTGTCCCCAGCAATGTGCGTATGGTGTCCAACTTCTCGCCATGTAGATCAAGGTCATCCATCAAAACAGACTGTGTCCACACAGATGTGTGTGAGTAGGCATGCGAAGAGACGTTCTGTTGTCACATGTGATGGGGGACACCACTTAAGGACTGCTACCGAATGTGACATTTCCACACACAGCCTTATTTGATACATGGACGTGGGGCTACGTTTGGGGGCAACGAGATTGTTGTAACTGTGCAATGGGGCCACAGCTAGTTCACACCTTCACAGTCATCTAAGTGGCCATGTGGGTCAGGGTCAAACATGCGCATTGATGACATTTACCAGGGTGTACCTTTTAGTGCAATTGATGTCCCTACATTCATCCAAACATTTATTCGTGAGTGGATATAGACATGACACATCTGTGTGATTTGGAATGTTTTATTCACATTCTGGGGGGTGTCAGACCTGGAGCAGTACATGGCCACTTCAAGCCCACATAACATGGTTGCCCAGTGGTGGGCCAACCAGAGTCCTTGTGGAAATGCAAAGTTGATCTGAAGAGGAAGGGTGCAGTCAGCCGCCGGGTTGCTGTGTCATTGGTACCAGAGCAGATATGGCAGTCCATGTCGGGGTCCATGTGAAGGTCGCAGAGTGTTTCGGGGGACAGTGGGAGGTGTTGTTCCAGGGCATGATGCAGAGAGCACAACCAGGCAGGGACAGGCCATATGACAGGGACGGATGCTACTACCTCCTTCCTCACACAGTCATTACCCTCCAAATCTTACTCCTCTGAGACATCTTCTGTGTCCGGTGTCAGGTGTTTGTGGTGGGGTTATGGCTGCATCACTGTGTGCCACTGACACATCAGGGTGCAAAGGTGATAGGGCTGCATCACTGTGTGCCACTGACACATCAGGGTGCGAAGGTGATGGGGCTGCATTACTGTGTGCCACTGACACATCAGGGGGCGGATATGTGTGTGTCGAGGTTCCTGCAGCAGTCACCTGGAACAGGCTCAGTGGCAGCAATGGCAAGATGAGGATCTGCAAGGCATGGAAGATCGCAGCTACATATCGCTGGTGTTCAGCAGTGGCAGCCATACTTCCAGCCTGCATCGGCTCCATGGTCTCCATTGACCTCCGCATCTGTGCCAACTCTGTGCTGTCATCGCTTGGGCCTGTCTGCCTAGACAGTTCTTGTAACCGAGTAATGGACCCAGCGATGTCAGCCAAGGATTGTTGGTGAGCATGGTGCAGACAGTGGGTATCCGTTAGGGACTGTAGGTGCTCCCTGATAGGACTCAGGCACTCACGTATGGCATCGAGTTTGGCTGCCATGAGCTCGAAACCCAGCCGCAGCTGATCTGCCATCTTCTCCTGGCACCCTAACACACGGAGTTTGAAATCCATGTGTTGGTCGTGGGGGTCCTGGGAGGCAGCCGTGGTGGTGTGTGCTTCCTGAGGTGTGGTCTGTGCAGGGTGTGGAATCACTGCGATGCAGCTGGGCTGTCCTGCTCCTGCAGGTGGGGTGCGGAGGCTGTCCACGAGCCGTTGGAGGGTGTCTGTGCAAATGTGCAGGGTGTCCTCTTCATCATCACTGAAGAGATGTGTGGTCTGCTCTGCAGGAGGTGTTGATTGTCCCTCTGCAATGTAAAGGTGAGATGCAGGTTAACAGTGTGTTCCATGTGTGTTGACGTATTGTATATGTTTACATTCAGACTGCATGACGATGTACATTGTGACTGTTTTGGTGGAGCTGGCTATTTGATGGGAGTCAGTGGACATTTCGACTACATGACGGATGTGTGGTTGTACTCGTACATTATCATCTCACAGTGTCATGCATTGCCAGATGTGATTGGCCAGTTTCTATGCACGAGCGGCACCAGTTGTGTCCTCTGTCCTGTGGTATAGGGGTTGCACTCTGTCCCACATTGTCGTCAATGTTGATGTACTGTGATTGCTATGTGTGTGTGCTGCATTGTTGGCGATTTGCCCCTGCAGCTCTGCATTGGCGGACCCTTATCCCTTTGAGTCGGTGTGCATTTGACTTGTGTGCTTTTCGGGTGCTGGGATGTTTGCGACTTGGGTCATTTGTGCTACTGGAGATATTTGGTACTCTTGTGCATTGTTTGTCTGCAGATGTGTTTTTGACGTCATGGGTCGTAGGTGCACGTGGATGTGTCAGAGTGAGACTTGCTCCTTTATGGATGTGTTTCACACTCAGCCACCTCAGTGTCGTCTCGTGCACCATGTCATGTATTGTGACTTCAGCCATGCTATCTGTCATGCAGTGTCACTTGCATTGTCGGTGTGGCTCACAGAGCCGCTGCTTTTCGGGATTCAGCACATGTGCATGGGTAGGTTGTGGCATTGGTGATATGGAGGGGGGCCCATTTGTGAAGATTGTGGACGGGGGCCTACTTGGTGTTTCTATGTGTGCTGCAGTGTGCCAAGGGTTTCAGGGACATGTTCCACAGTCATTGTGGGTGTGCAGTGTGCTGCACATGATTGTGAATGTGTGGCATTGTGCCCATCTGCCCCCGTCCCCCCAGTCATTGGTCGTTACTCACCCTATTGCTGTTGGGTCAGGTCATATCGGGCTGTGTCCAGACCCCCGACTCCTTGCACCGTCTCCACGCTGATGACTGTGGCCACCATTTCCTCCAGCTCATCCAGCTCATCCAGCTCCTCCTGTGGCGCAGGACTCCCAACTCCAGTCGCCTTTGCTGCCTTCATGTTGGCAGCGAGTTTCTGTTTGGTTTGGCTGTGCACTTCATGCCAGCGCCTCTTGACCTCCTCCATTGGCCTCCTCGACACTCCGACTGCATTCACGTTGGTGACGATGGACTGCCATATTTCCGTTTGTGTTGCCAATGACGCAGTGGAGGTGACGAACAGTTGTTGGTAGTGTTCTATCACCTCTGTGACGATGATCCGGTCTTTCTGCGGACTGAACCCCCTCTTCCTCTTCTCCTTGCCCTTCCACGAACACGGGGTTCCTGGCTGGTCCTCCGTGGGGCTTGTGGGGTTCGGGTTGTCCTCTGCACTCGGTCCGGGTGCATCCATGTTGCTACGCAGTTTGTTTTGTTTTTGGTGTTTTTCTTTTTGCTTGCTCTTATAGTTCATTTTCACGCATGACGCGTGGGATTTGCAAGCCTGTGGCTGGTTGTCGCTAATTTTTGTATCGCGGTTTGGGACATCGCAGGTTTTTTCGCGTTCGTGTTTCACATTGTTTCTGCATCACATTGATTTTTGGGCGGTCATTTGGCGCGTTATCCTGCTACTATCGCATGGTACCGCCGTGTTGTGAATACCACGTTAACACGGAGTTGTTTTCCCGTGATAGACTGCGATGTGAGGGGTTGCGTTAAGCTACACTTGCGGTAGTTATCACACGTTCTTGAGAATATGTCCCTAAGCATTCTCAATCTCAGGAGTCATTCCACCCTACTGATACTCAAAATTCTCTGCTACCAAAGTTTTGTGGGTGCTCTGTACCCTTGCAATCTTACACCTCAAAAGCACACCCATGGGTTGGGTGAAAGGGAATGCTGTTAAACCTCATTTTCACGAGGCGATATGTCCTATAATAAGGAGCAAACTAGCATAAAAAAATACAGTCAAATAAGAAATGATTGACTCAATAAGTAACTTCTAGGGCAAAATTAGAAATTTATGAAGATTTAGTAGAAAAATATAAAAGATACAAAAATTATGATTATTAAGACGAAACTGCTGGGTTATATAGAAATCAAATGCCAGAAAGACCATCAGTAAAGAAAAGAGGCAAAATCAGAGTAAAAATACAGAGTCCCAAATGTGCAGCGGAAGGAATCCCCTGATCATGAGTGAGGCGTCTGTTTGGCTATTTACAGGGAAGCACCCTTTGGGACGTCGCCTGTCCTCCCCCTTCCCAACAATCGTTGGGCCAGCAGTGGGAGACAGAGTGTAAGGGGGTGATGGGGATGAGATTTAGCTCCTTCTGTGTAAAGACCCCTGAGCAATGGTGTGGGAGCCTTGTGCTGGAAGTTGTGGAAATGGGAGGGGCTGCTGTCCTGTTGGAGGGCACTTTTGGTTACAGATGTAGTTGTCATGGCTGATTGTTTCTATGTTCAATTCATTTGATTATTCGTTTAATGAACCAATGACTCCTGCTAATCCTGGTGTCACCATATATATGCATAGCGCTTATAGTGGAATTGTGTTACAGTGATATGAATAACATGTACGCATAAAACTACATGGTGCTTTAAAAAAAAGAAATAAAGATGGTCAAAAAAAATAATAATCATGGTGTGAGTAAAGAAATATGGGGCATATTATCAAGGGCTTGATCGCCGCTTTAGCGGGACTTTTCCCGCTAAAGCAGCGATAATACAGACGCCCTATTAGCAAGCTGTCGCTAACTGCTGTTAGCGACAGCTTTCAAGCGATAGCGACCGGGTTGGGTGCCGCTTTGCATGCCAGCGATATTTATCGCTAATGGCATGCAAAGTAGGCGTTCCCAACCTAAAGCGACTGGAAACAGTCGCTAAGGTCGCTATCGCCTATTAGCGAGGCAGGGGAGGTGATTAACGAACCAGCGCTAAACACGTTTAGCGCTGGTTTGTTAACGCCTGGTCTCACCCTGACTTAGCCATGTAATCCAATGGGAGGTGGATTACATGGCTAAATCCCCTCGCCCTATCGCCAAGCTAACACTGGTCACAGTGTGAATATCGCTTGTTTTCAAGCGATATTCACACTGTTCTCCAGGGTTTCTATCGCTTTGGAGATAAGCGTTGCTGATAGCACGCTATCTCCGCGATAGAAACCTGCGATAGCCGGCGATAATTATCCTAGCGCTAACTGCGCTTAGCGATAATTATCGCCGGTTATTGCTAATAGGCCCCTATATTTTAAATAAATAAGAATTAAGGCTTTAGAATCATCATACAGCGTTACCACCTAAGCACTAATCCACTACATGAATGTTGATTCAGCCCCTTCTGACCAAATATCATCAAGCAGTGTCAGAACAAACTAGTTACATAAACAACAGTGAACAATTATGAATGAATGTAATACCACGTGCAAGCAGTGCAAGCGGAAGGTACTCGAATAAAAGATACAATACTGAGCCCATGCCAAAGAGTCTTCTTCGAGAACAGTATCAATCACAAATAAACAAACATGACTATGTGCAGCAGAATGGGACATCCATTTTAAAGAAGATGGTGGAGACCTGCCCGAGACCTAGTTATAATAAGCCAGGAAAACTCACTTTAACATATCATATCAAAATCATTTCAAAAGCAATAGCATCACGTCAGTGTACACATGTGAATTTGAGTGTAGATTAAGATTCTGAACACTTATTAATGCAAAATTCTGATTCATACATGATTGTATAATACATAAAAGCTCATCTGACAGCAATGCAAGACTTACTGGCTGTCCAATGCATTCTAGGAAAGTTGATGTGGTATATGCATACGAATGAGTGTGGTCTCAGATCGTGGAACGGAATATATAATTTCTGTTACATAACCCACGTGTCATGTGTGATATTGATATTTTCATTACTTAGTCCTAGATATTTCATAATTAATTATTTTTTGTTTTATGGGTTTACGATGATGTAGCTTAAGCAAATATGCAAGATCTGAATGTGCATAAGCTACATTTTGAGAATTTGCAAACAAGTATTTGAATCTCTGCAAACTGCAAATAAAATGAGAGCTGAAAGAAGTTAGGGAATTTTTCAAATTTAGGAGACTGGTAAGTCTGGATTTGTCCTCCATACATCAGCACGAGAGTTTTCGCTGAACACCTCTGAAGCTGATTTTCCTATTAGTGCTTCCTGTCATTTTTATGGCTATGTGTGAAGAGAAATTCTCCTGACTAAAGATTCCTGATAGTTTTGAAAGAATTAAAAGGTTCAGAACTGTGGAATGTTTGTTCATGGTATGCAGTAACATTTTATCACTGAGGAACTAGCAAAAATCGTGTCTTCCATTAAAAGAATGAAGTTATGTGACTGCACTAATGAAACAAAGTCACAACATCAACATACACCTGCACCTCCAACTGGACCTTGTAGTAATTTTCCAAAACTCTCTGACTCAAGCAATTGACAGCCGTATCGGACCCCAACCCCAGTTGACTAGAAATCTTTAAAAAAGCAAAAACCAGATAGTTCACTGAAAGACACCTTCAAGCACATTCCCTGATCTTGCAACGAGCTTCAGACTTTGTGGGGAACACCCCAGCTCATGGAACCTTTTTTACTTTATTTTTGTTCTTCACTGCAATGACCCAAAATATGTTGCTATAGAAATATAACTCTACATACATTTATTGTTTATTGCTTGACCCTTGTCGTTATCCTTATCGGTCCTTCCCATCCACTCTTCCTCCCTCCTCATGTGACTGTGCACGTGGAATGGCGCGCGCTGCCTTTAGAATGTTAAAGTTTGGCAGTTGAGAGGAAACAATTGGAAAAGAGTATTCGGGGACTGGAGAGCGACGTGTTAAGTCTAATAAATATAGTACTCTACCTTAGGTTCCTGTGGTCACCACATATGTACCTGACAATGTGGACATCTCATTAGAGGAAGCTCGAACCTATCACCGCCATCACAGTGGTGGACCATTAGTTCCATAAAAGTGGCTAATCGCCTTCTTTGGAATTTATTTGGAGGTCGGTCCATCATTCTTAAAACTCGTTTGAGACTCATGTGACTTACACATAGACCTGCTATCCCTTTCAATCTGCACAAATGATATGTCCTTCACGTCTATGCTTGTTGAAACAGTTCTTTCATTGCTCTGCAAATAGGAAGTATTCATTTTACCCTAATCTTCCCTGCTCGTGCATTAACATTAAATTAGAAGAATGAAAGGATGAGCTGACCTTGCCAGGATTCCAGCATGTGACATATGTGCAACACGTAGAAATCTAGATACATTGTACAAACATTAGTAAATATACCCCTACAAGTATAGTCTACATTAGCCAGTTTTATGTGTTACAGATTATATTAAGATCCACAGTCAAGAAATATGTCTCTGTGATCCATGCTGCAAACAGCATGCAGCAGTGTTCTCCTTATACAGGATATAAAATTACATTCTGAATTGAATTGTGTATTCATACTTAGATGTGTGTGATGAGTATTAGGTGTGGCTGAAATAAGGAAAATTACATGAAATTACTTACAAATTTTGTGAAAAATACATTCTGGTAACTCATGTGAAAACTGACCTCAAGAACATACTTAGTGGTGAGGATTTTCCATTATTAATGCTTTGCACAAATGTTTACATTAATCTGGCAATAATGTGATATTCATGTTAAAGTTGACCATAGTTAATGTAGGCCTTAACTTAAAATGTCTCATGTTAATTGCAATGCTTTTCTGTCTGCTGTGTATTTTTCCTCTTTCACATTTTAGGAGAAAGCTGCACCCGTCAACATTATTTAAAATGCATCATCTTGTGTTGGCTTCTGTGTGAATGTTTATTTGTGTATGTTCCTTGGGGAGCAGAATATTGAGCCCTGCACCTGTAAGGGGGAATGTTTCGAACAAATTGTATAATCCTAATGCAGATATCCAGCTGAAGGTCACCCTGCGTAGACTCCATTGTGTGATACCTGGAAAGAAGACCGAAACTTTTTTATTGCAACATGTTTGATCCGAACTGATTCTCCTCATGGGAATTGTAGGGAGTGAAGCTTACCGTAGAAGATATTATTTAATTATGCATTGCTGAGTTAGTTTATTAGGATGCCGTTTCCACTCTCTGCAGAGGAGACACTTTCCTTGCCAAGGCAACTTAAATGTCCAATAGAGTGCTGGACATCTTTAAATAGCATGCACTTTGTTCCTTGGGCACAGGAAATGCCCCCTAAGCCAAATGTTTCCTTGTTTTAATAAAGAGACAAGACAATGCTTTCATCTGTCTGTTAATACAGTGAAACCATGCAGTTGGGAATTCCTGGGCTAGATTTTTGTATGGAGTTAAGGAAGTCTGATTGTAAAATGTTGTTGTATATTTCTATTTCTATTTTTATTGCATTTGAATTTAATTTGTATTTGAATTTGGTTTTCTTGAAGCATTGTTTTGTTTTATGGGCACTTGTTTTTAATAGACTTACTTTACTGACAAAGAAAAAAGACTTTGCATGGGAATGTATTCCCTTTGCCCACCAGTAATCCATATTCAAATGTGTTGCTGCAACATCTTGTAATTGAGATATAGTCAGTCATCAACAGTTTAAAGAATAGGAATTGGGCCATGTATATGAAAGAGAAATGCCCACCTGTCACTCAAAATGTATATGTCAAGATTGTTTTTTTCTATAGTATATAGAAGGGTAATGATGGTTTCACGTTGGTCTCGTACAAATTTGTTATGGCCTGTGGAAGTTTTTCTTTGAGCTCATGGAGTGAGCCTGGTCGCCTATATAGATGACATGTATTTATTAATTTGGTTTATTGTGAAAGTGTCAAGGGATAAAATACAAGAGTCCACACGGAAAACACAATTCAATCAACAACTACAAATTCATAATATCTTACCATAGTACAAAAATACTATGTCATACCACCAAATAACTAATAATGATGAGATAAAAAAAAAACATTCAAACAGGCATGTCAGACATTTAGATTATATAATATCTCATGAAGGTAGCAGGGCTTACAGGAGGTGAGCCCCTCCCTAACTGGAGCCATAACTTCATCAATTTTAGCCTATTAGGATTGTTCTCAATTATCGTAAATTCCAAACCATAGGCGAGAATAAATTCCTACCAGCATGGACTTGGGGCAGGCAGCTAACTCTACAGCCATGCCCTTGCAATACAGAGTCTTGCAACTGTTATTGCATAAAAATAGATCCCAAACAGATTACGAGGTATTGCACTACAATGGCCTAACATGATGAGCTTCGAATCAAAATGACCCTCATACCATGGCAGATTATTCAACTTGTTAAAAAATGCAGCCCAAAAATATTCAAGGGCTGGGCAAGTCGCAACGATCTGGGCAGTGTTAGCACCTGGCTCTTAACACCGAAAGCAGTTAGCAGTTGCTCTAAGGCCCATTCTGAACAATCTATAAGGTGTGTAATTCATATCATGTGAAATCGTGAAATAATGAGCCTTAAAGTGTGATACATTAAGTGTACTTTGGGCCAGGTGAATACCGAATCTAATATTATCAGTGGACACAAACAGCAATAAATTCTTAACCCATTTGGTCGCCCCAGGTGCAGAACATTTTGTTCATTAGATCTGCAACTGATAAGAGTTTGGCAAATATAACCGATAGAGCCGCATTTAAGCATACGACAAAAGTGATCAATAATAGGTTATAAAAGCAGTAAAATTTAATTAGCTGTAAGATGGACAATAAGATCTCTAAGCTGCAGATACCTAAAATAAACTCTCCCAATTGCGTGCCACACAACTTCTGTAATGACCCAAATGAGGGGAGTACCCCATCGGAAAACAGTTGACCTATGCATTTTATACCAAGTTGGGACCAAAACTGTACATGATCCGTGTGCAGTCGCCAAGGCATATTAGGGTTTGGGCACAGGCGGGCGCACTGGTTAAAGCTTGAAATATTGCAATGCATTTTAATGGAGAGACAAATGTTGTGATAGACAGAAAGTGTATTAAACTAAGCACGATTAAAATCGACTGCATCAATCAGGCCACGTGATGGTGATGGGTACGGCTAAAAATCCCATGCTCTGGAAATAGATAGGACAGATGACAATTATACATACCCATGACTGATGAAATTCTCCATGCGAACGATGAAAGAATGTACAACCATAATGCTGGAATGGCCATACCACCCATATCACGCGGAAGCTGTCACGACCGGATGGAACAAGGATTGTTATAACCCCTGCCAACTGGCCTTGACCTTCTTAAAAAAAAAGGTTAGGGAGATATAAAGATATTGATCAAATATAGAAAATGTGGCAGAATGACCGGTTTAATCAGATTACACCTCCCAATCAGGCCCAGATGAAGTTTATCCCATTTCTGAAAAATAGTCAACGATTCAACATAGCCCCTCATAGATGAGGGCAATGATATCCCTCATACAAGAGGAGATCCGATCACCTAAATATGTGGCTTCTTTCACGTACCGAGAATCTGAGGAGCCAGATGAAAAGCTTGTAATAATCTGGGTTGTACCAATATTTAACTTATACCCTGACACCTTCCCAAAACAGTTGGCCGGGTCCTCAATGCTGATAAGTGCTTGAGCCGATGATAAAATGACAATATCATCCACATACAACATTACCTTAGCAGTGAACCGATTGCACCACAGTGATGGGATACTATCTAAAAACATCAGTCTCTGAGCAAATGGTACCAAATATAGTGCAAATAACAAGGGAGACAGCGGGCAACCCTGTTGGGTGCCCCATTTCAGCATGACACTATCCAAGATTCCCCCAAACTGACTATATGCACTAATAATGAGGTATAGAGATATATTAACAGAGTTGAAAAACTTTTCTTCTAGCTCATTTTAGGAATAACCAGCCACAGGAAGCCTCATGAGACCCTATTGAACACCTTCTCTGCATCCAACAGAATAATTCCTGTGGACTCCTGCCTCGTTTCTGCAAAGTCCAAGGCAGAAATGGCCATATTAATATGAGCCGTTGTCCCGCCCTTGGATGAAGCTGTGCTGCATATTATTTACCAGGGTAGAAATAAACCGGTGACAGATGATTTGCAAGAATACAAGTATAGATTTTTGTATCTGTATTCTTCAAAGAGATCGGGTGGGTGAACCGCAGTTGGAGGGGTCTTCATCTTTCTTTAAAAATATCAAGATATATAAGCTTTTACCCAAGATACTGGTGCGCACAACAGAAAGGATGAGAAATTAACCAACTTTTTGAACTGGGGTAATGTCAGGGAATATTAGGGAATGCTTTGTAGAATTCGATTGCGATAGAGTCAAGCTAGCTGACTTCCCTGAGGCAACCTGAAACAATGCTTTCCTAACCTACATTAATGTGATTTGGGCATCCAATATTTCACATTTGGAGGCTGATAGACAGGATAGACTCATAGTCTGCAAATAATTGTTCATAGCTTCTTGTGAGGGGGGACTCTCTACACAGTAAAGAGCTGCGTAGAATTCCTGAAATGCGGCAAGAATACCCACAGGATCTGACCTGATCTGACCTGATCTGACCTGATCTGACCAGCTGAATTCTGAATGTTAATGATTGTGTCTTAGACTGTCTATATCTGAGCTGACATGCCAATATGGTCATGGTCATGTGGAGAGGTGTGGTGCAGCGGCCAGGGCAGCTGACTTCGGAGCACAGGGCTCACGGTTCGATCCCCGGCGGCAGCTCAGCTCAGCACCATGTGACTCTGGGAAATAGCTCACTTAATTTCCACGACGGCCCCCAGCGCCTTGACACCCGTAAGGGTGAGTAGTTCGCGCTTTACAAATACGGATTTTATATCTCTTCACTGTTCTCATAACATAAGGCAAGTTTAGTCCGCCACCGCTGATAGACGTTATCCCAAATCCTTTTCTGTAGCATCATGCGAGCGATAGTTAATTGCTCAAATACTTTTTCAGCTCTTATTAGATTGCCTTCATAGTCACATTTAGAGTATTCTACCTCCAAAAGAAGGAGCTCAGTGTGAGACTGTTCTACTAGAATTTTTTCTCTTTCATCCTGTTGTATAGTATAGCTGAGAGTCTGCCCTAGCAGCACAGCTTTCATTGCATCCCACACTATTATTGAAGAGTGTGAATCTTGGTTAGTAAAAAATATTCTTTCAAAGAGTAATTCACATTGGTTACATAGTGTTTGTCCAATAATTATTTATGATCAAAGGACCACCTTGAAGAAAAAAACCAGGAGGAGCTGGGACTCACTTTAATGCATAGTAAAAGGGAATTATGATCAGATATAACCCATGCATTCAATTTGATTGTATGAGCTGGTATGATCGTGCTGCTTGCTAGAACCATATCAATCTGGGAGAGCACCTTATGTGAAGCCGAGTAGAATATGTGGCCCGGCTCCAATCCCCGACATACACGCCCCACATCTGTGAGAGCATGATAATTAATAACCTGCCGCAATGCAGAGTGAGGCTTTTTCATATGCAGCTCACCCATCTGGAAGTCTGAAGTAGAGTCCACACAAGGTTCAAGCGGCAAATTGAAATCCCAGAAACACAAATGGAGGCACGGCATTGACTCAGTTCTGATAACAAAAATATTAAAGAGCGAAGGATCATCCATTTTTGATGCATAAACCACACAAACCGTCAGTTGTATATTGTCCTTCCCAAAATGCGCAATCGCCCACCTACCCGATTGGTCAACTTTGACCTCATATACTTTCCACTCACAATCGCTAGCTGACAAAGCGACCGCCTTCTGGAACCCCCCTCCCAAGATGCGGCTAAATACTTGTATCTCAGACTGTTCATATTTTTTATCTCTTATTGGGATAAATGGACCTCTTTAATGCAAAGCATCTGAGCCTTAAGGATCCTAAGTTCCTCTTCAACATATCTGTACTTTGCAGCTGCTCTCAAGCCATTAACATTCCAAGTAAGTAAATGTATATCCTGGCTACCATTGTGAACACTGTAAGCCAAAAGGAAATGTCAGGAGCACAGCATTCTGTAAGAAAATACGTTCCAACACTTTCCCTTTTTCTACTGCTAGCAAATCAAACAAAAACATTGAGACCACCGAGAGGTGGCTCCCTCCCCTTACTGCTGATCACCATACACCCTCCCCTCACCACCCCACCCTCGATACCTCATCCTCGATACCCCGCCCTACACCCATACCTATCCTAGCTTCCCAAACATGGATCTTCTATACCCTGGACCCCATCTCCCCCCATTTCCATGTGAGTGTCAGATTTTGGATAGTCGCTGATCAAGGCCCAAACTGACCCCACGAGGGACCTCCCATTGGCCCCAATAAAACATCTATAGAAAGCTGGACGAAAAAAGACTACAGGCCAGAGGAGAATAGAGATAGTCATTAGAGGTTAAAGAGCATCGGCCTGCGTGCCCAAAGGACGAATGACATCAATCTGTTTGTCATGACTTAAGGATTGCAAAGGTTCCTATGCCTTCCTAGGGTCCCGACAAAAAAAACCATTTGACCCTGATAAAGAATTCTCAGATTGGCAGGCTCGAGCAGAGAGATGACCGCCCCAAACTTAACAAAGGCTGGGATCAATTCCCTCAGATGCCATCTGCACACAACTGTATCATGGTATAAGTCAGAACTGAAAAAGAGCTCCACCCTGCAAGATTTAACAGGACTGCGGGGCGACAGCTGCTGACAAAAGATGTAACTGCCCATGTAGATCTGAATTGCCCATGGGTTCTAAAGCATCACCCTTGGAGGTCTTACGAAAGGGAAATCGATGTGCATGCTGCACCTGGCAGTCATAGTTTTTTGCACTGGGCTGGGACTGGAGGTTGGGAGTGGCCCCACTGAAGGTTCCCCAGATCATATGCAATTGTGGTGGAGTAACTGAGGTTTGAACATCTAACAATAGTGTAGTCACAGGAAACTGTATCTGTGCTGAAGAGCCCTCGTGAAAATTTGGATCTGCCGCCCTGTACCCATATTCGTTGCTCCTTGCACCATTATTACTGCCGCAGTTAGCATAGTAGAGCTCTTGTCGGTTCCTGAAAGTTCCTTGAGCTCCTTGGGCTCCTCAGGCTGCTCTTCAGGTTCCTCAGACTGCTCTTTGGGCTCCTTGTGCTCTTTGGGCCCCTTTGCTTCCGAGTCCTCCTGAGGTCTGCCTGCTCCATGCTGCAAGGCCAATCACTGCACCTTGGCATCAGTGCTCCCCGGGGTCCACCGCTCATGCCCCAGGCCAGCGGCCGACTTTTCCCCACCTTTCTTGCCTTTTGGTTGTTGCTGGGGGTATCTGTGCTGCTCCTTGGCTTCCCCGCCAGGCATACAACATGACCGGGCTGCTCCCACACCTGCAGCACATCGATCTGTCATGCTTCATTGACCCCCATGCCCTTCAAGCCCTACACTCACTTTCAAAAGACTGAGGTCGCAGAAGGACACAAGGACAATACCGAGTGTGAGTTTCACGTGGAGCAGTTACAGAGAAATGGCCACAGTAAGAACTATGATCATCCTCTATGCTAATATTTTGTTTGCTCAATATTTTCTTCATATTTCCTCTTTAAGAAAGCAGTGGCGAAACAGGTCCGTCGAGGCTCCCTGCTGGGAGTGCAACCACCATGCCAACATCTTGGGCCCCATTTGCCAGATGACATGTATTTAATTGTCCCAATCATTAAGTTGTTACATACTCACAGAGATTGATGGGGGGCTCGCTGATTTCAGCATCTTGGGATCTTACTGAACTTTATGAGGTCATATTTAAAGTCAAATATTGTTACACTGCTGCAGGATAAGTTGCAGGGGCATTGGGAATAAGAGCCCTCTTACACTTTGGGAATTTAGGGGTCGATTCCGATCTCGGCCGGAAGCGCACCTAACACCATTCGTCCAGGAAAAAACCAAGCCGAACGCGTGTTTCCCGACCAATTCGAACATTCGTCTGAACGAGCAAGTACGATGCGCATAACTGCCCAGAACCCGACCCAGCCGTACTTACCCAATCCAGCTCCTGTTCCCCGCCCGAGCCGGATCCGTAAACGCAGAATCGAGTCGCACGGAAGCAAAAATACAGCACCTTCCGGCCGGACTAGTACGATGCACCTTCCGTACGCGCCGAACCCGTCGATACGTACGGCACGTCAGAGCATCCGGGAGAGCTGCACATAAGCTCCGATTCGCGCCACAAGACGATCCACGGCTACGAGACGAACACGCCAGCCACGAGTACGAGTCGAAGCAGCGAGAAAGCCGAGCGAGGCGAGACCAATCATGAATCCCATCGCGCAGGTCCTACCAATACTCTACATCTATTACCGGAACAGGTACGGACGCATACGGCGCAGAAGGTAAGTCAAACACCCACCACACAAACAAACGACACGTACCCGACATATAACACACACACATAGGGATGCAGAAATGACTTACACTAGCTACAGCAGAACCATAGGGGCGGGATGGCTATCACCAATGCCATATACACCCATAGGGGCCTGGATGCCTACCACTAACACCACCCCTACTCAGGGGGGCCTTGATGCCTGTCACTACTACCATCCCCACTCATAGGGGGATGGATGCCTACCAACAACACCACCCCTACTCAGGGGGGCCTGGATGCCTACCACCAACACCACCCCTACTCAGGGGGGTGGATGCCTGTCCCCAACACCACCCCTACTCAGGGGGGCCTGGATGCCTGTCACTACTACCATCCCCACACATAGGGGGATGGATGCCTACCACCAACACCACCCCTACTCAGGGGGGCCTGGATGCCTGTCACTACTACCATCCCCACTCATATGGGGATGGATGCCTACCACTACCACCACCCCTACTCTGGGGGGCCTGGATGCCTGTCACTACTACCATCCCCACCCATAGGGGGATGGATGCCTACCACCAACACCACCCCTACTCAGGGGGGCCTGGATGCCTACCACCAACACCACCCCTACTCAGGGGGGACTGGATGCCTGTCCCCAACACCACCCCTACTCAGGGGGGGTGGATGCCTGTCCCCAACACCACCCCTACTCAGGGGGCCCTGGATGCCTGTCACTACTACCATCCCCACTCATAGGGGGATGGATGCCTACCACCAACACCACCCCTACTCAGGGGGGCCTGGATGCCTGTCACTACTACCATCCCCACTCATAGGGGGATGGATGCCTACCACTACCACCACCCCTACTCAGGGGGTGCTAGATGCCTGTCACTACTACCATCCCCACTCATAGGGGGATGGATGCCTACCACCAACACCACCCCTATTCAGGGGGGCCTGGATGCCAGTCACTACTGCCATCCCCACTCATAGGGGGATGGATGCCTACCACTACCACCACCCCTACTCAGGGGGGCCTGGATGCCTGTCACTACTACCATCCCCACTCATAGGGGGATGGATGACTACCACCACCCCTACTCAGGGGGGCCAGGATGCCTGTCACTACTACCATCCCCACTCATAGGGGGATGGATGCCTACCACTACCACCACCCCTACTCAGGGGGTGCTAGATGCCTGTCACTACTACCATCCCCACTCATAGGGGGATGGATGCCTACCACCAACACCACCCCTACTCATAGGATGGGTAATGCATGACACAACCAGCATACTCCAACATAAGGAATGTCAGAAAAGACATCCCCCAACACCATGACAAGCGTGTGTAGACTGTGTCAAATGCCTACAACACTGAACATGACATTGAACATACAATGTGACCCCCTATCACATGTGTCACACATAAATGTGTGTGGCCTCCACAATGCAAGCAGACAATGACCACTGTGGCAATGGGGTCTAACACCCCATCATCACAGTGACCAAAAGGTAAGTGTGGGGTCCATAGCTGAAGCACATTTTGAACATTGTGGCAATGGGGTCTAACCCCCCATCATCACAGTGACCAAAAGGTAAGTGTGGGGTCCATAGCTGAAGCACATTTTGAACATTGTGGCAATGGGGTGTAATCCCCATCATCACAGTGACCAAAAGGTAGTGTGGGGTCCATAGCTGAAGCACATTTTGAACATTGTGGCAATGGGGTGTAACCCCCATCATCACAGTGACCAAAAGGTAAGTGTGGGGTCCATAGCTGAAGCACATTTTGAACATTGTGGCAATGGGGTGTAATCCCCCATCATCAGAGTGACCAAAAGCAAGTGTGGGGTCCATAGCTGGGGCACAATTTGAACATTGTGGAAATGGGGTCTAAACCCCCATCATCACAGTGACCAAATTGTAAGTGTTGTCATGGAAAAAGCTGCAAATGCCAAACAGCATGGATTCTCCCTGGTCACAGAACAACAAACACATCAGTGGCATAGTAGTGCTTGTGTCCCATAGCAACATAGATTGGGTGAGGCAAACAGTGCAGTGCAAATAAGACATACCATTGGCCATGTGCAGACAAACATCACCCATGGGGGCTGACACTGTCAACATTCATCAATAACACAATGACAGAAGTGACCATGATAATGCAGACCCACATATCTGCACCAATGGGCACACAAATGTAGATATCCTGTGGAGACTGTAGATGTGAGGTGAACAAATACCATACCATGGCAGCAATGGGACATACAAACCATGATCACTGTGCTGACTGATGACCTAGGAGTCCCAGGGACAGCAGGGGAAACCCACCAAACAACATACAGCCAATGGCACACTAAAGATATGCCAATGCAGTGGTGCAGATGCACAAACACAAACATGCAGCCCCACACTGCATATCAAACACAACAGGTGAGGGGGTGCCAGTGTCCCCAGGCAACCACACAACACATGAGGAGGCCTGAATCCCAATTACACAGATGTGCATACAGTGCCACACAAAAGTAACTCATGGATCCGAATTCCCTATGTGGGCAATCAGACATTGTTAGATGAGAGGGAGCCCAAATTGCACATGTCACACAAGCTTGTAGGAACAACAACTAACACAGCAAGACACAGACCCACCACAGCACCACCCCCAGGGTCCCCACATTGTGGTGACACTGGCCTGCATGATAATCCCACTGTGATGACAAAGCTAGATGTCGTTCACACTGTGAACCACAGTCATGTGTCCTGAGCAACAAACTACCATCACACCTACACAAGCACAAATCAATCAGCACGGCCTGTCAGCCAAGGCCAATATGGAGGCAGGGGTCTAGCCGTGAAACAACTCTCATCTGCACACACTCAACACCACACACCTTGATCTTCACCAATGTGCAGCAGTGAAGCTCACATACACTGGTGACATTGCACATGCACCCATGACAATCCCAGGGGTGGTGGTGGGAACTAAGGTGCAGAAACCCATCACACATGGCCAGTCAACAAGACTCGTGAATGTCTGACACACTGCACAGTACGCCGTACATGGGCATGACGTCAATACCACACCAACCAATGGGATCCCGCCCACAGTCACACACCAATGAAGAAGCCAAGGTCACCCACAAAGAACACACATAGACAACTACCAACATTGCAGCTCTGACCCTGAGGAGTGGCAGCAGTCACACACACAACATGTCACAATCACTGAAAGCTAACACAAACTGTAAATTACATGACTGGTGTAACCAACAAGTGCCAAGGGGAATCCTGACTGTGTCTCATCTGCGTTTGCCCACAAACTCAGCCCTGACAGCAAACACACCTATGGGTGACACCCTGATGACCAGTAATGTGCCATGCACCCACATCCCAGAGAAGCCAGGGAGAAGACTTTGGGGGAACATAGGTCAACTCAGCAAGCATCACAAACAGGAACATCAGTAGGGATCCCAGCCTGCGTAGCAAAATGGAAGTGAACACACACAGACATGCTCACACAACACACACCTTGTGCTCAGGCAATGTCACAGAATTACACACTGCCATGAGGGGACTCCACTCCTGTGTAAGGAAAGCTGTGCCATACGTTGTCCCAGTAGGGCTCTATCATGTCAGCAGAACACTTGGTCACTCAGTCAACAAATAGCACAAAATGAAGGCTCCCGTCATATCAACCTGGTCATGGGAGTGTCACCGAAATCATCAGCACAGATCCAACACACATGTATAGCAAGTTGCACTGATAACACAGATGAGTCCTTCCCCATTGATGCCCAAACTTGCATGTCCAGTGGAGATGGTCACACGGTCAGGGAAATAGACAAATAGAACAATGGCAAGCACAACATATGTGCAGGGGTGTAAGCCACAGATGTGATATTGCAAATAAAAGTAGGAAATCCCATTGCCAAATCTTGAAAACATGACACCCTCATATTGCTGCAAAGGATGACATGGATACACAACAGGATAGGACACATTCCCCCTGGACCACATGGGGTCCTGCACAGTAACACCTCATTTTCCTGATATCAAAAATCACCATCACTGCAGCAAGGGCATGGTTAGCATCATCAACATCATGTACATCAGAAGCAAAACCACTAGAGAACAGAAAGTAGCTTTATTCAGCATATGTGTTTGAAAAAGTGAAAGTCCAGAAAAATAACAAGGCCAATGGCCAGTCCATTATCAAAGTCCAAACAGGGTGACAGTGGCAGATGTCACCCTTTGCATGCCTGCACTGCTACACACCAGGGACATTCCCCTCGGAGGGGCATACGGGGGGGCAGGCCAGGCACCACAGGGACAGGATCAGGGCTCACCAGAAGGATGCAGGGAAGGGGTGGTGCGTGCTGGAGAGTCACTGACAACTGCAGTGGAGGTGTCTGACATGGTGTGTGCCGGCACAACTGGGGGGCATGAGTCAGATGGTGTAGGTGCCAGCACGACTGCAGTGGGCTGTGCAGATGGAGTGGACAGGTTCCCCACTGCAGTGCCCAAGTCAGACGGGTGGTAGTGGACTCCACTGCAGTGCCTATCTCCAGGGGAGTAGAATGGGGTTCAGGTAAGGTGGGCAGGACGGATAGGGAGGACACGGTCTCCACACCAGTGGCACAAACATGTGCAGCGGGGGATGTGGTGCTGGAAGAGCAAGTGGTAGGGGGAGAAGGCCGGATCATTTTGGGGATGGGGAGCCTGTGGAGTGGGGGCCTGAGGGATGGAGGAAGGAGACTTGGTGGTTGAGCTGCAGGGCGGCGGCGGGGTCTTGCTCTTCCGGGTCCAGGGGGACTTGCGGATGGGGGCCTCAGTCTGTCTGTGCCTGGGGGAGGGTGTCCGGGGGTGAGGGGCACTCCCCTCTGTGCGGGTGGACTTCCTCTTCCCCCTGTATGCTGTATCAGCTGGATCGGAGGGGAAGAGGCCGAGGTCACAGAGGAAGATCTGCTTTGTAGGTGGGGTTGCAGGTGAGGCAAGGGAAGGGGCCTTGGAGGGAGAGGTATCGGAGGACTGCGGAGTGACTGTGGATGCCTGTGTGCATGTCTGTTCCCCATCCCCTGTGGGTGTGGTATCAGTCCCCTGAGGATGCCTGCGTGCACGTTTTGTTTTTGTAGTGGGTGTGTCTGTGCTGCTCGTGTCTGTGTGTTTGGGTGATTGTGCAGGTGTGCATGTGCTTGGGACAGGTAGGGTGCCAGGAAGTGTGGATGGGGCAGAGGTAGGAGGGGTGAGGGACTGTTGGAGGAGGGACACTGCTGCCGTCAGGGAGGAGTCCATGGACCTATTGCTCCTCTGTAGGGCAGACATGCCCGATGAGATGCCCTCCATAAACGACAGCAGCTGTGTAAACAGAGTGGTGTGGGCATGGAGGACACTCAGCATTGCTGTCTGCCTTACATGGAGCTGGCGAAGTAGGTACACAGACTCCTCACTCAGGGCAGCAGGGGACACAGGGGCAGGGGCTGCGGTGCCTGGCACGAAGGAGACACGCTCCCGAACACGGGAGCCTCCACGGACCTCTGGAATGGGAGCCCATGGGAGGGCGGTGGTGGTGGCGGGGACAGCAATACTAGCTGGGGTGTGGTGGCTGCTGACACCCGCCTCCACAAGGGAGTCATCCTCCGAGCTGCTGTGGTCCTCAGCTGAGGTGGATGCTGCTGAGGACTCCTCGGTGTGGCTCCCCTCGCCCTCCGTGCCACTGGGTCCCTCCGACCACTCATCGGCTGCTGACCCAGTCTGGATATGCGGCTCCTCCTGGTCCATGGAGCTGTCCCCTCCTGTGGCCGTGGATGTATCTGCAAACAATTAGGGAAACAGACAAACATCAGTCACCTGCACTGACCGCACACACCACAGTAAGTACAGCACATTACAGAGCAAGCCCTGGCATCCTTAGTTGAACATTGCCAAAAGTGCTCAAACAGAGTAGGAGAAGCCAATTGTCAGTCTGATGGTCAACCATGGCACTCACATCCCTCCTGGCCTTGCACCCATCTGTCTGGTGCCTGTCGGATGGCAATACCCCAGTGTGGACACATGCACCACCTACACAGTAGTTGGACAGTGCAGAGAACACGGTGAAGTATGTGAACATGCACACATCACAACTCTTGCCACTGAGTCAGTACAGGTGTCCGGATAAAGGGATGGCCAGAGTCTATTTTGAAATGCATGTGATGCATACCAGCACCAGACACCATGTTGCACCCATGTCCTGATAGTCAATGCCACAATGGGGTGCATGTAGCACATGTCACTCACCTGCAGGATCACTCTTAGGGAGTTCAATGTCATGGCACAGGCATGCCTGCAAAGTCATACATCACTGTCTCCAGTCACATGGGCAGGGCAGCCAGCCAACAACAGTCTGCACTGTGTCACAATCCTAGGTCAAGGGGAATGCAAGTTCTGTAGCTGACAAGTGCACATGTCCATCCCCCACAAACCACATCATCTGTACTCTTATTTGTCCACGTCATACCAATTGGACATATGGGAGACATGAAACACAACCCTCGGAACCTGAGCACCTCACAATCTGCTGTGAATGGGAGACAGCTGCCTGAACGTCACATTCGCATACCCCAGTCTGCACAGTCAAGTGATCAAACACCTATATGTCACACAAGTATCGTCTCCTATGGTCACATCTCCGGTGGCATGCTGAGCCCTAACCGATAAACACCCCAGTAGTCCTGACAACAAAGCCACAGCACAATGACACAGAGGCAGACACCTGAGGGAACATTCCACTGAGCACAACGTGTCAGCTGATACACGGGAGTGGGAGTACAGAGTGTATTGTATGGCCTGGAGTAGGCATGACTGTCCTGCTCCACGTGGAAGAGGGGATGAGCCCTGGACAGTAGGCAGGTGGCTAAGTATGTGTGACACACTTGATATACATACTCCTGAGGCCCAAACATTGTTCCCACCCGCAGCATGGGTGTGTGCCAAATACCCCAGGCACATGTGGTGAATCAGATCAGCAATTGGACCACATATCAAAGTAACACGCAGATTACATGTCAGAACTCAGGCATTGTGTAAGCAAAGAGGGAGGAGCCAGCCCCATCATGGCCGCTCGGAGCTGTTGCTCCGTAGTGAACCCTCTCTCCAACCTCCTGAACAGCGCTCCGCTGCATTATTTTTCTTACTAAAGCGACGATTTCGCCACCGGATTACAAGCGGATCTCCTGGAAATAAATTTGACCCTTATCCGTTCGAGCATTGCGGAGCTATCCGAGCAAACGGCAAAATCGGCACCGCCGGGCTCGTCTGTCCCGAGAAAGCGGAGCAGTTGAAGAACAGCACCTTCGCTCACCATGAGAGCAGCGATCCTCCAGGAGTGACACGGCTGAGGCGCAGTGTGAAGCCCGCCGGTACGGAGGGGCGCTCACAACGCTGGGAGGAGATAACACCGATCCCAGAAGGATCCCGCCCGCCATTGCAGACACTCACCGCAAGGCGAAATACGGTGAGCGGGGGCATTGTTGACATCACCGGGAGTCCCGATGGTAAGCCTGGGAGGCTGGGGGCTCCCGTCACTGTCCTCCTTAGACTCTTAGGGCATTGAAATCAATACTATCCGAGAGCCTTTTTTTGTGAAACGCGCCTGACCCCAAAATGGCGCCTGCAGAAAATCGTCGCCAGGGGTCAAAAGCAATCACCCTAAGGGAGGCCCCTTTTGCATCTACAGTGTTGAGGCCGCATAATTGATTAAAATAGCAGCAACAGCTCAGGCCTCAAGGGAAGACCTCGTTTAGCGTCACAAGCAACCGAGAGGGATACTGGAGGCGCCCCGCCTGATCCTATTATGGCGGCCGTCTCCCCCTGGCAGCTATAACGCAGAAATACTCTCCTTTCGGGAGGCAAGCAGACACTGGCTCCGGCCTCAAGCTGCTCCATTGCACAACAAACACCCCCCCCGAGCGAAAGACAAAAATGGGAACCGGATGATTTTAACTCCAAGGTCAGAATCCCTTGCCTGACCCCAAGATGGCTGCCACAGTGGTCCCTACCACGTTCGTGCCACTACTCTGAGAAAAAACGGACATCGACCAGACCACGAACCCATCCCCATCCGGCCTACCCATCAGGATACGTAATCTGTGAACTTACCTCTGACCGTGGAGACCTAGCTTTTTGGCCGATGCCCGGTGGAGCTACCTGATAGCTATAGAGGAGATGGGCTGTGGACTACCCCTCGGCCGTCACCTACCCAGCCGGACTTTGGGCAGACCTTACTTCGTCTCTCCGTCGTATTCTCCCTCCTACCCCTTTACTCCACACCCTTTCTCCTCTATGCTCCATTTATCACGTCCTCTATGCTCTTTAAATGTTTTCCCGTTGAGACCTAGCTATTTGGCTGATGCCCGGTGGAGCTACCTGATAGCTATAGAGGAGATGGGCTGTGGACTTCCCCCTCGGCCGTCACCTACCCAGCCGGACTTTGGGCAGACTCTCCTTCGTCTCTCCATCCTATCTCCCTCCTACCCCTTTACCCCACCCCCTCAACTTTCTAAGCTTCATTTATCTCCTCTTCTACGCTCTTGAATGTTTTTCTAATAACTGATGTAACTTGTAACTGATGTAATTTTGTGGAACCTTATGTAAAGCGCTCTGATACCTCCGGGTCTAGCCAGCGCTATATAAAACTCAAATAAAATAAAAAAAAATAAAAAAAAAAATAAATGGACCCATCCATGAAGCCCACAACAAAGTTACGGGAACAAATGCTGTCCCCCACCTTGAGCTAAGCAAAATGTAAGGACACAGTACCCAAGTGACACAATTTCCTGACTGTAAAGGCCACACCTGGGTATCAGATGAGGAGTGGGCATGTCACAATTGAGGGGCATGGGTCCTGGACCACAAGACTGATGTACTGTGGAAGTTTAACCAGGCCAGAGGAGGGCACATAGCATGTCAGACAAAGTTCACAGTGCAGTTATGGACTCACCCCCTTCTTGCTGCTGTCTGGCCTTCAGCTGCCCATCCAGGTCAGGGAAGACCACCGCCAGGATCCTGAGCATGTGGGGGTCAGGGTCCGGTATCCGCCCTCCTGCGAGGAGGCGACAGCTTCAGCTGGACACTTGCGATCCTCCGGGTCCAGCCCCGAAGGTCCTGCCACCTCTTCTGGCAGTTGCGGATCCGGCGCTTGTAGACCCCCACGGATCTTACTGCCCGGGCGATGGTCAGCCAGATTTCCTGCTTCTGGTGGGCATCAACCTGTGAGGATGACAAAGTGTAAAGGCCATTACTACACATGCAACATATCCGTGCATCACACATTTGGATATACATGTCTCAATCACAGGGGCACATGATGTACACAGGCAGTGCAACGATGGCTATGAACAGTTTGCCAGCAGTTACTACATGGTATCATTGCCTGGGAAGTAAAACCTTGTTGGAATGCACTGTTACTGCACTATACCTGTTCAGTGCACACAATATGGGGGGTGACAACTACTCAGTGAGCATGCTAGCCAGTGGCGTGCACACTGTAAGTCTTGCTAGTCAGACAACATGCACATTTAGTAAGGCAGTGGACAGCACACTCACCTGCTCCCCTGCTTTCCCATACAGCTTGCTGTACTGTGGAAGGAGGCTGTCCAGCAGGGCCTGGTTCTCCTCAGTGCTGAAGGCTGGGGCTCTTTCCACAGTACGTGCCATTGCAGGATCCAGAGGATGCAGAGACAGCAGCAGTGGTGGTGGCAGATGTCATCCTGGAGCATGTAGTGCAGGCAAGTGAGCTCTCAGGGGAACAGCCAGCATTATATGTGTGCTGCTGAGGCAGATACTGTCCCATGTGTCCAAAGTGATAGGTCCAAGTCGTTTGCATCTTCTGAATCTGGACAATCCATGGAATTGCACCACTTACACACGCCCACAGCATCCTTCAAAAGTTCAACTTCATGAGACCCATGAATTTGCAACTTTGTTGTGGGTGGCCAACTGAATTCACAGCATCAGACTCGTTAAAGGTTCGAAAACGCGTCCGTTGCCATGCCAGGCCACAGCCAATGCGTGCGCACCGATCGGTCCATTGCTGTACAACGCGTATTTTGAAAAACAGCGCGTACCTGTTCACATCATATGCAATGGCCAATGCGTGCGCACCGATCGGTCCATTGCTGTACAACGCGTACCCGATCACATCATATGCAATGGCCAATGCGTGCGCACCGATCGGTCCATTGCTGTACAACGCGTACCCGCTCACATCATATGCAATGGCCAATGCGTGCGCACCGATCGGTCCATTGCTGTACAACGCGTACCCGCTCACATCATATGCAATGGCCAATGCGTGCGCACCGATCGGTCCATTGCTGTTCAACGCGTATTTCGGGCCACATCATATGCAATGGCCAATGCGTGCGCACCGATCGGTCCATTGCTGTACAACGCGTATTTCGGGCCACATCATATGCAATGGCCAATGCGTGCACACCGATCGGTCCATTGCTGTACAACGCGTATTTCGGGCCACATCATATGCAATGGCCAATGCGTGCGCACCGATCGGTACATTGCTGTACAATGCGTACCCGCTCACATCATATGCAATGGCCAATGCGTGCGCACCGATCGGTCCATTGCTGTACAACGCGTATTTCGGGCCACATCATATGCAATGGCCAATGCGTGCGCACCGATCGGTCCATTGCTGTACAACGCGTACCCGCTCACATCATATGCAATGGCCAATGCGTGCGCACCGATCGGTCCATTGCTGTACAATGCGTATTTCGGGCCACATCATATGCAATGGCCAATGCGTGCGCACCGATCGGTCCATTGCTGTACAACGCATACCCGCTCACAACATATGCAATGGCCAATGCGTGCGCACCGATCAGTCCATTGCTGTACAACGCGTACTCGCTCACATCATATGCAATGGCCAATGCGTGCGCACCGATCGGTCCATTGCTGTACAACGCGTACCCGCTCACATCATATGCAATGGCCAATGCGTGCGCACCGATCGGTCCATTGCTGTACAACGCGTATTTCGGGCCACATCATATGCAATGGCCAATGCGTGCGCACCGATCGGTCCATTGCTGTACAACGCGTATTTCGGGACACATCATATGCAATGGCCAATGCGTGCGCACCGATCGGTCCATTGCTGTACAACGCGTATTTCGGGCCACATCATATGCATTGGCCAATGCATGCGCACCGATCGGTCCATTGCTGTACAACACGTACCCGCTCACATCATATGCAATGGCCAATGCGTGCGCACCGATCGGTCCATTGCTGTACAACGTGTCCCTGTACAAGTCACTCGCATATGTCACCATGCCTGTCACAGGTGAACGTATGCCAGCCAAATTTACTTTCCAGGGACTCAGGGACACACCTACAACACCACAGCCTGTCCACACTGTATCCTAAGGCATGTAAGGCTGCATTACCTTTTCTGTGTATGGGTGTCAACATGTGGTCTTTTGGGTGGCACTTGGGGGCAGCCACTCCCAGGATGTGCACGTGTTCATGGGGACAGAATCCTTGGTGTGTTATGCACATGACCACTGTGATGTGCAACTGTTCATTTCAGAGCATGTGGCATGGTCACATTTCCAGGTTGTGTATGTGTATGTCATGTCACATACCCCCTGAGTCCCATGTGGGATGGTATGTACGTCACAGGGTGACCCATTGCCACAATAGTGATGGCCCTCCACAGTCTGTGTGCATGTTGTGTTTACAATGTCTCTGATTCCATGTGCACAATGGGAGACAGTCTCCACATCCACGTTGTTTGTGCATGGACTTTGATGTTGTGCGTGTGTGTGTCACAGACGTCCATGTCTGTCCTGCAGAGGCAACAGGGACCACTACCTGTGGGGGTCATGGTTGTTTTGCTGTGGTGTATTCATGATACGCCATGTCATGCCAGTGTCCATGTGGCAATACAGGGTCCCTGGGAATCTACCTGTCAATGAGCTGTGATGCCTGGGGCACATCTGTCCTCACATGTCACTGTGGTGTGTGTTTGGAACGTGACAGCAGTACATGGGTACTGTGACACAGCCTAATGATATCCCATAGCACAACCTGGAACTTGTTGACAACACATGTTGAACTGTGATGTTAGATGTTGGCCATGTAGGTGCCATACATGTCCTTACAGAACGGCACACACATCATGTACTTGTGTCTCGTAATGATGTATCATGTGATATTGAGTATGGTCCATGCCACATATGTGGGGTGACTGACAATCTTTCTTTCTTCACCTATGCACTGCAGGGCACCAGCTGTCCATACACCATTCCCTGACCTTGCAACCATGGTGGAACGGGACTGCATCCGACGTTACCGCTTCACCAGGCCGCTGATTGAGGAATTGGCGGTGCGGTTGGCCCCACATTTGCAACCTGGCCGGACATATCCTACAGTGCTGACCCCCAAGGTGAAGGTGATGGCAGCCCTACACTTCTTTGCCACCGGTACCTTTCAACACACTGTGGCGTCTGCTGGTGGGATGTCACAGACCATGTTCAGCCATGTGCTACGCGATGTTTTGGAGGCTATGTTGAGATACCTGAACCAGTACATCTATTTCCCTAAACGTCAACAACTCACTGACGTCAAGAGTGACTTCTATGCCCTGGGGAGGATGCCGCATGTCATTGGCTCCATTGATGGGACACATGTGGCTTTGGTACCACCACAGGCACATGAGCAGGCATACAGGAACAGAAAACATTATCATTCGGTCAATGCTCTGGTGGTATGTCTTGCAGATACGAGCATCTCACACGTGTGTGCCTGTTTCCCGGTTCTGCACACGATGCCTACATGATGAGGAGTAGTCGCATCCCGAGGATGATGTCACAGATGCAGAACCAGCGTGCCTGGCTTGTCGGTGTGTACTGACTTTGTACCATTGTGTGTGTTCTGCAATGTAGTATTCAACCCTCTTTTCCAAATCAGCTAATGTGCAATTGACTGTATTAGGTGACTCCGGATACCCCAACATGCCGTGGTTGCTGACGCCCCTCAGGAACCCTGTGACACCAGCCCAGATGCGCTACAATGAGGCACATGGTCGGACCAGGAGAGTGATCGAGCGGACATTTGGTCTCCTGAAGAGCCGCTTTCGCTGCCTGGACAAGACAGGAGGGGCCCTCCCATATGCCCCAGCAAAGGTGTGCAAGATTGTCATCGTCTGCTGCATGCTACACAACATGGCAGTGCGGAAGGAGTTGCCTCTCATCCTGGATGACGATGACCAACATCCGCCACCTGTGGAGGATCCTGGCCTGGGCCACGATGCCAGTGATGGTGATGATGATGAGGGTGATGTCCGCACACAGCTCATCACCAACTTCTTCAGCTGAATGTGAGTATCCAGAGATGTCATGTCAATGATGTGAGTTTGCGTGATATGTGTTGGTGGTGCTCTGGTGCTGTTTGAGTGTGGCCATGTGCTACTTGACTGTATGCGTGCAGCGATGTGTCCTTACAGGTAGTCTGTACTCCCCAACAGTGTTGACATGCTAACTTGGTTTTGTGTAGGTATCTTGTGACATGTATTGGGCATGAGTATTGCGGTTCTGTCCTGTTCTTCAGTGCTTTTGACTGTGTGTCATTTCTGTCCTTCAGAGGGTACTTTCAGAGTTGTTAGGTCAACTGTGATCCCCCAACACCGTGATTCAACTTCCAGGGTGGAAGCTGTCGTTTCCCTACAGGTGATGTGCCACACACCCCTGGACTTTCTTTCTTCTACACTTGTTGACTGTGTGGCCACTGCCACGTGGGATTACCTTGCATCTGTAGTGGTAACAACATGTTGCAAATGTGTAATAAACCTGTGCTTCACTTTGGGATGTGCGTTGTCTGTGGTCACACATCTGTTTGACATTTGCTTACTGCACCAGTGGGGTACTTAGCACAGACTGTGAATAGGTGTGGTGTCTGTGCATTGCACTGTATTTCCTGGCAACATCGGTGTAGGCGATGAGTCATATGGCCCTGGTGTGTATGTGTTGTGTAGCCCTAGTGGTGTGTCTCCCTCATATGTGTCACGTCGCCATGACTCACATGACGGTGTTGTACTTGCTGTAGCAGTTAGCATGCACAGTGTCATTTAGCAGATCATCATCTCCATGACAGAAACCACGTTGGTATCACAACAGAGGCAAGTATGGTGTATTAGTGAGTTTATTTACATACATGTGTGAGTATAGTGCACAGGATGGTGGGTGCTGTACATTGGGATTGGAATCCAAAGTTCCCAGATGAGTTGGAAGTCTTGGTAGCAGAAATGTCCTGAGTAAAGTCAACAGTCATCTGATACATTGGGCCAACTTAAACTCCCCATGTCATGTGGGAGAGTTGGGTTGCATTCGACAGGGTGAACAGTTTGCACACAAAGGTGAATTTCCAGAACAGGTGTTGGGTTCCTGGGGGATGTACATGGCCATCGGCCTCTCAGTTGTCCTTCCTCGGACGACCCCTCTTCTTTGGGGGGGGGACCCTCATGTGCAGGCTGCTGCGGTGCAGGGGACTCTTCGCCAGAGTCATCCTCCCTCCCTGTGGCAGTTGCAGTTGTTGCAGCACCAGATGTTGTGGGCACACAGGGAGGTGTGGCCATGTTGGTGCTAATCTGGCGGAGGCATGTCAATATGTCCCTATGCACCGCTGTCAGTTCTTGCAATGTGTCCCACTTGGACTCCATGCCAGACATGTGTGTCTCCACACGGGACATGTGTGTCTCCACACGGGACATGTGTGAGTCCAAGCGGGCATGATGGGCAGCCTGCTGCTGTTGAATGTCCTTGAGGATCCCCACTACCTGGCTGACCTCTCCGGTGCTATTCTGGTACGCATCAGCAATGCGTACCAGTTGTGGGTCATCATGCAGTCCAGACCCCTCTGCAAACAGCGACCTATGTCTACCACCCTCCCACCAACCCTGGCGACACGTGCGGGACCTGCGGTGGCACGCACAGGTGACCCTAGGCCCCCTTGGGGGTTGTTACTGGGGTTGTTGTCCGTTGCTCCACGTTGGGCCGGGGTCTGTGTGCTGTTGTCATTGGTGGTCCTTGGTCTGTCCGTGTCGGCGGGGGTGGTCTGTGTGTTGGCAGTTGTTGGAGGGGTGGGTGCAGGGGTGCAGATGGTGGTCCTGCTGGTGCTGCATGATGACTCACACCGGAGGGGCCAGGTAGGTCTTCGCCATCCGAGGAGGGCAGAGGCTGTTCCACACCAGTGAGCTCAGTGTCCCCCGGAGCCTGGGACAGGGACTCCTCATCGTCTGCTGCTGTGTCCCCATCATCACCTGTTTTTGGGAGACACACACAATGTATGTTATGTTTCTGCAGGCATCAATGGTTCACACACCTGACAGTTGTGACTGTACCGCTGGATGCGGGCCTGTACATTGCATTGTCCTAAGTTGTCACAGTCAGAGGTTGATATTGGTGTAGCACATTGTCCTGCAAACTTGAAGCATTTTAATGTGAATGTTGAGGTGTGTACATGGACAGCATTGGTTGTATTTGGAGGACATCGGGCCCTCCTTCTCCCCTCAGCCCAGTTATCCCACCATGAAGCATGCCACCCTTGCAGTGGGTTCAGGTTGACTCTCAGGATGTCAGTCAGTGGTGTCCTGTTGTTTGTTGGTGCCCAGTTCCCAGCATGACCTTGTGCTCCCCACAATAGAGCACCATTGTCAGACATCTTTGAAGTGGCTTTTCACTCCCTGTGAGGTGTGGTGTGCATGCTTCAGTGTGAGCTTGCTGGGCCATGTGGGTGGGGGATGTTGAGCTGTGACTACCACTCCCATCATGCTTTTGCCTACACCCCCTTCCCAGCATGCCCATACTTCCTTCCTTTTGACTCTGCTTCCCTGTGGGGTAGTGTGCCTGTGCTGAAAGGATGACTGACAGTGTTGTCCTGGCGTTTGTTTGGCTACAAGTCCCATGAGTGTCCCTGTGCTTCACACAGCATAACCCAGGGTTGTGGTTCTTTGTGGGATATTTAATTAGAGTGTGAGGCATTGCATTCTCCCAGGTGAGTTGTGTGGAGTTTGTGTTAAGGGTGTGTGTGAAAAGCTGCTTGTAAATTTGGTCAGAGCTGTCAGTCCTCCTTCCCACCCAGCCAGATATCCCACCATGGAACGTGCTTCTATTGCAGGGAGTGCAAGTTGGCTTTCAGGATGTCAGTCAGTGGTGTCCTGCTGTTGGTTGTTGCACAGTTCCCAGCAGGGCCTTGTGCTCCCCACAGCAGTGCCCAGTGTCAGCCATCTTGTCAGTTGTTTTCCACTCCCTGTGTTGTGAGCATGGTTCAGAGTGGTGTTGATGGGCCAATTGTGAGGGTGAGCAATATCTGTGACTACCACTCCCATCATGCTATTGCCTACACCCCCCTTCCCAGCATGCCCATACTTCCTTCCTTTTGAGTGGACTTCACTGTATGTGAGTGTGACAGCAATGGCAAGATGGCTGACAGTGTGGTCCTGTTGTTTGTTGGTGCACAGTTCCCAGCAGGGCCTTGTGCTCCCCACAGCAGTGCCCAGTGTCAGCCATCTTGTCAGTTGTTTTCCACTCCCTGTGATGTGAGCATGGTTCAGAGTGGTGTTGATGGGCCAATTGTGAGGGTGTGCAATATCTGTGACTACCACTCCCATCATGCTATTGCCTACACCCCCTTCCCAGCATGCCCATACTTCCTTCCTTTTGAGTGGACTTCACTGTATGTGAGTGTGACAGCAATGGCAAGATGGCTGACAGTGTGGTCCTGTTGTTTGTTGGTGCACAGTTCCCAGCAGGGCCTTGTGCTCCCCACAGCAGTGCCCAGTGTCAGCCATCTTGTCAGTTGTTTTCCACTCCCTGTGATGTGAGCATGGTTCAGAGTGGTGTTGATGGGCCAATTGTGAGGGTGTGCAATATCTGTGACTACCACTCCCATCATGCTATTGCCTACACCCCCTTCCCAGCATGCCCATACTTCCTTCCTTTTGAGTGGACTTCACTGTATGTGAGTGTGACAGCAATGGCAAGATGGCTGACAGTGTGGTCCTGTTGTTTGTTGGTGCACAGTTCCCAGCAGGGCCTTGTGCTCCCCACAGCAGTACCCAGTGTCAGCCATCTTGTCAGTTGTTTTCCACTCCCTGTGAGGTGTGCATGCTTCAGTGTGAGCTTGCTAGGCCATGTGGGTGGGGATGTTGAGCTGTGACTACCACTCCCATCTTGCTGTTGCCTACACCCCCTTCCCAGCATGCCCATACTTCCTTCCTTTTGACTCTGCTTCCTGTGGGGTAGTGTGCCTGTGCTGACAGGATGGCTGACAGTGTTGTCCTGGCGTTAGTTTGGCTACACAGTCCCAGAAGTGTCCCTGTGCTTCACACAGCATAACCCAGGGTGGTGGTTCTTTGTGGGATATTTAATTAGAGTGTGAGGCAATGCATTCTCCCAGGTGAGTTGTGTGTAGTTTTTGTTAAGGGGTGTGTGAGAACAGCTGCTGGTAACTATGGTCAGTGCTGTCAGTCCTCCTTCCCACCCAGCCCAGATATCCCACCATGGAACGTGCTTCCATTGCAGGGAGTGCAAGTTTGCTTTCAGGATGTCAGACAGTGGTGTCCTGCTGTTGGTTGTTGCACAGTTCCCAGCAGGGCCTTGTGCTCCCCACAGCAGTACCCAGTGTCAGCCATCTTGTCAGTTCTTTTCCACTCCCTTTGATGTGAGCATGGTTCAGAGTGGTGTTGATGGGCCAATTGTGAGGGTGAGCAATATCTGTGACTACAACTCCCATCATGCTATTGGCTACACTGACTTCACCAGCATACACAGAATTCCTTCCTTTCAGTGAGCTTCCCTGTGAGGTGGTGTTCTAGTGGTGGCTACATATCTGACTGTGTTTGTTGGTTAGATTTGTGCCACTGCCTAGCTCTATTTGTTGTTGGGTTTGTACATGTCATGACACAGTTACATATCACTATGAAATTGCATGTATTGTGTTTATCTGACTGACATACACATCTTGGGATGATTATCTTTTGGTTGCTGTGGATTTGCTAAGGGTGCATGGTTTGACTATCCCCTTGACAGTGATGTGTGTGTATTGTCACACAATATTGTGTATATTTGTTGTGTACTCACCAGGCTCTGGGATGTTTGATAGTCCATATACGCTCACTGGTGGTAGGATGGCCCGCACCTTCTCCTCCCAGGGCCTGAGGTATACTGGTTTGGCAGGAGGGCCACTGCCGGTGTGTTGGCTCAAGGCGTAATCCTTCTTTAGTAGGTCCTTGACCCTCCTGCGCACATCATACCACCTGTTCTGGATGTCTTCCTTTGTGCGCAAACATGGTGATTGTGCGTTCACCCTGTCGACGATCCTCTCCCACATCTTGGTTTTCTGCGACATGGGGGTCTGTTGGACCAATGTACCAAACAACTGTGGCTCTACCCTGAGGATCTCATCTACCAGGACTTCCAATTCACTGTCTAGGAACTTTGGATTCTTCTTTGGGGGCATGGTGATGGGTGGTGGTGGTGATTGATGTATGTGTGGGTGTGCAAGTGAGGGTGTGTGAGTGTAGGTTTTGCTGGGTGTATGTGAGGGTGCTATTTGTTGAGGTGCTGATGGTGTGTGGCTTGTGTGATGGATGAGCTGTGAGTGTGTCTGTGGTTGCTGTCTGATGGTGTTCTGTGCTGGCAGGTCAGTTGAATTTGCAAAGGATCATGGTAGGGATTTGTGGCCTTTATATGGGTGGAGTTGTGGGTGTGTCTTTGTTCCATGTTCCCCCCAGTATTTATTGGCTTTGTAATTGCTTGTTTGGCCCTTTTTTTGTATTTTTTCCTTTGTAGTTTTGGGGCATGTAGGAGACGTTCTTCTGACCGAGTAGGACGCTGCAGTTGTCTCGTGCGAGCTTCTCCGAGTCGTTCACGCTGTGTTTCTGCTGTGTTTCATGTGCGGCGTACGCGTAGGTCGCGGAGTATTGGGTTGCCTAGGCTGGGTTTTGTATGCGTGGCGGTCGTACGGCTTGGTTTCCGTGCGACTCGGTCTGGTTTTGCACGCATTGCATCGTACTGCGCGGGTCGGAGTTCGCGGGTACGTTTCGTTCGGGTTCATTCCTGGTGCGTGTCGGTCGGTTCGATTTGCGTTGTTTCCCGGCCGGATGGCTGGTTTCCGTGCGGTTCGGTCGTTCGGCTTGTGTTCCGTACGAGTCGGTCGTGATTCACATGCATTTCATCGTACTGCGCAGGTCGGGCAGCGCCGGTACGTGTCGGTCGAACTAAATTCCCGTACCGAGTCGGTCGGTACGTTTTCCGGCCCGAATCGGAATCGGCCCCTTAGTTGGGTCTAATGAATTACATTTCATGTCAAAAGCTGAAAGCTTTCCATCTCAGGAGTGGCCTTGGGCATAAACATTGGATTCTTTAGTCACCTGCTAGTCAATGGAGGACTTTATCATAGTCCATCCTGCAGGTCTCAAATAACTACCTACCCTGAACATGAACATCCTATTATGAGAAAATGATGTTTATCACACAGTGCAACCTAGCAAATCTTAGTAATTGATGTCTCATAATGGCAATCATAAAAGGAGAACCGTATTGCAGTCTATCTGAGAAGGTCGCTGATTCCAACTCATTGCTTCTCAAAATCTGTTTCCTCTTCCAAATCCATAGGATTGTTGAGGGTATGACCTCCTGACACAAGCATAGGAATGGGGATTCAGTACATTAAAATAATTCGTCAAAAACACAAAAGGGTCTATAGAGCTGATAAATGCTGCAAGCATAACACAAACTATAAAAATGCAGGTCTATCTCTCACATCTCCTTATCACATTGCCAAGTGCTACGCCCCATAGTGCAATATTCACACCTAAGTGGTCATCATGAACTACATGGAAACATTTCCCACATGGGCCCAATGCAAAGACACTACTTCCAACCACACACCCTCATGGTGCAGTGTGCTAGTCTGTGGGTAAGGGCTCCAATGCCAAACATGAGGTAGTCAGTGCTATACAAATGCTTCAAAAGAATACACTATCTGAAATGCAAATAATATTTCTTTCTACAGTTCTGTATCCTTAGATTGCATGCTATCTGAAAAAGCCTGCTCCCACTATATTTCCAAAACCCTCCATGAAAAATGGTCCTTGACTTAAAACTATTGTTTCACAACACTTTCTTTCCTCGCCTTACCATCCATCATTTGGATGCCTCTTCTCTCTGAGTACAGCCTACTGTAGTTACATGCTTGTCTGCCATATTCTCTATCATGGTGTTTCTGCACATTGCCCACAAACCTCGTTTCATAGATCATAAATTCTCCTTCTATGAAGCCATATCCCTGTAACCTAACAATATGTAATCTCAGCTAGCCTATCTATTCACCCCATCTGCATGAATTTGCATATCGCCCTATAAGAATCACACTAAATTCCTATTAACTTAATTTACCACAAAAAATGTAGTAAATGAATGGAATGGTTTACTTGAGAGCAGACGCCTAATCCTAATAAACAACAACAACCAGCACCCAAAGGACTAGCCACTAATAGCTGTACTACTTGTCAAAAAAACCTTTCAAGGCCTCCTCAAAGATAGTAAGTGTCATATAATTGCAACTGCAATACAATACAAAGTCATGTGCTGCGTCACCAGCCAAATGTGATGAGATGGGACTTTTAGTAATTGCCTTCTTTACATAAACTAAGTATCACCAAATTACTGCTATGGGACAAAGTACACTGAAAGTCTGAAAATAAGTGCACGCTCTGGGGCTGCAGTGTAGTGTTTTCAATATTTCTTTAAAATATCAACACCATCAATATACAGATTAGGGTATTGAAAATAATTTCCCAGAAAGTCATTTTCTAATTTTGGTGGCTACAATGAGCACGTGTTGTTTCCTAAAATTGTATGTTACAGTCTTGTAAAGAGTTTGAAAATAGATTAAGTTAAATGCATGCCATTTTTGTTCAACGGCACCCATTACGCTATTTCATAGTTCCTGTGTCTTGATAATCTTTGATAATGAATGCAAATTAGGGGCCTTAAATATAGGCTCTATGTGACCAGTGTGTCTGATGTTAGTGCCAGCTTCCTCTCTGCAGCGATATCCTTTTAATATTCATCCGTCTTGTACCAAAAATACTTTTAAATGTCGGCAATGAAATGTTTGGTGTTTCTTCTTTGCACTTATTCCATCTGAGAGTTCTGTGTCCAGCTTCAATCGGTCATTTTTTTCAGGTTGAAATAGTTGAGTATATTTCATGTATTGTTTATAATACTTTGAATATCAGCATTGTACATTGAAGGGAATACACTGCAATTCCTATAATTATTTTTGAACCCAGAATGGCCAGTTAGAGGAACAGAATATCTATCTTCCAGGAAGTGGTGGACGGATGTATTCTGCTTTCTTGTCAAATATTCACCTCTTCGTCCCTCATTCTCCCATCAGTGCTACAACAGAAGGTCAACGGTGCACTGCCCTTTTTTTGACAACTTTGCAAGCCCAGGTCCCTGTGTGTGTGTGTGTGTGTGCGTGCGTGCGCACGTGCGCGCGCATGCAGGCATGCATGCACCCGGGCATTAAGAGAGTAATTTACTTATTTGGACTGGTGAAATTCATGGATGAGGTGTAGTCGATTTATTTACTAACAGATTAGACAAATAACTAGTTCCTTCCATAAGTGGCGGTGAGATGTATTTGTCAGTTCTGTGTTGTATAAAATACCAGTTTGTGGGAGCATAGCAGGAGGTGGCTTGCTGACTAGTGTTTCCTTCTTGCACTGCTTTGTCTCGAGGCTGGTGACTTTGCTGTTGTATATGTTTAGAGAGTCATCAGAGATTTTGAGCTTGTTTGCCAGATATAGTGGAAAGTTGGCGTTCATAGCTTTGAAGGTGAGGCAGAATGCTTTGAAGGAGATGTGAGTAAAGATAGCCAGGGGATTTCCTTGAACATGGGGCACATGAGGTCATATTTTCTTAGTTTCATAGTTAGTTGTGTTGCTTTATGGAGGATGCTTTTCAGAAACATCAATTGGCAGTCTGTAAAGCTGTTGATTATGGTATTCTGTCGATTAAGTTGAAAAATGGCTATTGATTGAAAGTCTGTCCTGAAGTCAGGTTCTGAGAGGAATACCTTACATCTTTTGTAAAACGTGCTTTAAAATTGAGACTGGCACCAATCTAGAACACAAATAAGAGTACTATATATGAGTTAATGTGTGAATCCATTTAGATTCATTCAGATAGACATTCATGAACTTGGGGGGTAGAGTTTCAGGTATGTCTTTAATATCCAAGATTCTGAAGAGAAACAAAAGTATTTGAGGCAGATAATGCCATTGCAGCAGGAGCCCTTGAGGTGATCAGCGTGTTGTGTACCTAATGCTGGACCTTGATATTTATGGCTGCCTGAAGTACTCCAAGAGATTTCATTGTTCTGGTTGAAGATGATCGGTGATGGTTTGGACGTTTGGGGTGCACTGTGGGTCACAGGCCTAAACTTAGATTTTAAGGAGCTCATCAGTATGAGCTAGAACCAGTTACTGTGGAAGGAAGCAAAACATTTGAAATACTATCAAAGCTTATTTTTGCAGGGATTGGAATGTAAAAGAACATAATGGCTGAGGGCATCAAAAGCAGGTGAGGGGTCAAGAAGGACAAGATATGATATACTGTTGTCATTAATCAGAAGTACATAATCAACCACCTGGATAATTGCTGCATCTTTGATCGCTAACAGCATAGCTGATCTTGAAGGAGGGTATGGTCCTGATTTTCCCAAGAAGGTGGGTGGCAGTGGTCTTCTCAATTATGTTGTCTTGGATCAGAAGGTGAGTCAGTATAGTAATTGGCAAGATCATCAGAATTGAGGTTGACCATCACCAAAAGCAGGAGTTTCTGTCCTTATGTTGAGAGGGTTATTTTACTTAGTGAATAATTTTAAAGGGTCGACTCCCATTCAAAGGGTGTGGATAATGTACTAGACTCAGATGTCTACAGGCAATTTACAGCATATGGATAAATCAAGATGATATGACTGGGATGCCTGTGGCTTTGGATGAGCAGTGTTCTTCAGGAAGGGTGGGTAGTCTTTTGGTTCAAAGTTTTGAACCCCATAAAGAAGAAATATAGTAAAAGAAAGTGATGAAAGAAGGGATCAAACCCTTGAACTAACAGAACCCTCCAGCCCGATGGCAGCTTTGAACCTACAAAAAGGTTAAGATTACAACAATATATGTTTGATCAGAACTGGGATACCCTCAACCAGTTCTGGCTGGCACACATATCACGCAGTGTCTGTAACTAGATTTCCCACAGCCCAGAGCTACACAGAAGGTTGGTTAGCACAAGTGGTAAGCCCTGTACCTGGAGGACAATGACACTTTTGGTGCAGCAGCTCTGCCGGGAGTTCTCCATCAGCAGTCAAGGCAATTATAATTGCAGAAGATCATGGTCTCAGGACACAGTACCTCGTTCTTATCAGTTTGTTGTGGTAGAAAGGACTGAATTAAGGCAACTGATCCACATAAAGAGAGGTATAATATTTTGAAATTTTCATTCACATGCCAAAGACAGGAGACAATGCAACTGGGCAGTTGAATCCTCAGTTTTACATAGAATTGCTGACTATTCTCAATCAGAGGTGTACAACAGTCAGAGGTTCAGTTTCAGTAGGTTTTCCACTGATGTGGAAAGGGTGTTGCCTCACATTGCTGACCTCATGGTAACCTTCAACAATCTTGGAAAACAACAGAAGCAGTATTTTCTGCAATAGTTTTGTCCATGAAGCAGAGGAAGTGCTTGAAATGCTAGGAAAGGAACACTGACGGACCTTTATGAAGGATACGTTCAGACATTTCCTCCAATCACTGCTGGTTGACCCCATAATGTGGGGCATGCATACAATGGAAATCAAAACACTGCTGAATTTTTGTGAAGGCAATAGGAACAAGACTGCAATTGTATTATCCCTATATGCTACAGGAAGGACTGAGGACTTGAGTTCTTCTTTTTCTTGAACCAAGTTCTGGAGGTTGTTTTGAAAATACAGAGAAGCTGACCTGTTGAAGTCTAGAGTGAGACATACTACAAGAGGTTATTTTGGAAAACAAACCAGGAAACCTGTTGGACTGTACACTGGATAGATTCTTTGTTGAAGAGAATTCTTGAGCCTGTGCTCTCAATGTTAAGCCATGGTGCCCAGGAAGAATCTCCTTGGACATTTGGGCACTCTATGAATGAACAAGGGGAAGATATTCAGATGGAGTGGTGTGTTCCAATGCTAAAAAGGGCCAACCACCCACCACAGACATAATAACGCGATAAAATGAAGTAGCCCCTGATGTCTTGTGCTGTTTTCTGTCCACCTGGGTGGGCATATCTGGAGTAAACATCCCAAATCCTTCCCCAGAGGAGCAGAAAGACTGGGCCCCAGGGATGGAGGTTTGCGGTCCAATGCCAATACCGGCCAGACATCCACCCAATATATAATTAAAGAAAAGTAATCCATGGTGTCTAGTGGTGCTTTCTGTTTCCCTGGGGAGGGCAGGCAGGGCAAGCCACAGACCTTCCCCTGAGGAGGTGTAAGCAAAATACTGTCTGGGCCTCAGTGGTGAAGAGGTGCAGTCCTCTTCCCCATATATAAAAAGAAAACAATCCTTGGTGTCTAGTCATGTTTTCTGCCCCTGTTGATTTATAGATTGGGACAAATACCCCCTATCTGCCCCTTAGAGGAACAGAAAGACTCTCTGTGCTCCTGCAGGTGTCGGGGCAGCCTGATGCCCGATTGGCCAACCCCCATACCAATTCATTGTTTTCAATTCATTGGCACAAGTGGGTTTATCTTCCCCGCCCCCACTGAGTCAGCAGATTGTGGCAAATCACCCATCTTCCTCAAAAGGGCAGCAGAAAGATGGATTGGACCCCTGTGGTTTTTGGGGCAGCCTGATGTCAGATCGACTGGCCACTCAATCCATTTCATTTTTTTAATTTCCCTAGCTCTATTGGGCTTTCTGCCCACTTGGACTTTTTAGGGCTTCAAAGGAGGGGCCCAGTAACCCTATGGGAGGGATCCCCCCTGAAAATGGCCCCTTAATGGGTTGGATTCCTGCTCATGGATCATTCTCCTGGGCCAGTCCCTGACCAGGAATCCACTAGGAAGAGGTTCCACTGGAAAGAGGAGATTCTCTTCTCTTCAGATAGTTGTTCAGGAGGCTGAGCTGGACCCCACAGCAAACAGTTGATGACGTTAGTGTGCATGGTACACTGATCATCCTCAACCAAATAGAAAAGGCTGATGGGACAGCTTTTTCTGCAGCTTGAGATGAGTACCTCAAAAGGAAATACCACCCTTGGGTGGTTGGACATGATCTCCACATTTACAGCACCGACAGGGTGCACCTAAACATGGAGTTCATTAGACCACAGTACCCAAGATGCTAATAATAGAAAATGTATATACAAGTAAGTGATCAATTAAAAAAAAAAATGTAGGTGATATTTATGTCAGACAATATTTTTGTTAGCAATATCCTGACATACAACCATCTGAAAGAGGATAGTTGAAGTGAGACAGTTTTTGGAAAGAGAGGGATCCACACTGTGTGTATTCTTAGCAATAGGTAGTTTGACAGTTGTATCCTCAAAACCCAGACTAAAAAATAGATGTATGGGCATAGTGTAGGGCACTACTTGAGATACTATGTTTAGATATTTTTCAGCTTTAATGTTATGCTTAGTATAAATAAATTGAGCTTGAAGCACTTACTCTCCATCCAATTGTGCATGCTACCTGTTTGAGAATGTATAGACTCTGAGCAATACTCAGTTTACAGTTTTTCACATAGAGAAACACATTCTCAGAATTCATATGGCTTTCTTATCAAAAGTGGTCTCTGCATTTATTTAGAATTCTGCTAAAATCACACTTCTTGTTTGGCCAGCACCTTCTGTATAAAATTATGTTTTAATTTACGTCCTAGAAGTGAGCAGAATTCATACCAGGCATATGTATAGCACCTGAGATATGAGGGTGCTGAGCATGACCCTAGGAATGGGGTATGTTTCAAGGGTTTGAAGCAGATCTACAAATAAAGCGTACATGTTTAGGAGACAGTGTTTCTACTACCACATGACCAGTGGCGGCTGGTACTCTAAACATTTGGTAGGGCAACCACCCACATATTTAGGGTACCAGCTGCATGTGGCTGTCAGTCATGGCTCATTATAAACAGTGTTTATAACAAAGTACAACTGACAGCGCTGAAGTTAAAGACGAGGCTGAAAATTACATAAAATGAAAAATAAAAATCCACTTACCTCCGCTGACTTGTCTCCTCCGGTCCTTGTGAGTCCCTCGGCATTCTGACTGCAGCAGTGGAATTCTCCACACAAATCCTGATGCTGCTTTCATGCTGCAGATGAGCAGCATGAATGCATCGCCTGGATTGGCTGGAGCAGGCTGCCTTGACGCTCCTGGAGGCAATGGGGGCCTATGTCTGCTCTCCACCTAGTTGTCTTAGACAGCTAGGTGGAGAGGTTTACACTGTGAAAGTCAGGCTGGCCGTTGCAAGACAGTCGGCCAAAATGACCTACGCAGTGTAAACAGGTGGAGTGAGCAGCACTTCCCTGCTGCCATTCAGCAGTGCCGGCCACACCCCCAAACAGGACTCAGCTGGGGAAAGGGAAAAATAAAATAGTATTTTATTACCATTTTAATTTTCTCCTTTGCGGCGGTGCTGGCATCAGGGGGGGCGAAGCTCCTCTGCCCTAATGGAGGGGCTGCCGCTGCACATGACTCTGTATCACTGGGACAATGTTTCCTGGGAGTTTGGTTACGTGCATTAGGGTATATGTAGTCTTGGTTCACTACAATCATACCAAACTGACTAGCACACCTGATAATAATTAAAGTCCAGTACTAGGTACTAATATGCAGATACAATAAAGTCATATTTTAATCCTAGATAAATGTTTAAAGAGGATGAGGATGAGTAAAAATGCTTAAATAAGCATAAAAAAGTCAGTTATGTGCAGCACAATTTCCATTTGTAGTACCATAAAATGTGATAATCCATGCTGCAATATCCTGTACATTTGAAGGTTTACTCTTGTGCCTGGTCGAAGCCCAAGACAAAAAGCATTTCTATAATCCTGGCTGGCTGATATTAATATAATAATTATAAGGGTCTTCACAAGAATTTCAAATGGTAAATTCAAGATGATACTACTGAATTAATAAGGTAAGTTGGGGTAAGATAAGTATCAAGTCTAAATCCAAGTTGTTAGATCTGGCTAGAGACATATGCAACTCTGTCTCCCAGAGCTCATGTAATCACAAGAAAAGAAGTACTATGCAGTAAAGAGAGAAGGCTTTGGCACTTCCCCTCTTTATACAAGCATTTGATTAGGCTGCCATTGTGTTATCTCACATATTAAGTAGTTCTATTATTCAAACCTGATACAGACCTTGTGTCAAATACTACACAAAGAGGTTTTGCCTGATGTAGGCCCATGGCACATAGATAGGGAAGGGGTATTCTATTCTGAACTACCTGAAAAACACAATAGGAATGGACTTTGCATGGTTTTGCCTTTATGTCAGTGTGAATTAAAGTACTTTAATTAAAAGTAAAAGCTTTGGCTGGACGTTGATTTATTATGTCCTATTGTGTGCTCTTCAAAGTTCAGAATTTCCAATCTGTACCACCTCTTTGAGTAAGCCTTGATCTGCTCTTCCTCTCTACCATGAGATGTCAATGACTCTGGCAAAATCTGGTGGCAGGCTAGATAAAGAAAGCAGGTAAAGAGCCACCCAAGACCCCACAGAGAGTCAGAGGAGAAAATGGATCCAAGGGGGAAGCTCTGCACAAGTGAACAAGAGAGTTAAGGCTTAGAAATTCTCTCAAAAGGCCATTTGGCATCCAGACTAACTAACACCCAGGAAGGACATGCAAGGCATATACATAACATTAACAACAAAGGAAAGGTGTGGTGAAACCCTCGGGAGCTCCACATGGTAAGATTGAAGTTCAGTAATTTATTAACCCACAATAGCTGTTACAGTACCCACATACAAGATAAACATACAAAGGCAGGGTCTGTGGAGTTGATGCCTATAGTGAATGTTATAAAAGTACCTCAAAGACAATACTCACAGTGGACAAGAAACACCACCTAGGTTGTCAGCTCTGCGCACGGATCCTGGTGATCAAACAGGAACACGCAAGGCAGTAAAGGCAAAGGTTTAGAACTAAATACACAGCCACTATAAACAAGGATCTGGCAAGGAGGAGAGCTTAACAGGAAAGAAGTGAAAACAAAGGGCACACTTAGAAGAAAGCAAGTACAAATAACACAAGGAAACGAGAAGCTAAGACAGCAGGAATAGGAATGTAACAAAACAGAAACTGGAACTAAGGTAAATGTGAAGAAAGGAAGGGCCTGGGAAAAGTTAAATACAGAAGGTGAAAGAGTTCAAGGATGCACTAAAATAGTTCTGGATCAGAATTCAAGGGAGCCCTGCAGGCAGTGATAGTTCAGGAACAAGGAATAGCTACCAAACAGATCGAGCTAATATCAACTGGAATAACTCTTAAACTCAAAGAAAATTATAAAAATCTCAACAAACTGAAATCCAATCTGCTTTTTCGTCAGAATAGTAGTGGCAAGAGAAGGAGTAGACACTAAATAACTGTCATAAAACAATAAGCAGAGGAGTGGGTGTTTGGTAAGATCTATGCAATGGGAATTAACTGCTGCAGCGCAGTCTCGAAAAATCTCAAATAAGTATAGGTTTTTCTCTACCTCACCAGAAAATAACAAAATAGTTGATTCTGAAATCTAGAATAAGTGGTGAGTAAACTCCTCCAGTCCCTGGTGTTACAAATGTATATAATGTTAAACGTATTTAAACCTGAAAAAAGTGACAGAATACCCTATGATAGAAAGCACCCCTGCAATAACCGAGTAGCACTTAAAAATCCCTGTGCATCACTCTTCAACTATTCTCTCAGCTCTGGAACTATCACTCACTGTTTCCAAGCTGCCACTGTCACACCTTTGCTCAAGAAAACCACAGCTGACTCATCTCTGAGAATTAGAGTGAGTCACAAGGCTCACCCACTTTTCTAAAATCACAGAACATTAAGTATATTCCTGTCTTACCTTTATTTTCTCCATCAATTATTTACTTAACACCTTTCAAATTGACTCACTTTACACTTCTCTGTAGCTGCACATTTTCAAGACTTCAACTTCATATTTGCTTACCACACTAAATTAACTTCTAGACAAATACTCCTTGACCTCTCTGCTACATTTGAAAATGCTGAACGTACTTCCATCCTTTCTGCACTTGCTACCTTACGCAACACAATCAAAGATCTCACATTTTTTTTACATTTTTCTGATCAATCGTTGTTCATCTCAGCGTGTTCTACACTCTTGAATCCTTCTATTTTAGAGGTTCCTCATGACATGGTCCTGAGCCTTCTGCTTTTCTCTCCCTATACACTATTTTCCTTGGAGACATCATTTTCTCCTTTGGCTTCTCTTATCTTTATGAACATAATAAGAAAATATTATTCTCCCTCCCAATTTATACTTCTGATCTCCAAGATAAAGTTGAATACTGCTCCATAGCTAATTTCACAGTTGCTGGAAATCCATTATCTTAGACTCAACTTCTCTAAGACTGAAATGATTTACTTTACTTCCAAATTAGAACCCATATACCTTCCATTCCTAAGTCTATTACCCACAAACAGTAACACCTCTACCCCTTCAGGCAGAAACCTAGGGGTGCTATTGAACACAACCAGAAGCTTGGGATCCTTCATCTTTTCCACAGCTAAGGCTGTAGATTACCAAGTACTCAATAGTAGCAAAATCCATCGCCGCATCCACTTACACACTAGAAACTAGACTCTGTGCTTGTACTACTAAAGAAGTTACAAAACTGAAATAGTCTAATAGTCGCTCTTCCCCAAAGCTAACCTCTACCACTAGGCAAAGTTCTACACTTTTCCACAACAACTCTTTATATTCTACTCAGTGAAACTCATGCATGCCACCATTAAATACAGGGCTACATACAAGATACTTATTCTGGTTTTTAAAGCCTTAACCTCTTAAATGCTGAGGCTTTTTTACCCCAGCAACGAGCCTTTTTTGGCTCACTCATCTTTGTTAAAAAAGTTCAGCTGCTGTGTGTTTAACTCTCCCCTGGCCTACATCAGGTTGATGTGGAAGTGCGAGCATGATGAAAACATGAGCTGAGTGCACGTGGGCTCACAAGCAATATACTACACCTAAGGTGAAGTGTGGTACAGTGTGCACAAGGTAAATATGTAAGCTGGCAGGCTGTGCTTTTAAAATAACAGTGTGCACAGACTGAGTGTATATGCTGCATGTGAGAATGCTGATTGTAGCATAATACATAAAGACAGCAGTTCTAGGCAGTGAGTGTGCTCTGAATGTACCCTGAGTGCAGGAGTGCCTGCTCTAATACATAACATGGAGGACCTTCCGTTCTATTTTGGGAAGCTCAGGCTTGCCTGGTGAAAGCATGAGGAGTAGAGGAATCCCCCCTCAGACAGAATTGTGTTTTGCTGCATTCCTGTAAGCTGGGTGGGGCAAGCACTGGGTGAGGGAAGAGCCAGGCTCCCCCTGTGCATTTCCATGGGCTCTTTGATTCAGTGACAGACCACAAGGAAAGGGGCCTGGGCACATCTCAGGGAGGGAGATGGGGCTGATAAGAGAATCATAAAAGGTAGGGCTGAGGGCTCGGGATTAACATTTGATGAACATATCACTGTAGCTGACATCCAGGTGTGAACTCTGGTCACTCCTATGAATCTTTTTGTGGGTTAATCAGCTTCGGGGACCTGCCTGCTGTGACAGACATCATTCAGGAGGAAGAAGAAAGGGGAGAGATGTCCATTTCAAAGAAGAAGAACCTCAACATAAAATGTCAAAGGTCCATACCCTAAATCACATTTTTGTGTCTGGAAAAGAGCACTAATTAGAGGAGTCTGAGAGCCCAAACTATGTCATCCGCCGAGCAGCCAGCCGGGCTGTGTGAGGAGGAGAATCTCTGCAAGACTTCTGCCTTTGACCAGGATTAGGGGCCTCACCTGCTAGTCTCCCTGCTGGGTGAGGAGACATCACCCAGGGTAGCCAACATTACTTGCTCTGAAACCTGGGGCACCAGCGCCTGCCTGCTCACCAAGACCGGTGTGGCCGAGAGGAAGAGAAGAGCATTGGCGGGAGCGAGATCCAGAAGAGAGCCCTGTCATTAGGATTCTCTGTGCGAGGTGTGCGGAATCCAGCCCTGCACCGATCGGACCGCAGCCTGTGTGTTGGACTTCATTGGCAGCCTTGTGTGCTGGGGGGGCCGCTGTGAACTTAGTTAGAGAAGTGTGGTGGTAGAAACCCGCTCTCCGCACCGATCAGGCCATTGCCAGTGTGCCGAAATAATTGGGCGACCTCATAAGCCAGGAGGGGCAGCCGCCTATTGCCTTTGGATTGTGGTGGGGGAAACCCATCTCCACACTGATGAGGCTGTTGCCCATGTGCCGAACTAACTGGGCGACCTCGTATGCCAGGAAGGGCCTTTGTTGTGTGGATTAAAGCCTGTAACAGGAGGAACCCACCCCTGCACCTATTGATCCATTGTCCGTGTGCTGAAGTGACTTGGTGACCCCGTATGCCAGGAGGGGCCACTGTGACTATCCACTTGAGGCTAGCATGACCAGAGTGTGCAGGCTGGAGTGGCAACCCCATATGCCAGGAAGTGCCCCTAGAGACGCTGGTGCCGAGAGGTCAGAGTTGTTGCCCGGAACTAGAACACTGTTGTGATCAAGGTGGAACTCAACTGCATCTTGTGCACTGCCACCACAGAACCCAATTGGAGCAAGGAGACCAACCCCACCCTTTGCCGAGGGAAAAAGGACTTACCACGTGACCGCTGGATCACCTCACCCATCTGGCTACTGCAGGTAGTGTGGCTCTGGGGAGAGAGCCTGTGCCTGCCAGGTGCTGCTGCATGTGACCATGGGTGGCCCAACTCATCTGATCCAGAACAGCACCATGCTGCAATGCCTTAGGTTACTTTGCCACTGGAGTAGGTAAGCCGAGAACTGGGCCTTTGGGCCCCGGGGGACATACCACTATCGGTGCTGCTAAACGCTGGACTCTAAAAACTGAACTTACTTGCAGAGTCTGAGGGAAGAGATCTTGAGTACAGCATATTAGTTTACACTCCCTGGATGTGGCCGTCAGTGGATAGGGAATAGCACCGAACCCATTACACTAGAGATGGGAGGACAAGCAGTGGCCTGACAACTACTAGAACCCCAACCTCAAGGGGATTATGTTATTGCATTTTGAATGACATTTACCTTTGCATGTGTAGAGTTAGAATAATAATACTCTTTTATACAAAAACAAGTATTTGGCTGGACATTGATTTATTGCTGCGCTGCCCGCATGTTGAGTTATGAGGTTTGCTCACTGAACTGTATCTGAGCTTCCCCTAAGGGAGCTTTGACTGCTCGAGCTATGCTGCCCAGCTGAGAGTCAGGTGCAGAAGGGCACGTTTGACCCACTTGAGCGGGTTACGTAGTTGGGTAGGCCCCAGGACATCAGAGGTAAAAGGCCTCAGCCACCTCGGTTGGGCCCAGTAACTCCTTCGTGTGCCCTTTGGCCCTGGGAACAGGGTTCTGACAATTGGCGCCAAGCAGTGGGATGCCTAACATGTAGGAGCCAAAGGATACAGAGGTGGCATTGGCCATTTCCAATTTGCAGTATTGTGCAATAAGTCCATTTTTTTTCTCTTCTGCGCACAAAGGTGACACGCTTAAGCAAAGGAGAATACACGTTTGGGAACTGACCTTAACATCATGTCCATAGATCAGATGAAGGATTTATGTAGGGACAGATGGTACAGAATTCCCAGGAGTATGGACAGAGATGTCCTTGCTAATTTCATTAGGGACCAGTTTGAGATTCTGGGTGAAAGGGAGGAAGCTGTAGCTGACTCTGGGGAGGGAACCATATCAGAAAACCAGGAAGAGAGCGCTGTTGATTCAGGCTCTAGGATCCCTTTAGCACAGATATATCCCATACACACGCCGAGTGTGTCCCCTAATGCATTTTCCAGAGTTTCACCAAGAACCCACCGCCTTTAGTTTCTAGAATACCTCATGTATGTACACCAATACGAATTTCTAGGATACCACTGTCACTAATTACAGGATTTGATCACTTGCATGGGTTGAGTCTAGCAGAGACCTTGAGCTTGCAGTTGCCACTTCAGAAAACAAAGGCTGAGGAAGATGAGAAAGCTAGAGAGTTCAAAAGGGAGAAGCTAAGAGTAGCTCACCGGGAATAAAAGGAGAGGAGGCAGGAGAGACAGGAGGAAAGGGCTCGGGAGGAGAAATAGTGAGAGAGGGAGGAAAAACAGAGAGAAAGGGAAGAAAAACAGAGAGAGTGGGAGGAGAAACTGAAGGAAAAGGACAGAGAACTGGAAAGGGAAAGGATAGCCCTTTAGAGAGAGAAAATCAGATGGCAGCAAAGACAACTTTATCTGGGATAAATTACTCTACTTCCAGTTCAAGACAGGTTGTGGCCAAGGTTCCAAATGATTTTCTACATGCGTATATGGAAGTCAGGTTATTTTGGATTGGTTTGTGACCTTTGAGGTCGTTTGCAAGGTGCAGGCTTTAAATGAGATGTCTAAGGCAGCTGCCTTAATGGGGCGCATGCCTTTGGAAGGGTCAGCCATCATTAGAATGATGCATGTCGCAGAACAGATGGTCTATGAGCGAATGAAGGAAGCTCTCATAAGGCAGTTTGGGCTGAAACCAGCTTAATACCTGCAGAGTTTACATGACTGTAAGAGAGCGGATGGTGATCTCTTTGAGACTTGGATTCATGATGAATTGCGTTATTGGAATGAGTGGATAAGAGGGATGGAGGCCAAGGGTTTTCAGTCCCTCAACCAGCTTATGGTGACAGAGTGACTCAAGGAGGAGTGCTCTACCCCACTTAAGCAAAACCTGCCTGATCTGACAGAGAGGGATCCAACCAAACTTGCAGTGTTAGCTGATATGTGGTTAGCTAACAGGGATCACAAACGGCGGGAGCAGCATGGTTCTAAGCCAAGTGGTGAGAGGAACTCTCCACAGACTGGTTCCAAACCATAGGGTAAGGGCCAGAGTAATTCTCATGAAACTCGAGGAGGGCCCAGGAAACATGGGAATTGTAATGGTGTATCTGGGAAGGAGCATCATGAGAAGGGATGGCTTAGCCCTTCTAAGTCCAATGTGCTGACTTATTTTAAGTGCCACAAGGTGGGACCCTACAAGAGAGACTGTCAAGAGAAGGAATTTGACACAGGTGAACCCATGATAGCAAGCATGTTACACTTGGGTGAAGGCACCCATGAGGGACTGGATGCACTCAACATAATAGCTATGGACATTTGTGAGAGGGACCCAGACACTCTGAAGCACATTCATCCTAACACACTGGGATTTTTGCAGGAGGTTAGTATCAATGGGAGGAAAGTACCAGCCCTGAGGGATACTGTAGCCTTCTGCACTATGGTTGAGAGGAAGTACCTTAGGCCTGAGGAGATACTCGCTGGAACCAAGGATACAGGATTGGTAGGCAGTGGAGAGGGCATGGAGAGGGTAGGTTGTAGGAAAGGACAGACTCTGGGAAGGCAGTGACCATGGAGACCCTCACTTCTACTCAAAAGGGAGAAGAGGATAAGACTCCCGAAGTGGACCATGTGCTGGAGTCTGGGTCGCTTCCAAAGTTGCAAGGGTTGCTAGATGCTGGAGGGCCTACCTGGGAAGATTTTTGCAAGGCACAAGAGGAGTGTCCTATGCTTGAGGGACTTCGTGAGGAAGCCAAAGGACAGGTCAGCAAAGGGGTGGTTGGGAAACACTATTTTGGCTGGAAGGATTGTCTACTTTATTGTGTACCGGTAAATCCTGAGCCCGGTAGTAGCAAGAGGCTAGTGGTTCTATTAGTGCACAGGAACATCCTGTTGCCACTGGCCCATGTAGTGCCCTTAGCAGGACACTTAGGAATTAGAAAAACCCAGGGTAGGTGAGACCCTCTGTTCTATTGGCTAGAGATACGGAGAGACGCAAAGCGGTTCTGTAGATCCTGTCCAGCTTGCCAGTGAGTGGAAAGACAGGAGGGAAGACAAAGACAACTTTAGTGCCCAAGACAGTTGTAGGTATTCCATCTGAGAGGATGGCAAGAGACATAGTTGGTCCATTCAAGCCCCATGCACAGTCATGCAGCAAGTATATCTTGCTGTGGTAGACCATGCCATAGCAAAAAAACAAGGGGTTGACCCAAATTACCCTCCTATACCTGGGTACAGAACACTATCATATGCAAAAAAAAGGTAGGTACGGAGTAATCAATATCCTATATTTATTTTATCATAGGGAACAATCAATTACCCTATCTGTAGTGAAAAATTCTATAGGAATACATTGAAAAAATTAATTCAAAACACACATATGCCATGGAACCTATCTTTGAAAATGTATCATAATGAAATTCATAAACACAAAAACATACAAAAGTACATATATATAAATATAAACAGTACAAACAATTATAAACTAAAATCTACGTTGCCAATACCCAAATTATTTCTGATGGTAAGTGTTCACGCGCTTAATCTGGGTGATACATTCAGAGGTAATCTTCTAAGCACATGAGGTATAGCACCTCTATACCTTTTACTCTAATGTGCTTTAACAACTAAGTTACACTCGTCGTTTTAATAGAGACTCCTCTAAAAAAACTTTCGACGCGGACGCGTTTCAGCCTTCAATTTCTTCTTGGCCTCCTCAGGACAAGGGCAATGGAACCAGTCTAAATAAACCCATAAAATATACATATATTAACATACACATCTATCCCATTAATTATACAGAGCATGCTGGGTCTTTTACCTGCTACAAAAGAATAGTGAACCGCAAAACCAACCGAAAAAGTGATAAAAATGTAGAACAAATCCGTGGGGAAAACTTTAAGAAGGAAACAAACTACCAATCCATCTATGAGTGAGACTCCGAGATGTGACAGATATGCGTGCACCTATAAAGATCATACCCAGTGAACCAGAAATTGTAAATGCCAAAGTGCATCGCACACCACTCACATGTCATATGTCATGTGTCAGAAAAGATAAACACTACCATCTTCCTTAAGGGGACACTCCCTTAATCCAAGAACACAGGGTTGAACCTCAACCCGAGGTAAAATCACCTGTAAATAATACACAATGCGGGTAGATATAATGCACTCTCCTCCGCTCTTCAAATAACGTGCTCGTTAACCTATATGTCTGTGCACGGGGGACTAACAACACATACCTCTCTCACTGGTGGAAAATATCTAGTCCTTACGAGCCCTCGTATGCCTCGTCCAGACACTGCTTCGCTGTGGTATGAAGAAAAAAGCTTGTCACTACACTAATTACAAAAGGAAGTACGCTGCTTGCGCAACTCCAAAAATATGAAATCACCCTTCTCACCTTATATAAAGAGTTCTATCCCGAAGTTAATTCCATAAATCCTCCTCGTGGACGTGTCAGCGTGCACCACACCATTACGTGAGGTTGCACTGCTATATAGGAAGCCGGAAGGCGTCTCAATCACGTAAGGACGTCAACAAAGATAAACACAGAAAACAGACTATGTATAGTCTGTATCACAAACGCTGTGGGGACATCAATGCGTTACCGCGGCACGTGCAATCATTGGACTCTAATCATTATAATAAACCTTGAATTGCGAAAATAATACTATTCTCCCAACAAGGAATCAAGGGGCCAAAATGCACAACAAGCATACCACCATTTCTTTTAGATTTCACTCAACCAAGAACTCTACTGTGTGTAACAATAACAAAGATGCAAAATCCCCGATCTACAACAAATGGTATACAATACAAAAATATTATAAATCTGCTTTCCCAGCACGCTCTGTGTAATATAGGCGTACACTCAAATATACATGACAAACAATAAATACAAAAATACTAATATAATCATATATACAAGAATATGTGTTAATATATACAGTGGTCATAAGCAATGTACAGAGAAATCAAATCTTCCTTCTCAATGGTCACAAAAAATATATATACATACTGAGATATTCAAGAGCACTAAAGCTCAAACTATTTCTAACGATGTAATACCTTAAATCAAAGCCCAGATCCCGTCACGATCATTAAGTCCTTCTGTCGCTGTTTGGTACTTCTCAATCATACGAGCCTCTAGGCGGTTCAGAGTCATTTGAAGGTTAACTTTGTTTTGTGGTGTCACTACTAGGAGTACTGACCAACTTATATCATTCTCATTGTGGACACATTGCACATAATGTTGGACTAATGGCGCTCCCTGCGTTCTACAGCGTATTCGCGATTTATGTTGTAGTACTCGCATTTTAACAGCCTGAGTCGTCTGCCCAATATATGCCTTCCCGCATGGGCATATCACGGAGTACACAACATTTTTTGTATTACAATTCGACAAACTTTGTTGAATATGTTTTTTGTTGTTTATCATAATGAATTTTGAATCATTAGTCTGTGGGCATGCAGCACAGTTATTGCATCTAAAATGCCCTACCAGCACTGGAAGTCCCAACAAGTCCCTCAAGCCCTTTTTAGGTGATTGTGAACGTGCAGCTTTCACTAAATGTTGTCGTAAATTTCTACCTCTCCGAAACGCAAAAAGTGGTTTGGGAACATTGAGATGTTCGACCAACCGCCAGTTGCGTAGGATGATTTGCTTCACTTTGTCGATTTTATTAGAACAATTCCGACGAATTCTCAAAAATTGCCCGTAGGGCAAATTGTCTTTGACATTTCTGGGATGTCCAGAAGTATACTCCAACAGCGTATTCCGATCCGTTGGCTTGGTATACAAACTAACCTCTAGTTTTCCATTTTTTTCTATTATCCAGACATCCAAAAAGTTTATTTGTACATTACTCGATGTTTTTGTAAACCTCAGGTCTAAGGTGCGAGAGTTTAGCCACATATGAAATTGCTCTAACTCTTCTTGGTCTCCCTTCCATACCATAAAGATATGATCGATAAATCGCACCCATTTCGCTATGTGCGATTTAAAGGGAGTAGTCTCTTGGAAGATATATTGCATTTCGAAACAATCCATAACAAGGTTGGCTATTTCCGGGGCGAAGCAACACCCCATAGTCACGCCCTTAACTTGTAAATACAGATCATTTTTAAAGGCAAAAAAGTTATTCTTCAAACATATCCTGGCTAGAGCTATTAAAAATTCAGTGGGTACTTGGTGTGGTCTAGGTCTCCTGTGCAGAACCATAGTCATGACCACCAATGCTTCATCTTGGGGAATGTTCGTATATAAACTTTCAATGTCGAAAGAGACCAACAGCTGTTGGTCCCGATCGAACACTGAGGGGCCGATTCCGATCTCGGCCGGTAGGGCTCCGAATCGGATTCGGATTTACCGGATCCGATTCGGAGCCCTGTTTCCCGACCGAATCGTACGCGGGTCCGGCCGAGCGAGTACGATGCAGGCACCCGCGAAAACTCCGACCGACTCGAACGCGGCTTCAACACGCTCCGACCGACTCGCATGGACATGACTCACACCGCGCTATGGAGACGTTTCCCGGCCGGGTAAGTACGATGCGTGCCGCGAGCAGTCCGATCGACTCACGCCGTCCGGCTCGAAAAAGCTGTCGGAGCCGGACTTTGGGGGTCCGCGTCGGACCCCTCTGTCGCGTAGGCGCACGAGTCGCACACGGGGGACCCATGGGTCCCCCTACCTGTGCGTGTACGGCGCGAATCGCTTCGCCACGTACACGCTGTAGGGGGCGCCCTTGTCCGCCTCGCACCCATTGAGTCAATGGGAGCCCGCGTACGCGTTGTACGACAGGCTCCCATTGACTTCAATGGGAGTCCGACCGACTCGAGTCCGATGGCATGCGTGCGCATCGTACTTGATCGGTCGGACTGCCCGAGTCCGATTCGGTCGGAAATCTCTCCGGGTCCGGCTCGGTCGGAGAGATTTCCGGCCCGAATCGGAATCGGCCCCTGAATGTTCAATTTTGGAGATCAAATCCATGGTGTCCCTTATATATGCTTTGGTCTGAACCACAAAAGGTTTTAGAAAAAAATCAATATATTTAGCTAAGGGTTCTAACAAGGACCCACACGCCAAATTAATCGGTCTGCCAGGAGGTTGTTGAGCATTTTTATGTACCTTAGGAAGTACATATATGTTTGGTATTTTTTGTGTGGTAAGATTAAGATACTCATATTCTTTTTTACATAAATACCCCAAGTCTAAAGCCTCCGCCGTGAGATGAAGAATTTGGGCTTTAAGACGAGGGGTAGGATTGTCTGGATTGGGACGGTAATGTTCCTGATTGTTAAGTTGATTCATAATCTCTTCATCATTATTTGTCACTGTCCCACAAAACATTACCCCCTCCCTTATCGGCAGGTTTAATTACCGTAAGGGGATTCTCTGCCAGATTTTTAGCGCAATTTGTTCGTTTTTTGAAAAATTAGGTTTAAAGAAAATCCGTTTAGCATTTAATTTATCAATTTCCCGCAATATTTGATCTTCAAATAATAAAATTTCATTTGGTAGGGTGGCACTTTCTGGGCAAAAAGAAGACTTGTTCTTAAGTCCACTAATGTTTTTTACAGGAACTTCACTATAATCTGAAAAGAAGACTTTAAGTCTAACTTTCCGAAAAAATTGGAGGAGCTCCGTTTTGGTGTCTACTGGGTTCTGTACACTTAATGGAACAAATGATAACCCTTTTTGTAATACCTTTGTTTCTACGTTTGTTAGTGAGTATTTGGATAAATTGTAAATAGGCATCAGCTCATTATTGGTTTGTGTATTCTGATTAAAATTTTGATCTATCGTCTGTATACTCTCTGTCTTGTTCTGAAATAACCCTGCTCCTGATTCTGGTGTTGAGCAGGAGCTCGCCATTCCCCTCTGAATCCCCTGCCCCTGTTTCCACCTCTGTCTAAAAAAGGACGGGTCCTGGGATATTGATAATATGGTTGATATGGCTGATAATAAGGTCCAGATCCCTGATCAGAATCAGAGGAAGATTCCGAAAATGTCAGAAACTTTGGGGCAGATTTACAAGCCCCTTGCGCCACTTTTGCGTCACTTTTAACATGGGAAAAGTGACGCAAAAGTGGCGCAAGGGGCTTGTAAATCTGCCCTTTTGTACGTTATCTCCCTCTGTACTGCAAATTTAAAGTACTAGGATTGTTATTCTTAAAAAAATCCTTTTTCAGATAAGGATATACCAAGTCAAGTTTGAAATTTTTTATATCTTTTGTCACTTTAGAAGTTTTTAAGTTTACAGTATGGGTCTTAAAGTCCGTTAATGTTTTCTCAATAGTCTCTAATAGCGACTTGGCGTCAGCTATAGTTGTGTCACTGACAATTTCTTCTTCCAATTTTTTAATTTCCTTGAGTTCTTCGCTAATTCTGAGTGCTGTCTGGATAGAAAGTACAATCCAGTCCCGTGAACATTTAGTGCCCACCCCACTGAAATCAAGCAGATATGCTTTCTCATTCACAAAAATTACAGGAATATTTTTTACCTGCAATCCTGCAGGAATAGTATTGGTCTTCAAGTATTCTAATAATACTTGTGCATGTAGCTGTGTTCTTGTATTTTTCTTTCTCAATTGTATGAGCAGATGTCCTTTATTAGAACTAAGGTTACCTGATCCCGCCAAATCTCCACCTAAGACAATTTGCCCTACGGGCAGTTTTTGAGAATTCGTCGGAATTGTTCTAATAAAATCGACTACTTTAAAAATGCAGAAATCCTACAACACAAATTGTGTGAGAGAGGTTACCCCAAGAAATTGGTCTGGGCTGCTCTAAAAAGGGCCTGGTTTACGCCATGAGAGAGTCTTTTAACACCTAGGACTAAACAGGACTCTGACCAATTGACATGTGTTCTTACATTTAATCCCAAGGCTAACAAAGTGAAGCAAATCATCCTACGCAACTGGCGGTTGGTCGAACATCTCAATGTTCCCAGACCACTTTTTGCGTTCCGGAGAGGTAGAAATTTACGACAACATTTAGTGAAAGCTGCACGTTCACAACCACCTAAAAAGGGCTTGAGGGACTTGTTGGGACTTCCAGCGCTGGTAGGGCATTTTAGATGCAATAACTGTGCTGCATGCCCACAGATTAATTATTCAAAATTCATTATGATAAACAACAAAAAACATATTCAACAAAGTTTATCGAATTGTAATACAAAAAATGTTGTGTACTCCGTGATATGCCCATGCGGGAAGGCATATATTGGGCAGACGACTCAGGCTGTTAAAATGCGAGTACTACAACATAAATCGCAAATACGCTGTAGAACGCAGGGAGCGCCATTAGTCTAACATTATGTGCAATGTGGCCACAATGAGAATGATATAAGTTGGTCAGTACTCCTAGTAGTGAGACCATAAAACAAAGTTAACCTTCAAATGACTCTGAATCGCCTAGAGGCTCGTATGATTGAGAAGTACCAAACAGCGACAGAAGGACTTAATGATCGTGACGAGATCTGGGCTTTGATTTAAGGTATTACATTGTTAGAAATAGTTTGAGCTGTAGTGCTCTTGAATATCTCAGTATGTATATATATTTTTTGTGACCATTGAGAAGGAAGATTTGATTTCTCTGTACATTGCTTATGACCAATGTATATATTAACACATATTCTTGTATATATGATTATATTGGCATTTTTGTATTTATTGTTTGTCATGTATATTAGAGTGTACGCCTATATTACACAGAGCGTGCTGGGAAAGCAGATTTATAATATTTTTGTATTGTATACCATTTGTGGTAGATCGGGGATTTTGCATCTTTGTTATTGTTACACACAGTAGAGTTCTTGGTTGAGTGAAATCTAAAAGAAATGGTGGTATACTTGTTGTGCATTTTGGCCCCTTGATTCCTTGTTGGGAGAATAGTATTATTTTTGCAATTCAAGGTTTATTATAATGATTAGAGTCCAATGATTCTAGTCTGTTTTCTGTGTTCATCTTTGTTGACGTCTTTACGCGATTGACACGCCTTCCGGCTTCCTATATAGCAGTGCAACCTCACGTAATGGTGCGGTGCAAGCTCACACGTCCACGAGGAGGATTTATGGAATTAACTTCAGGATAGAACTCTTTATAATAAGGTGAGAAGGGTGATTTCATATTTTTGGAGTTGCGCAAGCAGCGTACTTCCTTTTGTAATTAGTGTAGTGACAAGCTTTTTTCTTCATACCACAGCGAAGCGGTGTCCGGACGAGGCATACGAGGGCCCGTAAGGACTAGATATTTACCACCAGTGAGAGAGGTATGTGTTGTTAGTCCCCCGTGCACAGACATATAGGTTAACGAGCACGTTATTTGAAGAGCGGAGGAGAGTGCATTATATCTACCTGCATTGTGTATTATTTACAGGTGATTTTACCTCGGGTTGAGGTTCAACCCTGGGTTCTTGGATTAAGGGAGTGTCCCCTTAAGGAAGACGGTAGTGTTTATCTTTGCTGACACACGACAAATGACATGTGAGTGGTGTGTGATGCACTTTGGCATTTACAATTTCTGGTTCACTGGGTATGGTCTTTATAGGTGCACGCATATCTGTCACGTCTCGGAGTCTCACTCATAGACGTATTGGTAGTTTGTTTCCTTCTTAAAGTTCTCCCCACGGATTTGTTCTACATTTTTATCACTTTTCGGTTGGTTTTGCGGTTCACTATTCTTTTGTAGCAGGTAAAAACCCAGCATGCTCTGTATAATTAATGGGATAGATGTGTTTGTTAATATATGTCTATTTTATAGGTTTATTTAGACTGGTTCCATTGCCCTTGTCCTGAGGAGGCCAAGAAGAAATTGAAGGCTGAAACGCGTCCGCGTCAACAGTTTTTTGTAGAGGAGTCTCTATTAAAACGAAGAGTGTAACTTAGTTGTTAAAGCACATTTGAGTAAAAGGTTTAGAGGTGCTATACCTCATGTGCTTAGAAGATTACCTCTGAGTGTATCACCCAGATTAAGTGCGTGAACACTTACCATCAGAAAAAATGTGGGTATTGGCAACGCAGATTTTAGTTTATAATTGTTTGTACTGTTTATGTTTATATATATGTACTTTTGTATGTTTTTGTGTTTATAAATTTCATTATGATTCATTTTCAAAGATCGGTTCCATGGCATATGTGTGTTTTGAATTGATTTTTTCAATGTATTCCTATAGAATTTTGCACTACTGATAGGGTAATTGATTGTTCCCTATGATAAAATAAATATAGGATATTGATTCCTCTGTACCTACCTTTTTTTGCATATGATAGTGGTAGACCATGCCATCAGGTATCCTGAAGCTGTAGTTCTGAGGAGCATGACTGCAAAAGTGGTAGCGAGAGCTCTCCTAGGGATATTTTCTAGGGTCGGATTTCTAAGGACAGCAATTTCTGAGCGGGGAACCAACTTCAAATCTTCTTACATGAGAGAGATGTGGAAGCAAGCTGGTGTGACATACCACTTCTCCATGGCATACCACCCACAAACCAATGGGTTGGTGGAGTAGTTTAACATAACACTGAAGAGCATGATGAGAACTCTACCAGAGAACCTCAGGAAGAAGTGGGATATTCTCCAGCCATGCCTCTTATTTGCCTACCAAGAGATTCCACAGAAAGGAGCAGGGTTCATTCCCTTTCAACTTCTGTATAGACACCCAGTGATGGGTCCACTTGCCTTAGTAAGAGAAGGATAGGAAGGAACCTCTGGAACCCCACAGAAAGATGTGGTAGACTATGTGATTGGCCTCAGGAAGCTGTTGGCTCAATACATGAGTCAGGCAAAGGAAATCCTTCAGGCTAGCCAAGTGCTGATGAAGGAGTGGTATGCCCAGAAAGCTACGCTGACTGAGTATCAAGAAGCTCGGGAGGTGTTGGTACTGAAGCCTATTTGTCCCAGGGCTTTGGAGGACAAATAGTGTGGGCCATGCAAGGTAGTTAAAAAAGTGTCTGAGGTAACCTACTTGATGGAAACTGATGCCACAAGGGAACCCAAAAGGGTGTTCCATGTGAACAGGCTGAAGCCTTTTTTCCACAGAGACTACACAGTGAATATCATGGCTATGACCGAGAAAGTGAAGGGAAGACAGTGAGCCTCTTCCTGAGTAGCTGCATAGTGACATGAACGATGGTACTGTGGAAGGGGTGCAGTTAGCCCCTGAGTAAATGCCTAAGTAGCTGTGAGACTGTAGAGAGGTGTTACAAAGGTTTGCCAACCTCTTCTTGCTGACTTCAGGGTTGACACCTGTCTGTATGCATAACATAGACACAGGTAACAATCTGCCACTAAAGGGCAGGATGTACAGGATGTTTGACCATTTCAGGGATGCTTTGAGGCTGAAGTTGCCAAAATGTTGGACCTGGGTGTCATTGAGAGATCTTGTAGTTCTTAGTCTAGTCCTGTGGTTCTAGTACCAAGGCAAGTGTCTACTGACTTGCGGTTCTGTGTGGAAAACCGAGCCCTCAATGAGGTAATCAAAATCGATGCCCATCCAATCCCTAGAGCGGTTGAGCCTATGGATCGGTTAGGTGCTACTAAATACTTGAGGACCTTTGAACTGACCAGTGGCTATTGGCAGATCATGTTAGCACCAAGTACAAATAAGACTGCATTTTGTCCACCAGAGGGGCTGCATCAGTTCAAGGTGATGCCTTTTGGGTTCAAAAATGCTCCTGCCACTTTGAGCGTCCGGTGGACCATGTTATCACAGGGTTGGAAAAGTTCTGTGTGGCCTATTTAGATGATATTGCAGTATTAGGCGATTCATGGGAAGATCACCTGAGGCCCCTGGAACAGATGTTGCTAGGATACAGGAAGCGTAATTGACTATCAAGGCAACTAAGTGTCAGTTGGGGCAGTCCTCTGTAGTCTACCTTGGGCATGAGGTAGGGAATGGGAAGATTCACTGGTTGGATGCCAAAATTTAATCTGTGATGGAGTGGGAGTTACCTACTACCCAGACTGAAGTGAGGGTTATTTGAGACTCACCGGATATTACAGAAACTTTGTGGAAACTATGTAATTATAGTTGCCCCATTGACTGCTTTGACCTCATGGAAGCAGCCCAGGAAAGTAATATGGACTGCAAAGTTTCAAAAGGTATTTGAGGAACTGAAGACAGCATTATGCACTGCACCAGTACTGAAGGTGCCTGAGTACAGTCAGCCTTTTATTCTACAGATGGATGTCTCTGCCTAGGGAGTTGGAGTGATGTTAGCTCAACTGGAAGACAAGGTTAGAGAGCATCCGGTAGTCTTTATTAGTAGGAGATTGCCAGGGAGCAGAACTAGGTGGCCATAGAGAAGAAGTACTTTGCTATAGTTTGGGCTTTGCATAAGTTCCGCCCTTATTTGTTTGGCACTAAGTTTGTGGTGCAGACAGATCATAGGCCACTGAACGGGTTGATGGCTATGAAGGGAGAAAATCCCGAGTTGTTGAGATGGTCTATTTCTTTGCAAGGGTTAGACTTTGTTGTGAAGCTCAGAGCCGGTTCGAGTCATGGGAATGCTGACAGACTTTCCCATCAGTTTTACTGATCTGTCCACCTAACCTCTGCAGATTAGGAGTTGGTTTGGGTGTTCTGGTCTGGGAGGGGCATCTGTTGGGATTGAAAAGTTTTCTGAATGGTAAGAGACGTGACCCCTCCCCGGAGTGCCCAACTGTATTGTGGTCTGGATCACTAATGCTAATTATTGTCATAGGCTAACACGGATCATGCGTGTGCACAATGAAATAGGCCTGTCTCACGGATTGCAGTCTTGTTGGACTGGGAGGGGCACCCAAAGCTCTACCCTCATACTGGAAGCCCACTGCCATCATCAGGAGTTAAACATCACAAGTGCAGTGGTGGCAGCATACCATGTAGTGATCAGCAGTGGCAAACAGGTTCTTTTTACCCTGTGCTACAGGCACACTCGCTGTGTTAAAAAAAAGTTCTGCTGCTGTGTGTTTAACCCACCCCTGGCCTACATCAGGTTGACTGTGGAAGAGCGGCAAGCGTGATGAAAATATGTGCTGAGTGCATGTGGGCTCACAAGGAATACACTACACCTAGGGTGAAGTGTGGTACAGTGTGCACATGGAAAATGAGTGTGTGCTGACAGGGCTTGCTTTCAAAATAAAAGTGAACAGTGTGAACAGACTGTGTGTGTGATGCATGTGGGAATGCTGGTGGTAGCATAATACATGAGAAGAGCAGTGAGTGTTCTGTAAATGTACCCTGAATGCAGGAGTGCCTGCACTAGTATATAACATGGAGGACCTTGGGTTCCATTTTGGGAAGCCCAGGCCTGCCTGGTGAAAATATGAGGAGTAGAGGAATCCCCCTTGACAGAATTGTGTATTGCTGCATTCCTGTAAGCTGGGTGGGACAAGAACTGGATGAGGGGAGAGCCTGGCTCCCCCTGTGCATTTCAAGGGTTCTTTGATTCACTGACAGATCACAAGGAAAGGGGCCTGGTCACATCTCAGGAAGAGGGAGATGGGGCTGATAAAAGAATCATTACAAGTAGGGCTGAGGGCTCAGGATTAACCTTTGATGCACATATCACTGTGGTTGACATCCAGGTGTGATCTCTGGTCACCCCCATGAATCTTGTTGTGGGTTAATCGGATGTGAATTCCTGCCTGCTGTGACAGATACCCTTCAGGAGGAAGAAGAAAGGGGAGTGATGATCATTTCTAGGAAGCAGAACCTCAACATAAAACTTCAAAGGTCCAGACTCTAAATCACATTTTTGTGTCTGGAAAAGAACTATAAGTAGGGGAGTCTGGTACCCCAAACTTTGTAATCTGCTGACTGAGCAGCCAGCCAGGCAGTGTGAGGAGGGGAAGCTCTGCAAACCTCTGCCTGTGACCAGGACAAGGGGCTCTGCCTACCAGTCTCCATGCTGGGTGAGGGGACATCACCCAGAGAAGCCAAGATCACCTGCCCTGGAACCTGGAGCACCAGAAACATCCTGCTCACCAAGACCGGTGTGCCCATGAGAAAGAAGAGAGTGTTGGCGAGAGAAAGGTCCAGAAGAGAGCTCTGATATGAAGAGTCTTTGTGTGAGCTGTGCAGAGTCTCGCCCTGCACCAATCTGGCCATAGCCAATGTGTTGTACTTCATTGGAGAACCCATATGCCAGGAGGGGCTGCCGTGAACTAAGCTAGAGGAGCACGGTGGGAGAAACCTGCTCCTCACACCAATCTGGCTGTTGCTTGTGTGCCTAACTAACTAGGCAACCCCGTATGCCAGGAGAAGCAGTCGCCGATTGCCTATGAATTGTGGCGGGAGAAACCCATCTCCCCACCAATCGGGCTGTTGTCCATGTGCTGAAGTGGTTTGGTGACCCCATATGCCAGGAGGGGCCACAGTGACTATCAACATGAGGCTAGCTTGACCATAGTGTGAAGGGCAGAGTGGTGACCCAATATGCCAGGAGAGGCCGCAGGAGACGCTGAAGCCAACAGGTCTGGGTCATCGACCGGGACTGGGAAACTGTTTTGAACAAGGTAGAACTCAACTGCATCTTGTGGACTGCCCCCACCAAACCCTGTTGGAGCAAGAAGACCAACCCCTGCCCTCCGTCGAGGGAGAAAGAACATACAGCATGACCGCTGGAGTATCTCACCCATCTGACCGCCGCAGGTATCGTGGCTGAGGAGGAGAGCAGCGCCTGCCAGATGCTGCCACGTGTGGCTGTGGGCAGCCCGACTCCGTCAATCCGGAACAGGACCACGCTGCAATGCCACAGGGTACTTTGTTGCCGCAGTGGGTAAGCTGAGAACTGTTTTGACCAAGGGGAGCTCAACCGCATCTTGTGGACTGCCCCACAAATCCCCGGTGGAGCAAGGACACCACTAGGGGAAAAAAAACATACCGCCGGAGCACAACGCCCATCTGACTGCTGCAGGCAGCATGGACTGGAGGAGAGCTGCGCCTGCAAGGTGCTGCCACATGTGACCCTGGGCAGCCCGACTCAGTCGATCCAGAACAGGACCATGCTGCAAGGCCGCAGGGTTCTTTGCCGCCGGAGTGGATAAGCCGAGAACTGGGCCTTTGGGCGCTGAGGAACATACCACCTTGATGCTGCTAAACCCTAGACTCTAAAAAGTTAACTTACTTGCAGAGTCAGAGGGAATAACTCTTGATGGCCTATTAGGTGGATGCAGCCATCAGTGAATGGGGAATAACACCAAACCTGTTACACTAGAGATGGGAAGACAGGGAGTGGCCTGACAACTACTAGAGCCCCAACCTATAGGGGATTGTGTCATTGCTTTTTGAATGGTGCTTACCTTTGCATGTGTAGAGTTATAATAAAAATACTTTGCAGTTGTGTTCACTGAACTTTTATCAGGGCTTACTCTAAGGAAGCCTTGACTGCTCGAGCTTCGATACCCAGCTGAAAGTCAGATGTAGACAGGGGAGCTTGACCCAGGTGAGCAAGATCCACAGTAGAGTGGGCCCCGGGACATTAGGGGTAAAAGGCCTCAACCACCTCGGTTGGACCCAGTAACTCCTGCGTGCCCTGTGGCCCCGGACTGAGTTCTGACAAATGTTTTTTCATTGTGTATCGAGTACTGATCAATTCATAGGGTACAATTTAAAGAGTGGCAATGGGTAGGAAGGAAACCTATGTTTTTCTGAAATGTACACTTTATACTGAGTTTAGGAACAGTGATATATGTAAATCTTTGCATTTGTGGGTACCCATACAAGCATGTGATTCTAGACCATTTTTCAAAATGTCTTCTTTCTTATACACTGGCTAACATTTGAAAGGCACAAATGCAGAGAAATCCAATTGGTAATAACAAATGTTCTACTACTCTGTGTTCTCACATGTTTCCTGATACAAATGGTACCTCACTTGTGTCTGTAGACCTTGTGCCCATGACATGAAATTAATCAAAACACAACATGGACACATCACATTTTTCCACTGAAAACTGACCCTCTTTTTTCAATGTGGGTCGCTGTGGATTTTGGGCAGTAGCTCGGCCGGCACCTAGGAAAACCTTGCAAACCTGAACGTTTGAAAACTTGAGACGGGGGAATCCAGAGTGGCATGACGTGCATGCTCTCATCAGGATTTTCTACCCAGTAGCCCTTGCAAACCTCAAACTTTGACTAACAACACACATTTTCCTCACAATTCTGTGAGAAACACTTCCGGAATCTATGGTGCACCACGCATTTCCTACCACCCAGCATTCCACAAAGTCTCCCAATAAAAATGGTACCTCACATGTGTGGGTAGGCCTAGTGACCACTACAGAAATGAGCCAAAAACACAACATGGACACATAACATTTTTCCACTCAAAACTGACCCTTTTTTGCAATGTGGGTAGCTGTAGATTTTGGTCCATAGCTCAGCTGGCACTTAGGAAGAACTAACAAATGTGCACATTTTTTTAAAATTAAATGCCCGGGGGAATCCAGTGTGGGGTGACCTGCATGATTTTTACCAGGTTTTCCTACCCAGAAGCACTTAAAAGTTCAAACTTTGACTAAAAACACATATTTGCCTCACATTTCTGTGAGGAACACTTCTGGAATCTATAGAGAGACACAAATTTGCTACTACCCGGCATTACCCATAGTCTCCAGATAAAACTGTACCTCACTTGTGAGGATAGGCCAAGTGCCTGCAACAGGAGAAGGCCAGAATTGCAACATAGACACCTCACATTTTTCCACTGAATTCTGATCTTTTTTTTACAATGTCGGTAGATGTGGATTTTGGGCCGTAGCTCAGCCGGCCCCTGTGGAAACCTAGCAAACCTGAACATTTTTTAAAACTAGAAACCAGGGGGAATCCAGGTTGTGGTAACTTGCATGGTTCTCATCAGGTGATCTTACCCAGAAGCCCTTACAAAACTCAAACTTGGACTAAAAACACAAAGGGGCATATTCACAAGGAGCTATCACCGAATTAACGGCACTTTATCGCAGCCAAAGTCGTGATAAATATACCTCCCCATTCACAAGCTGGTGTAAACAGCCCACAGCACCAGTTTACCCGCGATAGCAGCCGCAAAAAACATCGCCACAGAGGACCCGCGCAACTATCGCTAATGAGATGCAGAGTGGCCGTTCCCTTGCCAAAAGGCGCAACAACATCACACCTCAACATTCACAACGACCAGCCACATCGGCGATAAAAACACAAAACCGGCGATAAGCCGCGTTAGCACCAGGAAATATACACCTGCCCTGACCTGGTGTAAAGTCCGACCACAGCCTTGCACCACAAAAGGGAGCACAGCCCAGAGCCACACATGAAGGAAAACAGATGCCCACGAGCAACTGAACATGCAGCACGGACACCCAAGAGGGCCACAACACCCACCGACACCACACCCAGGCCTGCAATACCCCCCCCTGGACCACCCCCAACCTCGGACTAAGAAACTGCACACAAACACCACGAATCACAAAACAAACATTTTGCCTGATGTCGCACAAGCAGGAAAATAAACATACATGCGTGGCCAGAAAATGGAGAATCAGTCATACAGCAATGCAATCACCAACACAAAACACCATACAAACAAAAGCAGAAACAACCCTTAGGATGAGTCCTAGCGGCTCCTCACTGGACAATCCGTAGCACACAGCCTGGAAGACCAAATCCAAGAGAAGAAGGTGTGCCATGCGCCCAACAAAGGAAAGAGAGGGAGAGAGCGAGGGAGAGAGACGGAGTGAGATAGCACAAGCAGCGCAAGGCCGCTCGGTCACCTGGCTCCACATGCCAACATGTGTGTGTGCATCGCCATCCGTACACCATGAGCCCAAGGCCGTGTCCCAATCTCAGCGCCAAAGCCACATCACATTCCGAAAACGCAAGTAGTAGTCAGACAAACATCAGGGATGAAAGCACCATTGTCCCAATGCAGAAGGCGGGAGGACACCTGCACCTCTGACCTTGGTCCAGAACGCGCCTGGAACACCCTGATAGAGATGCAATGGCAGATGGGGACGACTCCCACACCACGCATTCCGCAAATGAACCATCCGACTTATCCACAGCCCACACACAGAAGCCCCTGCCTGTGGTACCCCCGCATGGGATGCCCTTGACACTCACGGAAACAGCAACTCATTACCCACAACGTTGCACACACATTCGAATCATTGCTCAGAGCTGTGGCATATCCTCCACACAACTGCCGCAGTTCAGAAGAGTGCTGGTTCACGAGATGCACCAACGCGATGGCAGGCCATACCAGGTACATGCACAACCCCCGTCACATGGAACAGTACCGTGCACGCATGCTGAATTTACTGGGCGCACTGCCACTGGCAGTGCTGCGGATCAGTTACAGGCTCAGCTTCCGCATTGCCCACGTCACCTGCGTCCAGCCCTGGTTCCACTGCCGAACATGCACATTCGAGTGTCCCATGGATGTCTGCCTATCCAACACAACTGTTGATGAATTGGACTATGACTTGTGTCTGCGCCCCTGTTGGATCACGCAACAGGAGTGTAACCGAGACAGCCTGTGCATGGGATGCCTTGACATACTGCGTATGTATTGGTAGTTGTGCATGGGAGATTGCACAATTTCTCGTGTGCAGTGACCACATCGAGGCGCTCCCCTATTGGGCTGTGTTGCGGATCGGTGAGACGGCGTGGGCTGAGCACACCTGCCCGGACCACCTAATGAATTGGCTCACCCTGGTGTTCCTTGAACACGGCCACGACGTACTATTGGAACACATTGCACATGAAGCTGCACGGGCATTCCTGGATGAGTAACTACGTTCCTGCAGCCACATCCGATTGCCACCCACAGCACATGGCCCAACAACTTGTTGCATCGTGGGGATTGCTCACATATTGGAGAAACAAGGAGAGAGCAAGGGAAAGAGGGGGTGCGTCCTAATCCCCAATGTAATGCTAGACTTAAACAATGTGGACAAACCCACTATGAGTATGTGTTACAATCACTAGGTGTGGTAAGTACATGGACCCATTAGGTGTACTTAAAAGACCGCTCAAACACCAACCTGGTTGGTGTCATGCTTCATCATTGGGGTCCCAACCGGGTGGCCGAGTGCCCCCCGGTTGTGCTACGACGCCTGATTACAGCGGAGCTGGTGCGGTGCGAATATGTGATGTGTCGTGAATTATTTAAATTAAAAATATCTCTGAGAATCCTTGCCTCTAGACTTTATTATTGGCGGCTCAGGATATGGTTAAAAATATATGTGGTGCAACTAACAGGAAGTTTTTTACCTATAGTTGACTATGTGTTGTGGTCTACATGTTTCAGCCCGTAAAAGAATGTGTGGAAGGGCTTTCTTCAGGACCGGGTTAGTGAGACTAGTGAGTGGCAAAGGTGAGAACAGCCACGTGAAAAAAGTGAAGTACCTACACACGCGCTAAGGTGTGTGGTCTGAGTGTCGGCGTACTTACTGACACTTGTCAAAAAACCTGTTGGGGAGAGAAAGGACAAGACAAGACACATAGATTATAGCAACATAAAATGCAATCGTATAAGGTGCTGTAGTAATTGTCTTGGTGACTACCACAGTGATTGTTATACTTCATCCAGAGAAAGTGGTGGCGCATGCTGGCGGCGACGTGCGATAACTCGTGGCATGCTGCGCCTTCAAATGAGTTGTTGCTGGCTTCAAGTGAAGCCTTGGTGAACTCGGGGCACGCTCGCCTAGGCAGATGATGGCCACGTGTGGGTATGCGGTCAAATGGCGCGCTGTGCAGAGGTTCGTGGCATGCTGCGCCTTAGAGTGCGGTGCTTAAATCGTTTCATGTGAAGCCATGGTGAACTCGGGGCGCGCTGGCCTGGGCAGATGATGGCCAGTGTAAACATGCGGTCAAGTAGCGCGCTGTGCAGCCGGTAGTGGCCACACGTATAGTTTTGACATGTTGTCAAGTGGCGCGCCGTGTTTCAGGTGCTGGCCACATGAGTAATTATAACATGTGGTCAGGAAGCGCGCTATGCTAATCATGAAATGGCCACACGTGAGGTACAAACATGCGGTCATGTGACATAGTGTGCTGTTAAAAACATAGTATGTAGATAGCGAAAGCGTGATGTCAAAAGTCATAGTTACACTATATTAAGATTGCTCACATATCCCACCACAACAGAGGACACGTCTGCCTTCGTTTGGGCTCTGGATGCATGTGCATGGAACAACGCGTGTTTACACACACCTGTGCAAGGTGACGCAGGTCCATGGTCGGAGCAACACAGCGTCGTTTGGCAACGTTGCCAATTCAGACACACTGCTGGGGGAGAGCACACACATGGCAATGTAGCACGACATGGAACCTGTCGGACCCTCACACCTGATCACTGTCAGCAGAGCAGACAATCGGCGCACTCCGGAGGCAGAGCACTATTCAGATCCCATGTGCAGTGAGTCGTGCCCCCTCACACGGGGCAATGGGCAGATGCCAAACAGCACATGACTCATCCAGCAAGGCAAGGTGGGCTGTGAGCGTTGCCATCCGTGATGAATGTTGTCCATTTCAGCCCCAACAATTTCTGAACCTCGACATGTACCCATGCTGCGTGTAAGTGTCTTAAGCATGTCCCTGCCTGTTGTGGCCGTTGCCTCGTCTGTACTGGACACGCACATGCCAATAAAGTCTATGCCACTCCACTGGTGTCTAACTGTGAGGTGTGTTGTTTAGATTGTCCACTCGTGTGCCACAATAGAGCATCGTCCCAACACAGGGAGGAACTGACTGATGCATGTGCAATGGGGGGGTGTCCCTTTGGCAAGCTCCACCTCTGTGAGCCAGACATTGTTTTGGATAGGTGCTGGACGACATGTGCACTTACATGACTTCAGCAATGTGTGTATGGTGTCCAACCTCTGACCATGTGGAGCAATGTCATATATCACAACAGAATGTGTCCACACAGATGTGTGTAAATAGGTATGCGACGTCAAGTTCTGTTGTCACACGTGGTGTAGGACACCACTCCTGGCCTGCTACCGTTTTGGTCACTACTACACACAGCCCTATTCAACACATGGATGTGTGCCTATGTTGGGGGGTTGTGAGATTGTTGTTGATGTGCAATGGGGACACACCTAGTACTCACCTTCACAGTCATCCAATTGGCCATGTGTCTCAGGGGATAGACATGCGCATAGATGTCAGTTACCAGGGTGTACCTTCATGTGCAATCATTGTCCCTACATCCAGCCATACTTCCATACATGAGTGAACATAGTGATGACACATCTGTGTGATTTAGAATGTTTTATTCACATTCAGGTGAATGACGGAGCTGGAGCTGTACATGGCCATCCAAGCCCACATCACATGGAAGCCCAGTGGTGGGCCAACCAGAGTCCTTTGGGGATTGCACAGTGATTAGGAAGAGGGAGAGTGCAGTCCGCAGCTGGATTGCTGTGTAATTGGCCAGCGGTGAAGAAATGGCAGTCCATGTCGGGGTCCGGGTGAATGTCGCAGAGTGTTCCGGGGGTCAGTAGGAGGTATTTCCCAGGGCATGATGCATAGGTCATAACCAGGCAGGGACAGGCCATATGGCGGTGATGTTATGTTATGTTATACCTAATTTATATAGCGCTCGTACACCAGATTGGTTTCTTGGCGCTGCTCAGGAAGGTGATGGATGCAAGTTTGTTCAGATGGTATACTGAAATCCACGAATGTACGCGAAAGCCTGTTTAAAGAGCCATGTTTTTGAAGTTTACTGAAAAGTTATGAAATCAGTACAGGATCTGATCTCTAGGGGCATAGAGTTCCAGTATCTTGGACCCAGTGTGGAAAACCTGGATCCACCAAATCGTTTCTGTTTAAAGGAGGGGGTTGCCAGGAGGTGCAAGTGATGGATGCTACTGCCTCCTTCCTCACACAGTAGTTCCCATCCCCTTCTCACTCCCCTGATTCGGGTTCTGTGTCCGGTGTGTCCGGTGTGGGTGGCGGGGTGATGGCTGCATCGCTGTGTGCCACTGACACATCAGACTGCGTAGGTGATGGGGCAGCATCACAGTGTGCCACGGACACATCAGTGGTCGGAGCTGTGTGTGTCGATGTTTCCGCTGCAGTCATCTGGGAACGGCTCAGTGGCAGCAATGGCATGATGAAGTACTGCAGGGCATTGAAGTTCCCAGCCACTACTCGTTGGTGTCCAGCCGTGGCAGACGTACTTCCAGCCTGCATCTGCTCCATGGTCTCCATTGACCTCCGCATCTGTGCCAACTCTGTGCTGTCATGGCTGGTGCCTGTCTGACCAGACAGTTCTTGTATTCGATTCATGGCACCAGCGAGGTCAGCCAAGGTCTGTGGCGGAGCATGGTGCGTACAGGGGGTGTCCGATAGGGACTGTACGTAGTCCCTGATGGGACTCAGACACCCACGTATGGCATCGAGTTTGGCTGCCACGAGCTCGAAACCCACCCGCAGCTGATCAGCTAACTCCACCTGGCAACCCAACACACGCCGTTGGAATTCCATGTATTGGTCGGGGGTCCTGGGAGACAGCCGTGGTGGTGTGTGTTTCCTGCTGTGTGGTCTGTGCAGGTGGTGGGGTCACCTCGAGGCAGCTGGCCTGCCCTGCTCCTGGGGGTGGGGTGCAGAGGCTGTCCATTATCCGTTGGAGGGTGTCTTGACATATGTGCAGGTTGTCCTCTTCATCATCAATGATGGGAAGTGTGGTGTGCTCTGCAGGAGGTGTTGTTTGTCCCTCTGCAATGTAAAGGGGAGATGCAGGTTAACAGAGTTTCACATGTATGTTGATGATTTGCAGATGTTTACATTCAGACTGCATGCCAATGTACATTGTGACTGTTTTGGGGGAGCTGGCTATTTGATGGCAGTCAGTGTGTTTTTCGACTACATGACGGATGTGTGGTAGTACCCATACATTATCATCACACAGTGTCAGGCAATGCCAGATGTGAGTGGACAGTTACTACGCACGAGCGGAACCTGTTGTGAGCTCTGTCCTGTGGTGCTGGTGTTGCACTTTGTACCACATTGCCGTCATTGCTGATGTTCTGTGATTGCTATGTGTCTGTGCTGCATTGTGTGGGAGTTGCCCCTGCAGCTCTGATTTCGTGTAGCCTTCTCCCTTTGAGGCGGGGTGCCTTTGAATTGTGTGCTTTTCGGGGCCTGATTTGCTTTTGACTTGGGTCATATGTGCTCTTGGACAGATTTTGTGGCCTGGTGCATTGTTCGTCTGCTGCGTGTATTGTACGGCATGGCTTGTGGGTGCACGTGGACATGTTGGAGTGTGACCTGCTCCTTTACGGATGTGATCCGCACTGGGCTACCTTCATGTTGATTCGTGGGCCATGTCATTTTTTCTTGGCTGCTGCCATGCTATTGGACATGCAGTGATACTTGCATAGTCAGTGTGGGTCACAGAGCCGCTGCTTTGCTGGATTCAGCACATGTGCATGGGTCCGTTGTGATATTGGTGATAGGGGGGGCCCCTCTGTGCACATTGTGGATGGGGGCCTACTTGGCATTTCTATGTGTGCTGCAGTGTGCCAAGGCAATCATGGACATGTTCCACGGTCATTGTGGGTGTGCTGTGTGCTACACGTAATTGTGCACGTGTGCCATTGTGCCCATCTCCCCCCGTCCCCCTGTCCCTAGTCGTTACTCACCCTGTTGCTGTTGGGTCAGGTCGTATCGTGCTGTGTCCAGGCCCCCTAATCCTGCCACCGTCTCCTCACTGCTGACTGTGGCCACCAATTGCGCCAGCTCATCCAGCTCCTCCTGTGTCGCAGGACTCCCACCTCCAGTCGCCGTTGCTGCCTCCCTGTTGGAGGCGAGCTTATGTTTGGTCTGCCTTTTCAGATCATGCCAGCGCCTCTTGACCTCCTCCAGTGACCTCCTCGACACTCCAACTGCATTGACATTGGTAACGATGGCCTGCCATATTTCGGTTTGGGTTGCCAGTGGAGGTGCCGAACAGTTGTTGATGGTGTTCGGTCACCTCCGTGACGATGATCCGGTCTTCCTGCGGACTGAACCCCGTATTCCTCTTCCTCTTTTCCTTGCCCTACCCCGAACGCGGGGTTCCTGGCTGGTCCTCCGCGGGGCTTGTGGTGTTCGGCTTGTCCTCTGCACTCGGTCCGGGTGCATCCATGTTGCTACGCAGTTTGAATTGTTTTTGGGCTTTTTTTTCCTTTCTTTTATGGTGCTTTTTCCCGCTGGACGCGTGGGATTTGCAGGCCTGTGGCTGGTGTTCGCTGATTTCTGTACCGCGATTAGCCTCATCGCATGTTTTTTTGCGTTCGCGTTTTGCATTTTTTCGGCGTGGCGTTGATTTTCACGATGACATTTGGCGCGTTATCTGGTGACTATCGCATGCTACCGCCTTGTTGTGAATTCCACGTTGACACGGGGTTATTTTCCCGCGCTACGCTGCGATATTGAAAGTTGCGTTACGCTACTCTTGCGGTAGTTATCACACGTTCTTGTGAATATACCCCAAATTTTTATCACATTTCTGTAAGGAATGTTAAATTGAACTCAAACTGTCAGCTTCTGATAATCAAAAATGAGAACAGGAACACTTCTGGGATCTATGGGTAACCACACATTTCCTACCGCCCAGCATTACTCCAAGTCTCCTGATAAAAATGGTACCGCACTTGTGTGGGTAGGCCTAGTGCCCAGGACAGGAAAGGGCCCAAAACACAACATGGATATATCACATTTTTTCACTCAGATCTGACCTTTATAAAGCCATGTGGTCACCTGTGGACACATCACATTTTTCCCCTGAAAATTGACCCTTTTTTTGCAATGTGATTAGCTGTGCATTTGGGGCTGTAGCTCAGCCAGCATCTAGGAAAACAATATTCCAGGGGGAATCCATACTGGTGCGACTTGCATGGATCTCAGCAGGTTTTTCAACTTAGAAGCACTTGAAAGCTCAAACTTTGACTAAAAACACACATTTGCCTCAGATGTCTGTGAGGCACACTTCTGAAATCTGTAGAGAGCCACAAATTTCCCACCACCCAGCATTCCCCAAAGTCTCCCGATAAAATGGTATCTCCCATGTGAGGGTAGGCCTAGTGCCCACAACAGGGAAAGGCCAGAATCGCAACATAGATACATCTCATTTTTCCACTCAACACTGATCCTTTCTTCTGCAATGTGGGAATATACGGATTTTGGGCCGGAGCACAGCCAGCCCAGGGTGAAACCTAGCAAACCTACACATTTTTGAAAACTCGACACATGGGGGAATCCAAGGTGGGATGACTTGCCTGGCTCTCACCAGCTTTTCTGAGCTAGAAGCCTTTGCAAACCTCAGACTTTGACTAAAACACAAATTTTCCTCACATTTCTGTAAGGAAAACTTCTGGAATCTGTGGGGAGCCACAAATTCTCTGTCACTCAGCATTCCCCCATGTTTCCTGATAAAAATGGTGCTGCATTTATGTCGATCGACCTAGTTGCCATGACAGGAACAGGCCCAAAACACAACATGGACACATCAATTATTCCACTCAAAACGGACCCATTTTTTGCAAAGTGGGTAGCTGCGAAATTTGCCCCGTAGTTCAACCAACATGTAGGGATGCCTAGTAAATCTGCACATTTTTGGAAACTGGACACCCAGGGGAATCCAGGGTGGGGTGACTTGTGTGTCTCACACCAGGTTTTGCAAGTCCTTGGAAACCTGAAACTTTGACTACAAACAAACATTTCTCTCACATATCTGTGAGGAAAATGGCTGGACTCTGTGGGAAGCCACAAATTTCCTACCACCCAACATTCCCCCAATTCTCCCGATAAAAATGACACCTCATTTGTGTGGGTAGGCCGAGGGCCCCAAGACAGGAAAGGGAGCAAAATGCAACATGGACACATCACATTTCTCCACTCAAAACCAACCCTTTTATTGCAAGGGCAAGCTCCCCTGAGAGGACTCCCATTGAATCTAGTTTGAGCCATTCCTGATGCAGGCACTAGGCCCGGCCACACAAGTGGGTTAGTGGTTTTATTGGGACAAGTGGGGGAACCCTGATGGGTAAGAATGTTCTGTATCCCTGAGGGTACCAGAAGTTTCTATCACTATCACTGAAATGTAATAGAAATGTGTGCTTCTGAGCAATGTTTGCATTTTGCAGGGCATTGTGGGTAAGACAATGTTTTGGGATCCATGCAAGGCATACTACCCTGCACTCCCCTCAATGTCTAGTTTTCAGAAATGTCTGAGTCTGGTCAGTTTCCACAGGTGTCGGCCTACCCATGCCCAAAAAGTGTAGCCATTCACCATGGCAAGTGGGACGCTATTGGGATCCAACCGCACCCTCTGCACCATATGTAAAAACAACACCCAAAAGAACCAAATGTCTTTTTGCTTGCCATTGGGAAGGGATGTTTCAGTCCGCAGGGGAGCAGAAAGACTGAGTTGGGGGTTATAGAGGTGCCTGATGTCAGGATGGGCCAGACACACCCAATTAATTTATATAAAAATATTCCTGCCATCCTGTTGGGGTTTCTGCACCCTTTGGGATAAATTGGGGACAAATCCCCTGGGGGGCATAAAGACTGGTTTGTCCCTTTTGGGGTAGGATATGGCCAATATCAGAGTGCAATGGCCACACCCCTTTCTTTTGCACCAGATGTAAAATCACTGGTGTCTATTGGCTTTCTACCCACACAGGGGCAGATTTGGGGCAAAGATGTTGCTCAATTCCAGGGTAGGCTACCCATTCTTTTAATTGTTTGGCACCAATTTTGAAATCCCTGGTGTCTAGTAGGCTTTCTGCCTCCAGGTGAAGCAGTTTGTGGAAAACCTCCAATCTGCTCCCTGGATAGCAGAAAGACTGTTTCAGTCTATTTTGGGTGGGGGCATGGCCATGCTCATGTTAGGCAGCCCCCAAACCTATGCTTTTGGTAGCTATTCCCTGGTGTCTAGTGGGCTTTCTGCCCCCCAGGGGAGGACGATGGGAGTGAATACCCCTATCCACCTTCCAGGGATGTAGAAAGTCTAATGGGCCCTGGGTTGAAGGGGAGAACTGACTCAGGCCCATCGGGGGCATCCCAAAAAATACTACATAAATGCAGTCCCTTGTGTTTAGTGGACTTTGTGCCCCCAGGGGTTCAGATTAGGTTGAATACCCCTATCCACACCCGGAATGGGGCACAAAGTCTAAAGGGGCCAGGGTGGGGTGGAGTATGGGCCCATGCCCAGCGGGCCTACCCCCAAAAATACTGCAAATCTGCAGATGTTGATGTCTATTGGCTTTTTGCCCCTCCCAAGGAGTGGATTGGGGGCAAAAACCCCTATCCATCTCCCAGTGGGGCAGAAAGTCTGAATAGGCCCCAGGCTAGGGGGAGCACAGGCCTATTCCCTGGAAGGGCTAATCCCCCCAAACATACTGCATAAAGGCAGTATCTGGTGTCAAGTTGACTCTCTGCCTCCTTGAGGGGCATATTGGGGGCGATTACTCCTATCCAACCCCCAGGGGAGACAGAAAGTCTATGGGATCTGGTTTGGGGGACCAAATGCCCATGCCCAGGGGGCCGCTCTCCCTCCAAACATACTGCATAAAAGCAGCCCTGGGTGTATAGTGGGCTTAATTTCTATCCATCCGCGGGAGCAGATTATGGGGGAATACACCTATCCACCTTCTGGGGGGGTGAAAAGTCTATTGGGCCATGGGGTGGAGGAGTATGGGCCCATGTCTGTGGAGGCACCCCAAACAAATTTTGCATACATGCAATCCCTGGTAGCTTGTTGGCTTTCTGTCCCCCCCCGGGGGCATATTGGGGGTGAATAACCCCATCCACCCCTGAGGGGGTAGAGAGTCTAATGGGCCTCAGGGGGCACAGGTCCATGCCAAGGGCAGCCGCACCCCCACCGCAATCATATCCCTGGTGTCCAGAGGGTGGATTCCTGCTTGCGGATTACTGTCCTTTGGCAACCCCCATGCAGGAATCTACTAAGGAGAGATATCATTGGAAAGGGGAGAATCTCCCCTTTCTAATGATACCCCCCCATAAACATCAGTATTCGGGGAGCTGTGATATGCCCCCATTCACTAATCCAGTGAAAGTGAAATGAGGAGATTGGCTCAATTCACTTTTACTTTCAGTGACATTATGTCAGCATACCATGCGCGTTGATCGTCGTTTCCCTATAAAAATAAATACTTGGGCTGCTGAGGAAGCTCTTCCCCAGCACCCCGAGCTCTAAAATCAAAAAAGGAAAAAAATTAGAACACCTCTACACATTTATAATACATCAAGAGCACATGCGCTTTGTAAATACTTATACCGATTAGCTAGACCTAGGATGTGCAAAATTAGGTAGTAAAATAATATGGTAGTTACCTGCCTCTATGCAAACTATAAAACAACTAGCACACTCATTGGATGATGTCATCAGTGATGTCATCAATGGTGTGATTTGAGTTGTCATCAGTGATAGTAGAAATGAAGTCATAGAACATGTCATGAGTGATGTTATATGTGAGGTCATAAGCAGTGGATAGTGGGGACGCAAGTTAGCTCTGCTAACTATAACTGGTGAATTTCTGTGTTTTGTTCAAAATGTTAATGCTGCCACTAACAAATTCAACCTAACTATAGCGTTACTTTAGCCTTTGTTTTTTTCAGTACATTTCTAAAAATATATCCTTTTTTAAAATAGATTTTTTTTTCGCACCTAACTATTACATTACTTTAAGCTTTGTTTTTTTCAGTGAATTCTGAGTTTTTATTTTTTTGACGTAAAGTAATATTTAATTACCATCCATAAATCCAGCCCACCACCATCCATGGACTTTGGCCGTTGGCCATGAATAGAGGGGGTTTGGATGCAGGGCAGTCAGCACCCCATTTGCAGCCAACCCCACATTGTGCACGAGCCTCCATCCCAGATCCTTGTTAGACCCTGGGGACCCCATCCCTCAGGGCAAATCATTGAAATAAAGGTGAGTCTCCCCGAGCCTTGTTAGGCCCTGGAGACCCCATGACCCAAAGCCATTACTATAAATTAAGAAAAGTGGAGCTCCCTGGCCCTCTCCCCGAACCTTGCTAGACCCTGGGGACCCCATCCCCACAGGACTTATTTTTTTAAATAAGGGGGAGGGATGTCATGTGGCCTCATTCCACAAGCCTTGTTAGGTCCTGGGTGACCCTTCCCCCAGGGGCATTACTCAAAATAAAGGGAGGGAGCCGCATGACCTGAGCCTCTTTATCACCTAGGGACCCTATCCCCCAGGGCCTTACATATATTCAAAGAAGGGGAGGTTTGCCACACGGCCCCCTCCCTGAGCCTCTTTAGGTCCTTTGAACCCCACCCCCCAGGACCTATGTTAAAAGGGGAGGGTGCTGTGCACCTCCCCTCTCCAAGTCGATATTGGACCAGGGCACCCCATCCCACAGGACCTGAATTTTGAAAAGATGGGTGCCTTGGTGCCCACCCAGAGCACCCACCATACTCTCCTTGGGGGCCGCAGGGGAGCCCCAAGGTCCACGCGGCCCAAGGTGGCTCCCCACATGCTGCGGGAACCGGCATTGCTCCCACTTGCAGGGAGCAGCTACCAATGCTGCTCCCTCCGGGACAGAGCAATATTTTGATCTGTTTCCCTGCCCGCATCAGTTTGGGCAGGATAATTGATCAAAAGTCCGCTCTCTAGTGGAAGGGAGCATTTGTAAAGCTCCCATCTGCTAGGGAGAAGACTTGGTAGTTGCTCCTGCTTGGCGGGATATTAAAAAATGCTCCCACCAAGCAAGAGCAAACACAGGTTTCCCTGACTGCACCAATGTGGGCAGGGAAACAACTAAATGTCCTGGGGTTGGCTCCCAGGACATAGCTAGGAAGTCGGCACATGAGGTGGGGTCCCAGTGGCCATTGATGGCTCAGATAGGGGGTCCTCTCTCTGTTTTAAGTAATTTTGGCCACTCAGTTGGGTCCACAAGGCCTTTAGAGGTTTTCGAAGGGGGCTGCATGGCCCCCCTCCCCATTTTTGATACATTTCATCCCAAGGTGGGCTCCCCGGGCCCGTCATATCTCGAAGAGGGGAGCAGCATGTCCCTCCTCCCTATACAAAATGTTTTCAGCCGCAGGGGTGGGCTCACCAGGAACTCTGATGGCTCAGGGAGGGGGCTGTGCACCCCCTTTCCATTATTAAAATAAAGCTGCCCCAGTCGCCATCTTGTTTTCCATTTTTTTAATGATCCTGCGTGAGTCACGCTGGATCGTGGCCATTTTTGCCAGGTTTTTTTAGTTTTTGGCCCCAGAGGGAGTCCCTCTGGGTCCCCTAATGGGGCATACGGGGTCAGGGTATCCCTACACTACCTCTTTATATTTTTTTTAAACATGTTCAGGACAAGGGATTAAGTCCCTGTGTCCTATAATGGATTCCAGACACATTTTTCTTATGTTGCTGGCAGCCAATCAGAGCGCTCGCTCCCGTGGGAGTCTGACCCCCGCAGGGGCAAAATGGCCCAAGGGAAATAAAGCTCCCTGAGCCAATGAGAATGCTCTATTTCTCAACTGATGCTCCTGCAAGAGTCTCTTGAGACTCTTGCGGGCCGAATCGTCCAGATATACAATTATTTTTTAACCTTTATTTCTCAAAAACCACTGAATGGATTTACACCAAATCGCAAAAAGTCAGTTCAGCAGCTTTTACTCCAGCTCTGCCTAAAGTCTATGGAAAATGCATGAGGATTTTGCATTTTGGGACCCCCCTTCTTTCTGGGAAGATATTTAAGTAATAATGAATAAACAATTAAATGTTCATTTATTAATAATTATTGTATTTTATTATTTAAAATGTTATAATTTTGGATTTTAATTATGTTTTGAATTTGGGCTTCTATGTATGTGGGAGTATAGTGTGGGAGTTTAATTAGATAATCAAGTAATGGCTTTTTTTATTTGATATTAAATATTTGAAAACATTATAATTATGTACATTGTTTAATTGTTTAAATAAAAAAATATATATACACACACACACATACATATAAACACACACATATATATATATATAACTCTGTTATATGTATATATACAACTTTTCGTTATATATATATATATATATATATCACACCCTTCAACTATGAAGAAAGGGTCGCACTCTCGCAGGATCCTTTTAGGCAGCTTTGTGTTTATTATTTCACATCCATTTCATAGGGACAGCAGGCAAAGCCAGCGTTTCGGTATTTCCGTAATACCTTGTTCACGGCCGTGAACAAGGTATTACGGAAATACCGAAACGCGTTGGCTTTGCCTGCTGTCCCTATGAAATGGATGTGAAATAATAAACACAAAGCTGCCGAAAAGGATCCTGCGAGAGTGCGACCCTTTCTTTCATAATTGAAGGGTGTGATATATGTTTAGTGGTTTGGTTCGACCACAAGGGTTCGTACCTGATTGAAGCGCCGGAGGAATCGGGCAAAGGTGAACCAAATTGGAGTGGATATATATATATATATATATATATATATATATATATATATATATATATATATATATATATATATATATATCCGTTACCAAATCCAATAATACGCGCTCTCACAATCCAATGTACAGGGTAATTTATTAAGAGCTCAAGGTTACGCGTTTCGGAAGAAACTTCCTTGATCACACAAAGAGCCGAGTGAAAACAGTGCATTACATAGTCTCGGCACTGAACATAGAAAGAGGACAAAACGTGACTGTTCAATTGCACAGAAACAAAAAATGTGTCGGCCATTTTAAACTGCCAAGTACGGCATAAACTCTTACTGATTGTATACACCGTAAATACAATACAATTCTATATTATTCAGTTCATAACACAGAAGAGCAGAGAAGTTAGTAAAAGTAAATAATGCTGGTTGTCCATCGCGCACACTACGTGTACTGCTGTATTAAATACATATGAAATAATGGACTGTAGTGCATATTGGCCGTGGTCCAAGCGCCAAAGTGGCAGAACGGACTACTAAGTTCAGATCAGTCATGGTGCAGATTACGGACCAGGGCATAAGAGCAATATATTTGCTGAGTTATAGGGATTTATACTAACACCGAGTGGCATAAACAGCTCCTGAACATACAGAGTAGACACATGTGGTTCGAGTTATCTATGCACGGATATGTAAGTCAATACTATCGCCAAGTGGCAAAACTTTCATATTTATTCAGTACTGTCCAGAGACAAACAACAGTAACGGTGACTATAAGTGAAAGAAATCTTATCTATTAATAAGTGGTGGTCTCTTCATAGAGGTGAAGAAAAGGGTAGGAGGCCCGTGAAGTGTCCGCAAGCTGTCGGAGGGCCCCTTCCTTTCCTCCTGTGCAGGAAAAAGAAGAAAAAGATAAAAGGAAGATTTAATAGATTAAAATGTTAAAACTGTAGCAATGTATCATGCTATTCATACTCTTCATATACTGTAATCATCGTGTTGACAGTTAACAGTTATAATCAACAATTACATGTATGACACATCATCATGGAGTTTCAAAAAAGACTTTGGAACGGTAATACAGATACATGTGCGTGTGTAAGCCATTATTCTTCAATGAGGTGTGTGGCCAATTCCTCATCCACGTTGTGTCCCTTGGGGTATCGAGTTTCAAGGTCTAGAATCCATTTGGATTCTCTTTTCCTGAGGTTAAGCTCTCTGTTTCCTCCCCTGGGGCTTCCTTGAGCCTGTTCAATTATGAAGTAACTGAGAAGCGAGCTGTTGGAAAGATGGAACTCAGCGAAGTGTCTCGCCACAGGATAATGGGGGTCCTTGTTATTTATGGCCCTAAGATGTTGAAGGACCCTCTTTTTGGCCATGTGAGTGGTACTTCCCACATATTGTTTCTGGCAAGGGCATGTCAGGATGTATATAGCATATGTAGTGCTACATGTCAAAAATTGTGAGATGGTTCTTTTCACATTGGAACCAGGTACACTAATGTCTTGTGGTTTGTTGCCTGCCTTGTTATGTTGGCCTAGGCCTAGCTGCCATGTTGCTTTTCTTTGCGCGCGTTACACTGAGCCAGGGCTCCCTCGCCCTTTGCTCTTGCCAAGTTCTTTTGCGCTGTCTGCACTTTCTGTCTTTCACCTTTTCTCTTGTTCGATTTGGGCTCAGACTGCACAACATGTACAAGGTCGCATAACAATGTATTTCGGTTCTTCCTGATATGGCCAGTCTCGCGCACCCAGACATAACATTAGGCGCAAATGCCATGAGAACTTTGTGTGCCTTTAATACTGCAGTTTTACTGGCGCTTAACACACTTGGAGGAATCCTTTCCAGGGAGAAGAGCTGTGATTGTCTGCTGATGTAGTTCTGCATCTAGAGACCGAGGTATGAGGGTTCGCTAGTCAAAGCCCAGAGGTCTTCTATTTTTATAATAAACTATCTTACTGCACGGGGAGGGTGGTAATGTTATTTAGACATTTATCCACTGAGTTATGAAATGCTTTCCCCGTTTGTATTCTATGGAATTGTAACCATGCTGCTTATATTATTCATATGCATTATGCTATTAGTGCTGACACGTGTACTGTACCTTAGAGCACGTAAGTTGAAATAAATATTTTAATCTACCCTGTGTCTCTTCATACGCGCATTGTGGACAAGTACGAGTGAGTGACGAAAGAGTGTTCTTGCTTCTGCGAGTCCTGAGATAAAGATACCGTGTTCTGGGTTGTCCAATCATTGGTGCTTTGGTACTAATGGGATGCTAAGCTAGTTGGGTTGGGGTTTTGGGTGCTACGGGATATGGTAGGCAAACCACTGTATTCCGGGGTCCTATTATCCTGTGCATAGCTCTGTGTATGTGCAGAAACCTTATGACATGGCGCGGCCAACGTGGGGCAGCTTATCTGCGAGATGCTTGAGTAGTACTTGTGCTTGTCCACAAAACCCTCACGTACGCTTCCGGAGGCGTAAGTGACGGTGATACCTCCTATATTGAACGTTTTATAGGTTCTTTCAAGCTTGAAGTTATTAAAAAAGGTTACATAAATAACCCATTTTGTGCTCCCTGTTAGGTTGTCGAATACAATTGTTTAGTTATGGCTGGTGTGGCGATAGCTGCACATAGCCGAGGACCACTCCGAGAACACCTAGGTGTATACGGAGTGCCCGATGCTGGGGTCGAGTTGGTCTTTGTGGTTCAAGCCGATCCGGCTTATCACTTTGAAGTGTTTTACACTTGGATCACTTTTGAGGCGGTGGATGCAGGTGATAAGCTGTTTCATGAATATAAACCCACCGCTATTCCTGCTGCCTATCGACCCTATACTAATCTTGAAGTGCCTCTCACGGCTTGGCAGCACCGTGTTTGGTTTAATGGCGCCCTCCCACAACCAACTACCGCAGTTCGTTTAGGCCCCTTATCCATTGAGGGGGCCACTTGGCCTGTATTGGCCGGGTATACCCCGCATCCAAATTATCTGGCATTATCGATTGCGGATCTGCGCACTATGCATACCGAACTGGTGCGAGTGCATAGAGCCTTAGTGACATACGTTACAGGTAGTCTCCATGGAGCTGCTCCTGTAGTCGCTGGCCAACCAGCTGTTGCAGCTGGAGTGACCATAAGTCCTGTCATGGTAAATTCTGTGATGGGCAAACGTCCACAAAATAAGGACGATTATCCTTACTGGCTTGCAGAAAAGTTCGATCAGATAGAAGCGGTGTTTCCACATACATCCCCAGTGGATAAACACCGCATCCTTACGATAAGTTTGCCAAAAGACTTAATCCCCGATTTGACATCATGTGAAAACTGGGGTAAGGTATTCGCAGCAGTTTATTCAAAATGTTTTGGTACTCCTTCCATGACGGTTCTACCCTCTGTAATTAAAAAAGTACAGGACGAACATGGCCCTGAAGCGGCTGTGGAATTAGGGATGAGACTAGTGGGAGTGTTTGATGTAGTAGCTGAACTGATCCTTGGAAATGTCAAGGGCGATGCTATGAACTTTCAAGTAGCGAATGCTTTGGCTTTGGTCCCAGAGTTGGACAGGCCTCGCGAATTACCGAAAATTATAGCCCGGGCTTATAAAACAATTGGAAGAAATAGCCTAGGCAACAAGCCTTTTGTAAAAATGCAAACTCAATCGCAACCACAAATTACACAAACAAAAAGTACATCTGAGAAAGATGATAGACCAGTCTTCACTAAAAAGAGTTGGAGACAGAAAAAACAGGGTAAGCAACAAAAGAAGCCGGGGTCGAGAGGCGCTTCCCCAGTTTCGGTTTCTTCTGAACGTACTTATGATTTACGTGATAGGTCGAGAATTAAATCACCAGAAAGGTTTCAGAGCTCTGATACGCGTTCTCCTCGTTCTTCACAGGCCCAGACGTCGTCACAGGCTGGTGGAGGAGGACGGCAAGATAGAGGAAGGGGCCGAGAGGCTCCCCAGGAGCGAGACCAACCTCGACAACAAGTCAGAGGGAAAGCAGAAGACTTTCACCTTTCTCGACCGCAATTTCAGAAGAAAAAAGTTGCCGCTGTAACAGCGAAATATGCCACAGACCGTGAGAACGAGACTCCTGAATTGGACGTGGGCAGTGACCCTCCTAGACAGCGCCGCGGAAGTTACCATAGTGCGGGAGGCGCTACGTCCTCATATGGAGGCGACAGCAACTGAAACATTCGTTACTGTAGAGACAGCTGACACCAGAGTGGCACCCCCTGACAGACTGTACAACATAGTCATCCAAATTGAAGGTGATATACCGCGTGAAATAACAGGGATTTTTTGGGAAAATCTAACCTCTTCATATGACATTTTGTTAGCAGAGGTGGATTGGCCACCCCCATTCGTTCTCGCTGCACATGAAGGAGAGGAGGTAATCCTTCCAAGCTTTTCAAGGCATGTCCCAAAAGACAAAGCTGAAGCACTTGCAGCTGAGTGGGCTGTGTACCTGGCTCCAGCGTTATACCGCAACCATGTGGGATGGGATGTAGAATCACCTCCCCATGCAATACCTTTGCGGTCACTACCGCAGCCACAACCCCAATATCCCATCAAACGGCAGGCAAAAGGCCCCGTCTCCGAAATTCTGACACAGTTGGAATATCAGGGAGTAATCGAACCATGCGTATCACCTATGAACAATCCCCTATTCGTGGTTTCTAAACCCGATGGATCGTACCGCTTAGTTTTGGATTACCGGCATTTAAATTCTCATTGTCGGAACTTTGCGGTGCAGAATACACACAGTTCTGCGCTTGTAGACAGTCTTGTTCGTAAAAAATACAAAACGACACTTGACCTTTCAAACGGTTTCTACACGCACAACCTAGCCCCGGAGAGTGGTCAATGGACCGCATTCACATCCGGTGGTAAATTATTCCAGTTCCGGCGTTTACCCATGGGCTACAAAAATAGTCCGGGTGTATTCGCCGCCCGTGTTGTCTCTTTGCTAGACAGCATAGACCAAGATGCATGTTCGTACGTTGATGACATTTATCTGACGGACGACGAATTATTTCCGCATCTGTCCCGTGTGGACCGCATTATTCTTGAATTTGCGGAGCAGGGTTACAAATTTAACTTTGCTAAGTCACACATTGCTGAATTTACCGTTCTGTTCTTGGGCTATGAGCTCAACAACGAAGGTAAGGGCTTAGCCCCCCATTTCTTGGAAAAATGTGCACATTTGTGCCCCCCAAATACTCTGAAGAAACTTCAGTCTTTGCTGGGTTTCCTGAATTTCGGGCGTACTTACATTCCCGAATATGCCCAGCGTATCAAGCCTTTGTATGCTTTGATACAACCTACTTATTCAAGGTCTTGCTGGCTGCCTGAGCATACCTTGATTCTGCAGTCTTTGCAGACAGACCTATTGGAGTCTAAATATCTTTTGACTCGTGATAACCACACAAACCTGGTGATTAGAATAATTCCGGGGGCGGTGGGATTTACGTACTTAACCTTTAATGAAGGTGATACAGTACCCATCGCATACAAGTCGCATCTGTACACTTCCGCTGAATTGCGCTTTACATCTGTCGAAAAAGTTCTAACTGCAGTGCAAATGGCGATTCTAAAAGAACGCGCACTGGCACAGGGAAAGCGAATTCTGGTGGTAACACCCTGTCCTGCCCTAGAGGCAGTGACAAAGGCAAGCGTACCGAACTCAAAAGCAATGCATCCCCGTTGGATACAATGGGCTACATCCTTGACGTCATCAGACGTCACCTTTATTTTCGATTCTTCTCTTCAGACTCAGGAGTTCTTACAGTATGAATTCGTTCATCCTCCTCCTCTGTTTATATTGCCGCTTGAGGATTACAAATGTGTGATCTACACAGATGGTTCGGCGCAACCGGCCACTGGGTCCAAGCACGCTTATTCAGCTGCATGTGCTATTGTTGCGGGTTCCTTTGTAAATGGAACGTTCAAATCCTCTGTAGTGCACACTCGCACACTTGGAGATAGTACCGCACAATTGGCCGAGCTGCATGCATTGCTACTTGCACTTGAGTTCGCTTCTCAGGATGAGACAACTCTTATTGTATGTGATTCATTCTACTGTGTACAGTCTTACAATGACAATCTATTTTTCTGGTCGAAAAATGACTACAAGGACGCAAAAGGGAGCACAATTAAGCATAAAATGCTTTGGGTTCGAGTGGCAGAATTGCAACAACGTCTGCCCCTCACACAGGTGGTTCACACCTTAGGCCATCAGCGGGTGGGCGCACACGCTATTGGTAACGATCTGGCAGATGAAGCTGCCCGTTCGGCAGTAGTCACGTGTTCAGTAGCAGCGGTTACCAGGTCCATGTCTAAAATTGACTCTGTTATTCTAGCAGCTATTGCTGCAACAAAGGAAGGTGTTAATTACCCTACAGGTTTTCCTTCCAAGTATTCTTACAAGTTAAGTCCCGAACAGGTTCCTTATGTAACAATACCTGACGTTGGAGATCGGCTGATCCCCAACGCGGACCGCAGGAGTGCCTTGATATCAGCTGCACACGAAGGCATGGCTTCTGCTCATGCAGGTGTGTCAGCTACAGTTTCCATCTTGCAGCAGCGTTATTGGTGGCGTGGATTGTATAAAGACACCCGTGCTTTTGTGCTTTCCTGCGACGTTTGTCAACAGATTAAGCCTTCCACGGTAACACGCCCTCCACAGACCCCGCTCTGCATTGCTAACAGACCCTTTGGGTGTGTTTACTTGGATCACTGCGGTCCATTCTCATCAGACACTGCCTATAAATACATCTTAGTAGCAGTGGACTCGTGCACACGGTTCCTCTGGGTCTGGCCACAACGTAGTGCTGACGCTCGAAATGTAATCAGGGATTTGCGTGTCTTTGTGGGAATTTTCGCATGCGGCACCTTCCATTCGGACCAAGGTCCGGCGTTTGCCTCTAGGGCTTACAAGGATGCAATGGCTTCGCTTGGGGTGCGGGTGAAATTTTCGTCTCCGTATAGGCCTGAGGGCAACTCTATCGTTGAACGAATGAACCGTGACTTAAAGCAATCCTTAACAGCTAGAGTTATAGGTACTGGCAGGAACTGGCTGGCCCACTTGTATACCGTTCAGCGTGCACTTAATAATCTCCCTAGAAGACCTCTGGGTGGGCGGACCCCATACGAAATGCTCTTTGGCATAAGAATGTTTGTGCCTGACCTTGAGGGTCCAGACATCGCGGCGCAATCCGCCAAGTTTGATGTAGATAATCATTCTGCTATGTTACAGGACTTACAAGAAGCCCGAGACAAACTTGCAACTACACATTTGCCTTCAGCCACAGATCCTGCGTTGCAGATTCCGGTAGCCGGCTGGCTTCCAAAGGTTGGAGAACTGGTTCGAGAGAAGGTTGAAAACAAAAAAGAATTCGGCCCCTCTTTTCGTGCACCGGTTCCAGTTCTGGGCTTGAAGGGAACACGTACAGTCATTTTACCACCGCTTCCTGGTCGCAAGGAGAACAGATACATCTCAGTGGAAAATGTCAAGCTACAGCGCCTGGCCGATCCTGAATAGTGTCACACCAGCGGTCTCTTGTCCTGCCATTTATCGGACATATGTTCGTGGCCCATCTACACGAACGGTCGCTGATGCTGTAATTGAGATGGTTGATTTGCCTGAATCCTCTCCTTTGCCTGAAACTATAATTGATCCCCAACTCTCCACCAACATCGACGAGGACGAGTATACCTATCCTGCATCTGAATCGGTGGCGCATCAACCAACAACGCCACTTGGCCCGACTCGTTATTCCTTTGATTCGGATTCCACTTCTTCAAAAGTCCCATCCAAGTTCAGTATTTTTGTATCCTGGTTTAGAGACAATTTTTTGATTCCACCCTGGACATACATCTGGTTGGTACTTTTCTTGATTTTTTTGTTCATGTCCATTGGCTTTGTCACAGTGTTTTTTCTACTAATCAATGGTCACTATTTACCTGAACGCTCTGCTGTAGACTATGTTTCTGGAACTTTAGCTCCTCATTCCTCGTCTCACATCATGAAGCGTGACCACACATTTGTGAACATTTCAGCTTTTCCAGTTGCTGATGGCATCGTATGGGATGCAGTGAACTATCAAATCCATGGTCCGACGGAAATTATTAATGTACCTAATGTCCTTCGTGTTTCAATGGGTGATGTAGTAAAAAATAACATTCATTCTGATGATTGGGATGTGCATGCCGTTGAAGCATTGTTTGCCGATTTAAAATATTATGCATCTTTTAATGCTGAAGATTTATATATGAATTCTGCGAATTATGCCGATTTGTATTGTTACCAACATTGGGGTAATCATTTTCTCCATAAGCCAAGTGCCCTGCGTAGTTCTGTTAACTACACCCAATGGGAACATTGTCCAAACCCCTTGCCAGGTAGCTCACAAACTCTTCGAAATAAGTTTACCTATTTTACTGATTTTAATCGGTCAAACCCCGCATCCTATTATTTTAGACTAAATACCACGTCAACTCAGAAAGTTATGTTAACACACACCAAATTGCTTTATTCGGGTTCCTTTTTAAGTGCCCTAGCAGTGGGTGGTTATGAGTACTGGGAGGATACAGTAGATTTGAAATCTATTTGGGGTTCCAAGCCATGGCAGGTACAAGGAACCGAGGCATTGCACCGTGCTTGCCTTATCCCTACCCAAATAATGTTCCTAAATGATTCTATTTATCAGACTACGTGTTGGGGCTTAGCTACCACTAAACAATTAAACACGCCCTCAATTCCATCCCTGTCGAGTTTTCCCAATGATAGCTCACGTCTTAACCTGTCCCTGGCGACCCTACAGGCTCTGTTACAGAATAATTCGTTTAATGTTTCCGAAATCGATCTGTCACCCTGGTTGGTATGGCCTATATCATCTAATGCATGCCAAATGCGTTTTCACGACTCAGGTACTGGCTACACACAGGATAGGCCTGATCCGAGATTTACTGCTTCCCGTACTGTCACTACATATTCTGTTGGTAAATTATGCAAACAATGGCTACAACATTCGTCCCTTGATTCTGTTAAACAACATTTGTCCCTCCTTTCAGGCACTATTGATCTGTCCGACTTTGTTTTGGGACCTCGTGGTCCCCGACCTAAGAGATTCATTTATGAAACGTATAATGAACTCTGGAAGCTGTCACAAATTGAAGCTGCTTCCCGTCTTCGGGAAATAGATCAAGCAAATTTGGAAAAGGTGCTTGCTGTTGTTGACAATAGTATTAATACCCTGTCTTCTCGCATTTATACTTTAGAGAATATTGTGTCCTCTGTTGTTGATATTGTACAAGATGATGTTTCTGTGTTATATCATGGTCAGAATCAATTGCGTTCAGTTATGCAGTTTGCATGGACTTTACAAACGCTCAAGTTAGGTAAAGTTCCTTGGCATTTTTTGAACACCTCTGCCTTGTTTCTACCTTTTAATTTAACTGACAAACAGCAATTCATGTCCATGAAAGATGCAACTTACACCTTATTACATATCGAAAAGATGGATCCTTTGCCGTTCTCTGTTGCAGAACTCGATTCTGCTGTGTGGCTAGTTCATGGGGTTATCGCTTTACCTTTTTCCTTGTTTGAATTTGACTCGTGCATGAAACATTATCCTGTGGGCCGTTACCAGCCCTTGGGCAGTGCTTTCCTGCATGAACTCTGGTCCTTGCCTTTCATGTATAAATGCCTTCGGGACGGCAAGGAGGTTTTTCTCACGGGGGAGTCCTGCGACTCGACTATGGGTCATTCGCTTATTTGTAAACACATTAAATTGCATGGCTCATGTAGCGTTTCCGCTCCTAATCTTGCTTGTGTGCTGAAAGGTATTCCTGCTCCTGTTATTCCTCCTACTTTCACTCTCCTTTCCAATGGTAGCTATTTACTTTTAAATAACGAAAACTGTTGTGGCCTGCAGGCTGGCATTCCTTACATTGTAACAGTTTCGCACAGGGTTGTCTGCTGCAAAAATGTGCTTTTTCCTCCCCCTCATGGCAAGGTTGATATCTCTATTTGGCCTTCCATCCCTACCATGGAGGCAGATTTCAATAGACTGAGCAGAATAAAGGCACTATTATTGAACGAGGAAGTTATGCTCACGTCCGCCCGGGAGACATTCATTCTCCAGGTGGCGAGTACCCACAGTGAAATACAGGCCCTTTTGAACACTAATCTCCCCCAACATTTTGGGGAGTTAATTCATCGCATTTTTAACGCATCTAACACTGAGGGTCTGGTACACTTTTTTAAGGTCGTGGGGTCTGGTTTGGTGTCCTCCTTCCAAACTATTTTTGGTGTCATCCCGGCATTTATTCATTCTATTTTTTCCAGCGTCTTTGGCGGTTTCCCGTTGATCATCGCTTTGGCGGCTGGTGTCCTGCTATTAATTTGTTTTCTGCGCAATGGCTGCTCCCCGATGGGACCTGCTCGATCCGGACCGCCTCCAGCTGCTCCGTGAGCGCCTTTTGGCTGGTTTTGGTGTCTTGCCATTGGCGACACTGAGTGTGTCATATACTCTTTCTTTTCGCTTTGCGTATTTCACTTGCGTGCAACCTGTAATGACTTGTGTCCGCTGTCCTTTCACCTGGACTTTGGATTATTGCCTCTCCAATTCGTCATTGTCTGTTCCGGATTTTGTTCAGTTGATGGGTCCCTTAGAGGCCCATGAGCAGGACTGTTCCGTTGCCGGCTATATGGCGCGTGCGGCTGCACTGGGGATTTTGGCGCAATGGGATATCTGGGCGGCTGCCCAGGATCTCCTACAACAAAGCTGTTTCGTTTATCACGCAAGTTGTCCCGCATTGCTTTTGGATGCTCCCTCTGCTGAGGAGCATTCCTGCTCTTTTGATCTCATGGATTGGATGGCATCTATGTTTTTTGACGATTCCAATGATGTCCTCTTGGAGGGTATGGCTTTTTTCTGCACTTACACTTTCATGGATTGACCTGTCCTTCGCCGTGTGGGCGCTCCCTGTGCTCAACTGGATGTGTTTTTCTCTATTGGACCTCTGTCTTGGCCGCCGGACTGACCAGGGGAGGGTGTCTTGTGGTTTGTTGCCTGCCTTGTTATGTTGGCCTAGGCCTAGCTGCCATGCTGCTTTTCTTTGCGCACGTTACACTGAGCCAGGGCTCCCTCGCCCTTTGCTCTTGCCAAGTTCTTTTGCGCTGTCTGCATTTTCTGTCTTTCACCTTTTCTCTTGTTCGATTTGGGCTCAGACTGCACAACATGTACAAGGTCGCATAACAATGTATTTCGGTTCTTCCTGATATGGCCAGTCTCGCGCACCCAGACATAACATTAGGCGCAAATGACATGAAACTTTGTGTGCCTTTAATACTGCAGTTTTACTGGCGCTTAACACACTTGGAGGAATCCTTTCCAGGGAGAAGAGCTGTGATTGTCTGCCGATGTAGTTCTGCATCTAGAGACCGAGGTATGAGGGTTCGCTAGTCAAAGCCCAGAGGTCTTCTATTTTTATAATAAACTATCTTACTGCACGGGGAGGGTGGTAATGTTATTTAGACATTTATCCACTGAGTTATGAAATGCTTTCCCCGTTTGTATTCTATGGAATTGTAACCATGCTGCTTATATTATTCATATGCATTATGCTATTAGTGCTGACACGTGTACTGTACCTTAGAGCACGTAAGTTGAAATAAATATTTTAATCTACCCTGTGTCTCTTCATACGCGCATTGTGGACAAGTACGAGTGAGTGACGAAAGAGTGTTCTTGCTTCTGCGAGTCCTGAGATAAAGATACCGTGTTCTGGGTTGTCCAATCATTGGTGCTTTGGTACTAATGGGATGCTAAGCTAGTTGGGTTGGGGTTTTGGGTGCTACGGGATATGGTAGGCAAACCACTGTATTCCGGGGTCCTATTATCCTGTGCATAGCTCTGTGTATGTGCAGAAACCTTATGACACTAAATTCTTTAACCATCTGGCTTGCCCTGCATGCCTTACAATGGCTGCACGGATAGAAGCCTTTAAGGTTATGCCTTGCCATATTTTGTCGTTTAGTGATATCACCATGCATCAGGATATCTCTGAGATCACGGCCTTTGCGATACGTGATTCTTGGTCTGTCACTGATTCTAGGGCCCACTATGTGATCGCTCTTGAGGATGCTCCAGTTGTCATTGAGTATTTTCTGTATTTTGTGTGAATTGTGGTTATATGTCAAGATAACACGTGTCTCCGGGGGATCGCTGTTCCTTTCCTTTTCTTGCAATGTGCTCTGTCTATCAATGGTTTTTAATTTGGAAACAGCCCTAGTTCAGTACCCACTGGGCAACCCCGGTCTCTGAAACGTTTGATCATGACCTTTTCTTCTGCCTGATAGTTCTCCTCTGTGCTACAGTTCCTTTTCGCTCTCAGCAACTCCCCATAAGGAATACTCCATTTCAAGGTGTCTGGGTGGTGGCTGAGAGCATTTAGGATACTGTTGCCTTCTGTGTCTTTGCGAAAAAGTCTAGTCTCTAGGGTGTTGTTGACTGCCTTGACTTTAACGTCCAGGAATTCTATTTCCTCTTTACTGATATTTTGTGTCAGTGTGATGTTGTATGTGTTGGTGTTAAGTTTATTAATGAACTCTATGGCTTCCTCTTCGCTTCACTCCCATATCAGAAAAGGTCGTCGATGTACCGCAGCCAAACTTTGACTTTGGCAAAATACTGGGAGAGAGAAATTTTGTTCTTATCTTTTCTTCCCACAGGCCTAGGAAGAGGCCAGAAAAACTCGGCGCAAAGCATGTACCCATGGCAGTCTCCAGTATTTGTTTGAAGAGCTCCCCGTTAAACATAAAGATGTTATTATGTAAACATAGGTACATCATCTCTACAAGCATTTTGGTATGTTCTAGATACATGATATTTCTCTCGTTTAAGAAGTGAGTACATGCATGAATTCCCTGATCGTGGTCAATGATAGTATAAAGACTGAAACATCCATGGTTATAAAAGTATAGTTAGGTTCCCAATGTATACCATCAATTTTACACAAAAAGTCTTTGGTATCTTTGACATACGATGGAAGTGTTATTACATATTGTTGCAAAAATAATCAACTATTTGGAAATGTTTTCGAATACACTCCCCAGGGAAGAAACAATAGGTCTACCTGGGGGGACCAATGGATTTTTGTGGACTTTTGGAAGAAAGTAAATGATGGGGAGTTTAGGATAGTCTTTCTTCAGAATTAGATACTCCTCCCAGATAATGATACCTTCTTGATGCCACTTTGTCAGTTGGTTCCAAGTTGTCAAGATACTGTCATTATATGTTTTGGTGTTACATCTACAGTAAAATCTGCTGTTGTCAAGTTGCCTGTAAGCTTCTGTAGTGTACATTTCCTTACTGAGTAGGACCACGTTACCGCCTTTATCTGCAGGGCGTATCACAATATCCCTGTCATTGGCCAATTGTGAGATGATCGTTCTCTGTTTGGTCCTCAGATTGCCCGTTACAAAACTTTGGTTGGATTTAGCATGTTTACACTCTAATAGGGCTTTGGTAACAACCTCATGGAATGTATCTACATTATCGTGCGGAAGGTTCGGATAAAAGATGGAACGGGGTTTAAATGGAGTTTTGGCTGCTTTATTTGTCATGGTGTCAGGAAGTTCAAATTCCCTATTGGAAGAGTTGATCGCTTCAAATTCATTGCTGGATACCAGTTCTTGCATGGTTCTAAGTATGTTGGCATCTTCTACTGTAAGGTTTGTGGGATTAGTGTTGTCCCTTACCGTGGTGTTATATGGTATGTTGCCTTTGAGGGAATGCCATTTAGTAAGTTTAAATTTTCTAACAAACTTAAAGATGTCTATTCTTGTGTTTGAGTAATTGAAAATTTCGGTTGGGCAAAATGTAAGACCTAGGCATAAAGTTTTCTTTTCGAGAAAGGACAAAGAGCGGCTGGTAAGATTAATTATAGTTTTATTTACCATAGTGTTGTCCATCATGATTGATTCTTCTTCCTCGAGCCCCCAGGTCTGGTTCCCACTGGCTTTGTTCCACTTCCTTTTCTGTATTCTTTGTTTTCGTCGGCTTCTCTGCTGTTTACTATGCCCCTTCCTTCTTCTTCTCCCGTTGTCCTTCCTCTTGGTGCTGGGGGTAATGTTCACCGCTTGTCGCCCTCATGGCTGCGTATCGTCTGCAGTGCTGCTTTATTACTTACTTCTGATGCTAGAAGTAAGTGCACTGAGATGTCGATGTCAGAATCACTGGCACAACGTGTTGCACAGGTGTGTTGTTTCATTCGTCTAGAGCGGTACAGGATTTTCTGTTGAAGCTGTACAGATGATCGCATTTTCTACTATAAGTTAGGATCCGTCCGCTCATAGTCTGCGCAATCTAGGTGGAGTTTGGCGTTGCTTTCTGTTTTATATCTTCCTCATATTGGTTCATTCTCTTTTTCAACTCATCTTGAATTTAGCTATCACCTGCTTGGTCCGTGCTTTTCTTAAATTCTTCCTCTAGTTCTGCAATTCTTCATAATGTTATCCCTGTCTTCCCATGCATATTTCATCAGTATACACAACATGTTCTTTGAGCTGGTTGCGGAGTTTTCTGCCCATTCTCAAGCATCCGCAGGTTGGGCGATTCTAGGATGGTGTAGTGTAGATGCGCAACTCCTCGTGTGGACCATGTTTTTGTCTACATAATCCTGAAGGGAGATTGTCTCCCACCACTTTGAGGTTCCAGTTTTTTAAGTTTTTCATTTCTCTCAGTTGGTGTTCAGTGTTGTATCTTTATTCTGAGGTATTGCCACATTAGTCTGTCCTTTTCCTGGTGCACTTGCTAGCAAGCGTTTGTTGTGCCAGTCGTCTTTTGTGATTCTTCCTCCATGATGTGTTGAGAGAAAATCCAAGTGATCCTTGTCAGTTTTCTTCTGACGGTAGAAATGGTGCACCCTGTTGTACGTGAGTTTATAAATGTCCCTTTGTCAAAGGATTCCCTCCTAATGTGAAGGTTCTGAATGCCGCCTTACTATGTTCTCCTTAGCGCCTGTGAGGTGAGCTGGAATGCTCGGAGTGTTCTCCCGAGTTTGCGGGTTCGATACAGCTATTGTGCCATTTGCTGGCAATTGCCCCATTTCCTCGTGCTCCTTCTGGATGCTCTTCCGAACCGGCCAGCCAGAGACGCCCCCGGTACTGCGCCCGCAGGGCCAACGCGCGTGACCGCGCCAGTCCCTCGAAAACACCCCCGGTACGAGGCTTAACTCTGGGACGCCGTCGGAGTGTCCTCCAAGTTGCGCGTTGGGATATCAGGTTTCTTCAGTCCTCACTGTGATTTTTCGAGTACAGTAGGCGGCCGGCAGGGCTCCCTCCATACTTTCCACCATCCAGATGCTCCTCCCAGGAGCTCCGTCCGTGGTTCGGTGGCGCGCAGAAGCCGGTAGAGCTGAGCCGGCGTTTGCAATTTCCGTTACCAAATCCAATACTGCGCGCTCTCACAATCCAATTTAAAGGGTAATTTATTAAGAGCTCAAGGTTACGCGTTTCGGAAGAAACTTCCTTGATCACACAAAGAGCCGAGTGAAAACAGTGCATTACATAGTCTCGGCACTGAACAAAGAAAGAGGACAAAAATTGACTGTTCAATTGCACAGAAACAAAAAATGTGTCGGCCATTTTAAACTGCCAAGTACGGCATAAACTCTTACTGATTGTATACAGCGTAAATACAATACAATTCTATTACGGACCAGGGCATAAGAGCAATATATTTGCTGAGTTATAGGGATTTATACTAACACCGAGTGGCATAAACAGCTCCTGAACATACAGACACATGTGGTTCGAGTTATCTATGCAAGGATATGTAAGTCAAATCCCTATAACTCAGCAAATATATTGCTCTTATGCCCTGGTCCGTAATCTGCACCATGACCGATCTGAACTTAGTAGTCCGTTCTGCCACTTTGGCGCTTGGACCACGGCCAATATGCACTACAGTCCATTATTTCATATGTATTTAATACAGCAGCACACGTAGTGTGCACGATGGACAACCAGCATCATTTACTTTTACTAACTTCTCTGCTCTTCTGTGTTATGAACTGAATAATATAGAATTGTATTGTATTTACGCTGTATACAATCAGTAAGAGTTTATGCCGTACTTGGCAGTTTAAAATGGCCGACACTTTTTGTTTCTGTGCAATTGAACAGTCACGTTTTGTCCTCTTTCTTTCTTCAGTGCCGAGACTATGTAATGCACTGTTTTCACTCGGCTCTTGGTGTGATCAAGGAAGTTTCTTCCGAAACGCGTAACCTTGAGCTCTTAATAAATTACCCTTTACATTGAATTGTGAGAGCGCGTATTATTGGATTTCGTAACGGAAATTGCAAACGCCGGCTCAGCTCTACCGGCTTCTGCGCGCCACCGAACCATGGGCGGAGCTCCCGGGAGGAGCATCTGGATGGTGGAAAGTTTACGGAGGGAGCCCTGCCGACCGCCTACTGTACTCGAAAAATCACCGTGAGGACTGAAGAAACCTGATATCCCAATGCGCAACTTGGAGGACACTCCGACGGCGTCCCAGAGGTAAGCCTCGTACCGGGGGTGGTTTCGGGGGCTGGCGCGGTCACACGCGTTGGCCCTGCGGGGCGCGGTACCAGGGGGGCATCTCTGGCTGGCCGGTTCGGGAGAGGCATCCAGAAGGAGGACAAGGGAAATGGGGCAATTGCCAGCAAATGGCACAATAGCTGTAATCGAACCCGCAAACTCGGGAGAACACTCCAGGCATTCCAGCTCACCTCACAGGCGCTAAGGGAGAACATAGTAAGGCGGCATTCGGAACCTTCACATTAGGAGGGGAATCCTTTGACAAAAGGGGACATTTTATAAACTCACGTACAACAGGGTGCACCATTTCTACCGTCAGAAGAAAACTGACAAGGGTCACTTGGTTTTCTCTCAACACATCATGGAGGAAGAATCACAAAGACGACTGGCAGCACAAACGCTACTAGCACGTGCACCAGGAAAAGGACAAACTAATGTGGCAATACCTCAGAATAAAGACACAACACTGAACACCCAACTGAGAAGATATGAAAAACTTAAAAAACTGGAAACCTCAAAGTGGTGGGAGGCAATCTCCCTTCAGGATTATGTAGACAAAAACATGGTCCCACGGGGGTTGCGCATCTCCACTACACCATCCTATGAATCGCCCAACCCGCGGATGCTTGAGGAATGGGCGGAAAACTCCGCAACCAGCTCAAAGAACATGCTGTGTATACTGGTGAAGTATGCATGGGAAGACAGGGACACCATTATGAAAGAAATTGCAGAACTAGAGGAAGAATTTAAGAAAAGCACGGACCAAGCAGGTGTCGCTAAATTCAAAGATGAGTTGAAAAAGAGAATGATATAAAACAGAGAAAGCAACGCAAACTCCACCGCGATTGCGCAGACTATGAGAGCGGACGGATCCTAACTTATAGTAGAAAGTACGATCATCTGTACAACTTCCAACCAGAAAATCACAATACCGACTCTAAACAGAATGAGAACAGCACACCTGTGCCAACCGTTGTGACGAGTGATTCTGACACCGACATCTCAGTGCACACTTCGAGCACAACATCAGAAGTAGAGGTAATAACCAGACAAGCTACTTTTTTAGACGAATACCGGACGCTGAGGAGGGGGCGACAAACGGTGAACATTACCCCCCAACAGACACCAAGAGGGAGAGGACAACGGGGAAGAGCAAGAGGAAGAGGAAGAGGCAGGGGCGCAGTAAACAGCGGAGAAGCCGACGAAAATAAAGAATGCAGAAAAGGAAGCGGAACAAAGCCAGTGGGAACCAGACGTGGGGGCTCGAGGAAGAAGAATAAATCATGATGGACAACACTATGGTAAATAAAACTATAATTAATCTTACCAGCCGCTCTTTGTCCTTTCTCGAAAAGAAAACTTTATGCCTAGGTCTTACATTTTGCCCAACCGAAATTTTCAATTACTCAAACACAAGAATAGACATCTTTAAGTTTGTTAGAAAATTGAAACTTACTAAATGGCATACCCTCAAAGGCAACATACCATATAACACCACGGTAAGGGACAACACTAATCCCACGAACCTTACAGTAGAAGATGCCAACATACTTAGAACCATGCAAGAACTGGTATCCAGCAATGAATTTGAAGCAACCAACTCTTCCAATAGGGAATTTGAACTTCCTGACACCATGACAAATAAAGCAGCCAAAACTCCATTTAAACCCCGTTCCATCTTTTATCCGAACCTTCCGCACGATAATGTAGATACATTCCATGAGGTTGTCACCAAAGCCCTATTAGAGTGTAAACATGCTAAATCCAACCAAAGTTTTGTAACGGGCAATCTGAGCACCAAACAGAGAACGATCATCTCACAATTGGCCAATGACAGGGATATTGTGATACGCCCTGCAGATAAAGGCGGTAACGTGGTCCTACTCAGTAAGGAAATGTACACTACAGAAGCTTACAGGCAACTTGACAACAGCAGATTTTACTGTAGATGTAACACCAAAACCTATAATGACAGTATCTTGACAACTTGGAACCAACTGACAAAGTGGCATCAAGAAGGTATCATTACCTGGGAGGAGTATCTATTTCTGAAGAAAGACTATCCTAAACTCCCCATCATTTACTTTCTTCCAAAAGTCCACAAAAATCCATTGGTCCCCCCAGGTAGACCTATTGTTTCTTCCCTGGGGAGTGTATTCGAAAACATTTCCAAATATGTTGATTATTTTTTGCAACAATATGTAATAACACTTCCATCGTATGTCAAAGATACCAAAGACTTTTTGTGTAAAATTGATGGTATACATTGGGAACCTAACTATACTTTTATAACCATGGATGTTTCCAGTCTTTATACTATCATTGACCACGATCAGGGAATTCATGCATGTACTCACTTCTTAAACGAGAGAAATATCATGTATCTAGAACACACCAAAATGCTTGTAGAGATGATGTACCTATGTTTACAAAATAACATCTTTATGTATAACGGGGAGCTCTTCAAACAAATACTGGGGACTGCCATGGGTACATGCTTTGCGCCGAGTTTCGCTGGCCTCTTCCTAGGCCTGTGGGAAGAAAAGATAAGAAACGAAATTTGTCTCTCCCAGTATTTTGTCAAAGTCAAAGTCTGGCTGCGGTACATCGACGACCTTTTCCTGATATGGGAGGGGAGCGAAGAGGAAGCCATAGAGTTCATTAACAAACTTAACACCAACACATACAACATCACACTGACACAAAATATCAATAAAGAGGAAATAGAATTCCTGGACGTTAAAGTCAAGGCAGTCAACAACACCCTAGAGACTAGACTTTTTCGCAAAGACACAGCAGGCAACACTATCCTACACGCTCTCAGCCACCACCCAGACACCTTGAAATGGAGTATTCCTTATGGGGAGTTGCTGAGAGCGAAAAGGAACTGTAGCACAGAGGAGAACTATCAGGCAGAAGAAAAGGTCATGATCAAACGTTCAGGGACCGGGGTTACCCCGAGTGGGTACTGAACAGGGCTGTTTCCAAATTAAAAACCATTGATAGACAGAGCACATTGCAAGAAAAGGAAAGGAACAGCGATCCCCCGGAGACATGTGTTATCTTGACATATAACCACAATTCACACAAAATACAGAAAATACTCAATGACAACTGGAACATCCTCAAGAGCGATCACATAGTGGGCCCTAGAATCAGTGACAGACCAAGAATCACGTATCGCAAAGGCCGTAATCTCAGAGATATCCTGATGCATGGTGATATCACTAAACGACAAAATATGGCAAGGCATAACCTTAAAGGTTTCTATCCGTGCAGCCATTGTAAGGCATGCAGGGCAAGCCAGATGGTTAAAGAATTTAGTGTACCTGGTTCCAATGTGAAAAGAACCATCTCACAATTTTTGACATGTAGCACTACATATGCTATATACATCCTGACATGCCCTTGCCAGAAACAATATGTGGGAAGTACCACTCACATGGCCAAAAAGAGGGTCCTTGAACATCTTAGGGCCATAAATAACAAGGACCCCCATTATCCTGTGGCGAGACACTTCGCTGAGTTCCATCTTTCCAACAGCTCGCTTCTCAGTTACTTCATAATTGAACAGGTTCAAGGAAGCCCCAGGGGAGGAAACAGAGAGCTTAACTCAGGAAAAGAGAATCCAAATGGATTCTAGACCTTGAGACTCGATACCCGAAGGGACACAACGTGGATGAGGCATTGGCCACACACCTCATTGAAGAATAATGGCTTACACACGCACATGCATCTGTATTACCGTTCCAAAGTCTTTTTGAAACTCCATGATGATGTGTTATACATGTAATTGTTGATTATAACTGTTAACTGTCAACACGATGATTACAGTATATGAAGAGTATGAATAGCATGATACATTGCTACAGTTCTAACATTTTAATCTATTAAATCTTCCTTTTATCTTTTTCTTCTTTTTCCTGCACAGGAGGAAAGGAAGGGGCACTCCGACAGCTTGCGGACAATTCACGGGCCTCCTACCCTTTTCTTCACCTCTATGAAGAGACCACCACTTATTAATAGATAAGATTTCTTTCACTTATAGTCACCGTTACTGTTGTTTGTCTCTGGACAGTACTGAATAAATATGAAAGTTTTGCCACTTGGCGATAGTATTGACTTACATATCCTTGCATAGATAACTCGAACCACATGTGTCTGTATGTTCAGGAGCTGTTTATGCCACTTGGTGTTAGTATAAATCCCTATAACTCAGCAAATATATTGCTCTTATGCCCTGGTCCGTAATCTGCACCATGACCGATCTGAACTTTGTAGTCCGTTCTGCCACTTTGGCGCTTGGACCACGGCCAATATGCACTACAGTCCATTATTTCATATGTATTTAATACAGCAGCACACGTAGTGTGCACGATGGACAACCAGCATCATTTACTTTTACTAACTTCTCTGCTCTTCTGTGTTATGAACTGAATAATATAGAATTGTATTGTATTTACGCTGTTACAATCAGTAAGAGTTTATGCCGTACTTGGCAGTTTAACATGGCCGACACATTTTTTGTTTCTGTGCAATTGAACAGTCACATTTTGTCCTCTTTCTTTGTTCAGTGCCGAGACTATGTAATGCACTGTTTTCACTCGGCTCTTTGTGTGATCAAGGAAGTTTCTTCCGAAACGCGTAACCTTGAGCTCTTAATAAATTACCCTTTACATTGGATTGTGAGAGCGCGTATTATTGGATTTGGTAACGGAAATTGCAAACGCCGGCTCAGCTCTACCGGCTTCTGCGCGCCACCGAACCACGGGCGGAGCTCCCGGGAGGAGCATCTGGATGGTGGAATATATATATATACATATATATTAATAAGCATGATTTAAGCCATACTTTGTATAGCACACATGAGATCCACCACATAATATTAGGATCCACATTTAAATTATCTTGCATAATTGCCGTTAACATTGCACACATGACATGCACCCCGTCTGACCGAACTCACAATAGGAGAGTCTTTTCACTATGTCGACATAACTCACCTAACTTACTGACAACAGTAAAGCAATCATCCATGTCATTCCGGTCCCAGTGTAGTAAATATGCTTTCTCATGCTAGCAAACAACATAGTAAAAACACTACTGCCTATTTGTCACGTGTGTATATAAGTCACTCTCATTTCAATAGTGCGCTTTGTGATCAAGGCCGCATGTCTGGCGGCCGAAACGCGTCATTTGGACCTTGATGTGTGAATAAACACAACTATATCATTGCCTGTGGAGTCTGTGCCCTGGTGTTGCGCCGTTGTGGTTTGGATGCTTTGGGACTTTTGTTTGGATATTATTGCAGAGCACGGCTAACTCTGCACCACAGACCCCCTCTTCGCACTATGGATGGGCCAATGTGATCTACAAAAGCCGTACCTTGCATCAGCTCCGGGTGGAGAATGAAATAATCACGGCCCCCTGACAACCCGCATTTGGAAGATTGCAAGTTTTTCCGCCAGCACCTTTGAGGTACAGGTCGAGTCGGCGGACCCGACTGGGATTTCGACAGCTGTTGGTGAGTACACACTGCATTGGGTTCAAAGTCAGGTTGGGAAGAGGAGCAATACGCTATGTGCTGTGTCTGTCATATCAGATAAACATTCACAGAATAACCAGTTGACAGACACGCACCCACTATTCACTTAAAGACTTTATCATGTCCAATCTAGCGCTGGGAGAACGGGAAGCAGCCGCTGAAGCTCTATTTGAGAATCTACCAGACAACGCTAACCAAACCAAAGCCACGGTCACTAATGTGGGCAATGACAATGAGGACTATAAAACTAAGCTGAAACTACTTGAGAAACTTATGCGCACCGAACTCACCAAATGGTGGGAAAGCAAATCATTACAGAAATACAGAGATGCAGGTCAGATTCCGTGCGGTCTAAGAATCATGCTGGCCCCGAGCTTTGAGAAACCCAACCCAGATATGCTCAGAGAATGGGCGGAAAGTAACTTGGAGGCGTCCCTGCGGCTTGTGATTATACTAATCAAATATGCGGATATAGACCGTGCAAACACACTCAAGGAAATCGATCGCGTCAATCAAGAGTTGGATGCACTAGAACAAAAAGACTTAATCTCTAAAGGCAGGGACAAAATCAACATGCGCCTCAAAAAACATGAGGACATAATCAAAGCACGAAAAGTATTCAAGTTTGCTTGTGACAAAACAGACTACGAGTGTGGGCAGATATTCACTTTCGCGAGGAGGTATGATTCAGTCAAAAAACAAAAAAACAATAAACCTGTACCTGGAACACAATGTCCCCCACGCACCTTGGAAGATGCAGCATCGACATCAATGTCCGACCTAAGCTCTGCTATGGGAAGCGGCACAGACTCTGAGGATGGTGGAGTGATGAGAGAAAGAGCCAGGGGAGCAGTTGATCACTTAAGTCTGGCGGAAGAACTGGATTTTTTAGTGCTAGACCGAAGGCAGACACTGCGGCCTCGGATGCCAAAGAAACAAGGCACCGGCACAACTGCAGGAGACGGCAAAGAAAGAAACTCAGAAAAGCCCAAACCAAGCAACAGAAGGAGAGGGAACTGGAGGCGCAAATGATCGCGGACAGTAAAACAATCATCAGCCTCAGTAACATCAACCTGTCAAAAGCTGAAAAACAACTTCTCTCCCTAGGTTTAACTTTCTGCCCCGAGAGCAGTTTCAACTATGCCAACACTCGCATCGACATCTTCAAGTTTATCAGAAGCTTAAGTTGATCAAGTTCTTCAAATTGAAACACTCCAACAGTGACAACCAGCACACACCAGGCATCAGTCCGGCAGCTGGCGTAAATGTACAAGTCTCTGACATCCCCATGGTCCGCACTCTTGTGGAACTCAAATCCTCCAATGAAACCACATCTACCCAGCAATTCTTACAGGATGCTGGCATCTCCAGACCTGTAAGAGTTCCCAGCCCTTTCAAACCGCATTCAACCTTCACCCCAATGATGCCTAAGGACGCAATAGATGTTTTCAATGATGTCATCACTGATGAGCTCTAATCCCTACATCTCAAAAAGTCATGCAATCCGTCCAACCACAGTCATCGGAAAAACCAATATCATAACCTCATGAAGAAATTACAGAAAGAAAACGAGGTCATCATTAACAAATCTGACAAAGGTGGCAACATCGTGCTCTGGCCAAAACATCTATATCTTGAGGAAGCAGGCAGACACCTCAATGACTCAGTCTGCTACAGAACCTCTAGCCATAACGAGGTAGCATCCAGCAATAAAGAGCTCAAAAAACATTTGAATACCTACAAATCTGAAGGAATCATCAGCAGGGACGAACATGCATTTTTGAGCACAGAGTATCCAGTTTTGCCAATCCTTTATTTTCTGCCGAAAGTGCACAAGAACTCCACTCCAATTCCAGGCCGCCCTATCATATCGGCAAGAAAAAACATTTGTGAGAACATATCCAAATATATTGACTTTTTCCTACAGGATCTTGTAACCAGTCTACCAACATACCTGAAAGACACCAGTGACTTTCTCTCGAAAATCAATGACATTATATGGTGTGATGATTACATCCTGATGTCTCTTGACATCACCGCACTTTACACCAGCATTCGCCACAGAGACGATCTAGAGGCCTGCAAGCACTTCCTTAACAAAAGACCCATACACTGTTTTAAACACAATGAGTTTGTTCTTTTTCTAATTGAATGGTGCTTACATCATAACTTTTTTATGTTTAACAAAACTGTGTACCAGCAACTCATGGGGGTGGCCATGGGAGCCTGCTTCTCTCCCAGCTACGCATGCTTACATGTGGGTTGGTGGGAGGAGCGGGTTCTCATGGCTGGTCTTTCTGGCTTCTCACATCATAACATTATCACATGGCTCAGATACATCGACGATGTCTTTGTAGTCTGGAAAGGGAGCATTGAGAGTGCACAGTCCTTTGTCAAAGAGATCAACACCAACGATCTCAATTTGGAGTTTAATGCCAATATCAGCAAGAACACAATAGAATTCCTTGATGTCACCCTTTATGTCTCCAATGGGACTCTGCAATCCAAATTGCATAGGAAAGCTATTGCAGGCAATTCCACCTTGCATGCCTCAAGTTTCCATCCTAGACACCTAATCACTAGCATCCCATATGGTGAAATGTTGCGCCTGCGCAGAATATGTAGCTCCACAGAAGATCTAGAAGCCAACCAGAAGGAGGCCTTTCAAAGATTCAGGGCACGAGGTTACTCAGCACACACCATCAAGAAAGCCACTGAGAGAGCCAACACTTTACCCAGGGCTGAATTACTAACAGGGAGGTCAACGCAGGACACGCCAGACACCACCATTGAGACCAGTGTAGAAGCAGGCAGGCCTAACACAGTGAGCACTAGGCTCATCATCACATACAACACTGAAGAACGCACCATCCGCTCAATGATCAACAAACATTGGGGGATCATTAAATCTGACCCCATCTTATGGCCCGTTAGTTGCCCAGCGTCCAGACATCACCTACAGATGCGCTTTTTCAATGCATGACGCCCTGGTAAGAAACAGTCCTGAAATCACTACTAGATCCAACTGGCTGACAGATATCAAGGGCTTTTTTAAGTGCAATAGCTGCAGGGCCTGTAAGTTTGGCAGAAACATCACGCAGGTGGAAGCGACATTCAGAAAAGAACCCCTTATCATCAAACAAAGGCTAACTTTTAGAATGGAGTTTGCGGTGTACATACTGGAATGTAAATGTTGCCTACGTTACATCGGAAGTTCAAAACTACAAGTACACCTACGCATCCTCCAACACCTAAGGGCGATTGTCAATAGTGATCCTTTCTACCCAGTAGCCAGACATTTTAAGGAGGTACATAGTAACAATCTTGACCATCTGCAATACTATATGATTGATTGCATCCCCCCCTAAGAAGAGGAGGTAACCGGGATCGGTTACTTCGCCAACTAGAGAGCAGGTACATACTAGAGCTCAACACTAAGGCACCTGCAGGCCTCAACACAAGCGAAGATTTGCATAACTTTCTGTAAATAACCACCTCTGACTTTATTGGATCCACATTACTTCATTGATTTCTTTATATGGTTGACAACTGAGCAACAGGAGCATTCGTGCATATTTGATTTATTGTTTTTCTATCACAAATGTAATTAATTTGTAATGAAGTAACTCAACCCAAATAGTGTCATTCTGTACATCATGTCAACAATTGCACTTCACGTGGTTTGCGCACTCATGCTTATATTGGTTTCCATTTGATGATAACTACGGGACTACCTCAATGTACAAATCTAAAGCACAAAACCTATGTGCGCTGTTTTTGAGGGTCCTTGACTGGCACCCAGCGATCCATGCACTAATGGCAGTCCCTTGATTTCCCAAGTGACTTTAACTTGGCAGTCCGTCATGTTTGCCCAATACCCTCCGGCTGGAGGTACGACCAAACTACACGTTTTTACATAGCATATCGGTCTGGTAGTTATCAGATTATTTTTAGACACACCATCCATAGACACACTTCGTTAGAAATGTCTTTTTATTGGGCACACACTTCAACATTTCACTTCGCCGCTGTCATCACGCTTCACCCTCCCAACTTCACTTCCCGCTCCTCCTCTCACCACTTTTGACATACACACACATTAGGCAGCATCCACTTCAGATTTTAATGCACATTGTCATATCGCCCAGGGACACATGACATTTCATGATTATACCAACCAGGGACACATGACATTTCATGATTATACCAACCTTCAGACGCGACGGGTATTTTGCAACTCTCACGGCAGGTGTGAGAGGTCGATCAGAGCTTCTGGTGCGAGATTTCCATACCGGGCACGTCAGCAGCAGCATAGGCTAATGCAGTAGGGTCACTTAGGCCTTTATTAATAAGCGTGATTTAAGCCATACGTTGTTTAGCACATATGAGATCCACCACATAATATTAGGATCCACATTTAAATTATCTTGCATAATTGCCGTTAACATTGCACACATGACATGCACCCCGTCTGACCGAACTCACAATAGGAGAGTCTTTTCACTATGTCGACATAACTCACCTAACTTACTGCCAATAGTAAAGCAATCATCCATGTCATTCCGGTCCCAGTGTAGTAAATAAGCTTTCTCATGCTAGCAAACAACATAGTAAAAACACTACTGCCTATTTGTCACGTGTGTATATAAGTCACTCTCATTTCAATAGCGCGCTATGTGATCAAGGCTGCATGTCTGGCGGCCGAAACGCGTCATTTGGACCTTGATGTGTGAATAACACAACTATATCATTGCCTGTGGAGTCTGTGCCCTGGTGTTGCGCCGTTGTGGTTTGGATGCTTTGGGACTTTCGTTTGGATATATATATATATATATATATATATATATATATATATATATATGCAAAAAATATCCTCCTCCTTCGAAAAAGACAAGGGGACACGGCAGGGCTTCAAGGAATCATTTATTCGAATTCTCTGGCATGACGCGTTTCGGCGGTAGCCTCTTCAGATGCCTCCGGTGTTACAAATTTCAAAGTTTCCTTTTATTTATTAAGCCCCTCCTTCTAAAGTAGCGTGGGGCACACCTACACCATATCTCATCAGAGAACACTCGGCCAGTTCATAGTTATGGACTGCAGATCCCATCATGCAGTTGGTTCGCAATCTGGACGAATGTCTCTTACAGCCGGATTTTTCCTCCTCAAAGTGAGTGGCTGAAGAATGGTTGGCTTGAGATTGTAGCACTGTGCTGGGCAACAAACGATTCCTGAGCCCTGCGCTTCCAACCTCACAGTCCCGGTGTTGGCAAAGCTTGGAGACGATGGTAAAGTAACTCCGTCTCTCCGTGTGAGTCACGGACTGTCAGCTGGCAGCAAAGACCTCTGCCTCCATCGGACGTGGGGCGGTCCGGGTTGAGCCACTACACCCTGAACACTTTTTGGAAGGGTCCCCTTTGCGTGGTACTGGGTTCACGCTAATATGCAAAAAATATCCTCCTCCTTCGAAAAAGACAAGGGGACACGGCAGGGCTTCAAGGAATCATTTATTCGAATTCTCTGGCATGACGCGTTTCGGCGGTAGCCTCTTCAGATGCCTCCGGTGTTACAAATTTCAAAGTTTCCTTTTATTTATTAAGCCCCTCCTTCTAAAGTAGCGTGGGGCACACCTACACCATATCTCATCAGAAAACACTCGGCCAGTTCATAGTTATGGACTGCAGATCCCATCATGCAGTTGGTTCGCAATCTGGACGAATGTCTCTTACAGCTGGATTTTTCCTCCTCAAAGTGAGTGGCTGAAGAATGGTTGGCTTGAGATTGTAGCACTGTGCTGGGCAACAAACGATTCCTGAGCCCTGCGCTTCCAACCTCACAGTCCCAGTGTTGGCAAAGCTTGGAGACGATGGTAAAGTAACTCCGTCTCTCCGTGTGAGTCACGGACTGTCAGCTGGCAGCAAAGACCTCTGCCTCCATCGGACGTGGGGCGGTCCGGGTTGAGCCACTACACCCTGAACACTTTTGGAAGGGTCCCCTTTGCGTGGTACTGGCTTCACGCTAATATGCAAAAATATCCTCCTCCTTCGAAAAAGACAAGGGGACACGGCAGGGCTTCAAGGAATCATTTATTCGAATTCTCTGGCATGACGCGTTTCGGCGGTAGCCTCTTCAGATGCCTCCGGTGTTACAAATTTCAAAGTTTCCTTTTATTTATTAAGCCCCTCCTTCTAAAGTAGCGTTGGGCACACCTACACCATATCTCATCAGAGAACACTCGGCCAGTTCATAGATATGGACTGCAGATCCCATCATGCAGTTGGTTCGCAATCTGGACGAATGTCTCTTACAGCCGGATTTTTCCTCCTCAAAGTGAGTGGCTGAAGAATGGTTGGCTTGAGATTGTAGCACTGTGCTGGGCAACAAACGATTCCTGAGCCCTGCGCTTCCAACCTCACAGTCCCGGTGTTGGCAAAGCTTGGAGACGATGGTAAAGTAACTCCGTCTCTCCGTGTGAGTCACGGACTGTCAGCTGGCAGCAAAGACCTCTGCCTCCATCGGACGTGGGGCGGTCCGGGTTGAGCCACTACACCCTGAACACTTTTGGAAGGGTCCCCTTTGCGTGGTACTGGCTTCACGCTAATATGCAAAAAATATCCTCCTCCTTCGAAAAAGACAAGGGGACACGGCAGGGCTTCAAGGAATCATTTATTCGAATTCTCTGGCATGGCGCGTTTCGGCAATAGCCTCTTCAGATGCCTCCGGTGTTACAAATTTCAAAGTTTCCTTTTATTTATTAAGCCCCTCCTTCTAAAGTAGCGTGGGGCACACCTACACCATATCTCATCAGAGAACACTTGGCCAGTTCATAGTTATGGACTGCAGATCCCATCATGCAGTTGGTTTGCAATCTGGACGAATGTCTCTTACAGCCGGATTTTTCCTCCTCAAAGTGAGTGGCTGAAGAATGGTTGGCTTGAGATTGTAGCACTGTGCTGGGCAACAAACGATTCCTGAGCCCTGCGCTTCCAACCTCACAGTCCCGGTGTTGGCAAAGCTTGGAGACGATGGTAAAGTAACTCCGTCTCTCCGTGTGAGTCACGGACTGTCAGCAAAGACCTCTGCCTCCATCGGACGTGGGGCGGTCCGGGTTGAGCCACTACACCCTGAACACTTTTTGGAAGGGTCCCCTTTGCGTGGTACTGGCTTCACGCTAATATGCAAAAAATATCCTCCTCCTTCGAAAAAGACAAGGGGACACGGCAGGGCTTCAAGGAATCATTTATTCGAATTCTCTGGCATGACGCGTTTCGGCGGTAGCCTCTTCAGATGCCTCCGGTGTTACAAATTTCAAAGTTTCCTTTTATTTATTAAGCCCCTCCTTCTAAAGTAGCGTGGGGCACACCTACACCATATCTCATCAGAGAACACTCGGCCAGTTCATAGTTATGGACTGCAGATCCCATCATGCAGTTGGTTCGCAATCTGGACGAATGTCTCTTACAGCCGGATTATTCCTCCTCATATATATATTGTAAATTTTCCTTTTTGTCACTTGTTCCTGCAACGCTGAACCCAAAAACGAAACGGACTCCACTTTTTCTCTGCACTTAATTTATTTTCCGTGCTGTGCTGCCATCATGACGAGTTTCGGCCTCGCAGGGCCTTGATCACATGATTCTTACGTCATTTCCACACCAAATTTAAAGTGCCAAGTGCTTAATAAATAGTGAAAACAGACTGCCCGTCTAATTTCTTTCAAACTTTACAGTACATATATCAACCCAATTTTTGAACCGTCTTTTGTTTTATCTTTGGGTTCCAACAATAATAGAATGTGCAAATTACGCAATTCTACCCGTTTTAAATATATTTGAATAGCAGCATATATGTGCATAATGCATAGCAATGGGGTACCTTTTTTCTTTTTACCCTTCAAGACCTCATAATCCAGGCATGAAAAAATGGTTTTAAAAATACAATTTTTAAAATTACACCACCCTCACCTATTCAGGTAAGCCTATGTCTTTTAATTGCTAAAACTGATTTTTTCTAACAAATATTGGAACCACTTAGAAGAAGAGAACTTCATGTTCTCTGTTGTAATTTTATTGAGTGATACTGCCCCTGTGGGCAATGGTTTTATACTATGTACTGTGTCGGAATAAAGTGCTGTGTGCTCTTATGTGCTAATATATTTATTCCCCCTGTGCCTAAAAAGTGTGTAATTTAAAACAATTATTAAACAATGGTTCTTTATTGATCCCTGTCTGAAACCACAAGGGAAAAATAAAAACCAAGGGGAAAAGGGGTGGTGGAAAGGGTTTTATTTAAAAAGAATCTCTGTTTTGCAGTTTTACAGTTTTAGCGGTCTATATTCTATGGACCCTTAATGGTTTCAGAAAGTGGTTGATGGGTAATGATTTTTATAGTATCCTCATAACCAAGTATGTAAGTCCTCCGTCGTGTTTAATCCTTGGGGACTTTTGCTATCAATTTCTAGTATGTACTTGGTTTCTAATCTCCTTAAGCTTGCCTCCCTGTTACCGCCTCTTCTTTGTGGGGGAATGCAGTCTATCACATAATATTTTAGGTGGTCCAAGTTCTTATCATGGACCTCACCAAAATGTCGAGCCACGGGATAGGTTGTGTCTGCATTCGTAATTGCTCGTAAGTGCTGTAGAATTCTCTTGTGGGCCGGCAGTTTTGTGCTACCTACATACCGTAGCCCACAAGAGCACTCCAGCACATAGATTGCAAACTCAGTTTTGCACGTGAGGTATTTATCAATCATTACCGGTCTATCATTGAAGGGTGTTGTAAATGATGTTTTACTGATGCCAAACCTGCAAGCTTTGCATGTTGTGCATCTTACAAAACCCTTGCTACCAGTTAGCCAACTGGTGCCGGATTTGATTTCGGGGCTGCTACTCACTAGGAAATCGCTGGTGCTCTGGGCTTTTCTATAGGTGATCACCGGAGATTTAGATAGTGTATCACCTAAGACAGTATCGTTACAGACAAGCTGCCAGTTCTTTTTAATAATTCTCTCCAGGCTATCTTTTTGTTTGTTGTATGTCAATATGAGCCTCGGATTTCCTGTGTCTTGTCCTCTATTTGTTATCTGTTTAGTCTTGCTGTTGGATGGATTAAACAACAAATCCTCTCTGTCCATAGCTCTTGTACGCGAGATAGCCTTATCTATTATTGTGCTGTTATATCCTCTAGCTAAAAATCTCGACTTACATTCTCCTTGAGCCACTATTAGGTCATGGTCATCACTACAAATTCTGCGGATCCGCAGCATTTCCCCATATGGGATGCTGCCAATCGTGTGTTTGGGATGAAAACTACTCGAATGTAAAATGGTATTGCCCGCTGTTGGTTTACGATGTAGTTTTGTATGTAGCTTGCATTCATTAGTGTAGACCTCAACGTCTAAGAAATATATATATATCTTTGTTATATTAATAGTTTTTATTTTTTGTTCACTTAATACATGTTTTAAAATATGGTATGTGTTTGAAGTGAACTAATTTCTTTACTGCTGCACAGACTGGAGTGGGAATAGTTACTTTTACCCCTCTTCAGTACTACGCTTTCCCTAATGTTGCACTGACTGGAGTGGGAATAGTACATTTTACTCCTCCGCGATCCAATGTTTACCCTACTGTTGCACAGACTGGAGTGGGAATAGTAAATTCTACCCCTCCGCAATCCAACACTTTCCCTACTATTGCACCAATTGGAGTGGAAGTAGTGCAATTTACCCCTCCTGAGTCCAATGCTTTCCCTACTGTTGCAACGACTGGAGCAGGAATAGTAAATTTTACCCCGCCTGAGTCCAATGCATTACCTACTGTTGCACCGACTGAATTGGGAATAGTAAATTTTACCCATCCTGAGTCTAACGCTTTCTATACTGTTGCACCGACTAGAGTGGGAATAGTAAATTTTACCCCTCCGCAGTCCAATGTTTTCCCTACTTTCGCATAGACTGGAGTGGGAATAGTCATTTTTACCCCTCTTGTTTTTCAAAGCTTTCCCTCTGTTGAATTGACTGGCATGGGAATAGTATATTAATTATTTCAAAATTTTAGTAGTTTTGTTTAATGTATTATCGTTTGTTTAATGAAGAAATGTATGTTCTTTTTAACCCGTTTACCACGGCGAACCTTCCACCGCGGTGCGGGCGTTCTAAAGGGTGGGCGGGGCTGCGTCGGCCAACGGTCGTGCGCAGCACCAGGGAGGTAGTGCTCGCGTCGGCCGTTGGCCGACGAGAGCACGGAACGGGTTAAGATACTTTAAGTAAACATTTCTTTCCCTATTGTTTACTTTTTAAGTATAATTACATTGTAATGATTTTAAAGTGTTTTATACTTGATTTGCTATAGTTTTAATTTTTTTATTTTTATTTGTACATAAATATATATCAAAACAAAAGAAAACACTGAAGCCCAGCTCCTGACAACACCAGACATTTTATTTCCAAATAAAATTAGCAGCATTCTCTATCTCCTGATGCATGTCGGCTTTCTCAATACAGAATTGATCACAGGCGTGTTTTCAATTTTTGCTGAAATGGTGTCCAATCACCGCAATCATGTTACCCAATTTTATTGTTCAAATGCATATTCAAATGTAATGTGGCTGCATGATTTAAAAATTAGCCTGTAAGTCTCTTTTTTAATCATGGAAACCACACTCATCATAAAGGCTGCCTTAATCACTTCAGTGTCTCTGTAAAATGTGCAGAATCAGGAGTTGCCAAGAGGAGTTAGAATACTCCTCTCTTGTCCCTTGCTCGCATTAGGACATGAAAATTATATGGATTATAATGATATTTTTTTCGATTTTTTTGTACTTACCACTATATGTATAGTATAACGATATTTCATGATATTATCTACTGGCGGTCGCCAGTAGATAGTTATAGTTAGGACCTATTTTCCATAGGAAATCCGCGACATTCTATTTGAAATAACTCTTGCGTCGGTTGACGAATCTTCGCGAAATTTTCAAACTTTATGGCCCGCTCCGGTCCGCTCCTAGCCTGAAAGTCTCAGGGTGATTTGTCAAGCGGGGGCCGAGAAAAAAGGGGGGTCCCAAAACGTGTTTTCCCCATTCATTTTCCCATAGGAAACTTTAGACACGGCTACAGCCCGAACTGCTGAACGGAATTACACCAAATTTGGCAAAGAGGTAGTTCTTGGTTCAGAAAGAACCCTTTTTGTTAAATGGTGTAAATCCGTTCAGTAGTTGCGGAGAAATTAAAAAAATAAGAGTCAAAAAATCAATTTCCCATAGGAAACTTTATGCAAGGCTACAGCCCGAACTGCTGAACGGAATTACACCAAATTTGGCAAAGAGGTAGTTCTTGGTTCAAAAAGAACCCTTTTTGTTAAATGGTGTAAATCCGTTCAGTAGTTGCTGAGAAAATCAAAAGTAAAAACACATATATATCTGGGCGGAGCCTAACCACACATGTCATCGTGAGATCTGATTGGCTGTCAGCACTTCATCCTGGAATTGCTGGCAGCCATCTTGGGACCAATATAAATGATAGTACCCCTTTGAAATGCATTGTAGTGAATCGAAGATTTTGAGGGTTACCAAAAGGAGAACTATAAAGGGTGATAACAGACTTTAGTTACATTAGAATTCATTTGTTGATGGTACCATACTAATTTCAGGAATTGTGGTGTGTTCTAAGGTGATTTTACCCTGTGAAAAACCTTCTGCTGGGATATCATGAATCATGTTTGAGAGAAAACTATTTTCACATGCTTGTCCCATACAGTTTTGGAAGGTGCCCCAGAAGCTAAAATGAGAGCATATTTTCTGTAAATTCACATTATCTTTCTCAGTCATGTGAGAATGAAGTCTGACATTCTCAGTAAAACATGTACATCCAACAAGGGCAGAGACTGTCAGTTGATTCCTTTGTGTTCTACTGCAGCTTCCCAGAGTGTTCTAAAGAACAACTAGAGTGCTAACAGCCTTACTTATGACAAAAGTATGGCACACCTGAAGCCATCTTGATTGGAATAAACTGGTAACACTTAAAACATTTAATTTAAAAAGGAACAAAATGATGGGGTTCATCTTGTCATAGAAATTATGGTTAGTGCTCTGGAAAGAAAAATTAGGACATGTTTCAAGTGTGATCTCAAATATCTTCCTGTTATATTTCAACAGGAGCAGCCTGTCAGTTGATGCCTTTGTGTTCTACTGCAGCTTCCCAGAGTGTTCTAAAGAACAACTAGAGCGCTAACAGTCTTACTTATGACAAAAGTATGGCACACCTGAAGCCATCTTGATTGGAATAAACTGGTAACACTTAAAACATTTAATTTAAAAAGGAACAAAATGATGGGGTTCATTTTGTCATAGAAATTATGGTTAGTGCTGTAGAAAGAAAAATTAGGACATGTTTCAAGTGTGATCTCAAATATCTTCCTGTTATATTTCAACAGGAGCAGCCTGTCAGTTGATGCCTTTGTGTTCTACTGCAGCTTCCCAGAGTGTTCTAAAGAACAACTAGAGCGCTAACAGTCTTACTTATGACAAAAGTATGGCACACCTGAAGCCATCTTGATTGGAATAAACTGGTAACACTTAAAACATTTAATTTAAAAAGGAACAAAATGAGGGGGTTCATTTTGCCATAGAAATTATGGTTAGTGCTGTAGAAAGAAAAATTAGGACATGTTTTAAGTGAGATCTCAAATATCTTCCTGTTATATTTCAACAGGAGCAGCCTGTCAGTTGATGCCTTTGTGTTCTACTGCAGCTTCCCAGAGTGTTCTAAAGAACAACTAGAGTGCTAACAGCCTTACTTATGACAAAAGTATGGCACACCTGAAGCCATCTTGATTGGAATAAACTGGTAACACTTAAAACATTTAATTTAAAAAGGAACAAAATGAGGGGGTTCATTTTGCCATAGAAATTATGGTTAGTGCTGCAAAAAGAAAATTTAGTGCATGTTTTAAGTGAGATCTCAAATCCTCTTCTATTTCATTAGAAAATTCTGACATGCAGACTGAAACAATCACTTTCAATACCAGCAGTAGACTTCCAGTTAACTCCTTGGTGAGCAGTAGCTTTACTACAGTGATCTAATGAACAACTAGAGTAATAACATTCTGAATTTATGGCAAATGTGTGACACATCTGAATGCCTTCTTGATGGAATCAAAGTAAAAAACTGAAAGCATTTCCTACTGAGGAGACTGCAGTAAATGAGGAAATTAGGAAACTTCATAACAAAGAAGTCTTCCAAGATGGCCACCAGTGAAAAAAGAGCCCAAATGTAGCACAAATATTACCCAGATGTAGCCCACATATAGCCCAATGACAAAAGTGTGCAAAACACTTTTTATTTTTAGTTTTTTTGCAGTTTTATGTAGTGCAGACTGGTCAGGTATTGGAGCGTTGCATCTTAAAACATGACCCCCCTACACTACAAAAACACCACTGCACTACCCTAAACCCTAAAACACTACCCCAGCACGACCCCCTACACTACACAAGCACCACTGCACTATCCTAAACCCTAAAACACTACCCCCAGCATGACCCCCTACACTACACAAACACCACTGCCTACCCTAAACCTTAAAACACTACCCCAACACCACTGCACTAACCTAAATCCTAAAACACTACCCCCAGCACGACCCCCTACACTACCCAAACACCACTGCACTACCCTAAAACATGACCCCTACATTACACAAACACCACTGCACTACCCTAAACCCTAAAACACTACCCCCAGCACGACCCCCTACACTACCCAAACACCACTGCACTACCCTAAACCCTAAAACACTACCCCAGCACGACCCCCTACACTACACAAACATCACTGCACTACCCTAAACCCTAAAACACTCCCCCAGCACGACCCCCTACACTACCCAAACACCTCTGCACTGCCCAAAACCCTGAAACACCAACCCCTGCATGACCCCCTACACTGCCCAAACACCACTGCACTGCCCTAAACCCTGAAACACATACCCTAGCACGACCCCCTACACTGCCCGAACACCGCTGCACTGCCCTAAACCCTGAAACACCACCCCCAACATGACCCCCTACACTGCCCGAACACCACTGCACTGCCCTAAACCCTGAAACACCACCCCCAGCATGACACCTACACTGCCCGAACACCACTGCACTGCCCTAAACCCTGAAACACTACCCCCAGCAAGACCTCCTACACTGCCCGAACACCACTGCACTGCCCTAAACCCTGAAACATCACCCCCAGCAAGACCCCCTACACTGCCCGAACACCACTGCCCTAAACCCTGAAACACCACCCCCAGCACGACCCCCTACACTGCCCGAACACCACTGCACTGCCCTAAACCCTGAAACACCACCCCCAGCACGACCCCCTACACTGCCCGAACACCACTGCACTGCCCTAAACCCTGAAACACCACCCCTGCATGACCCCCTACACTGCCCGAACACTACTACACTGCCCTAAACCCTGAAACACCATCCCCAGCACGACCCCCTACACTGCACGAACACCACTGCACTGCCCTAAACCCTGAAACACTACCCCCAGCAAGACCCCCGACACTGCCCGAACACCACTGCACTGCCCTAAACCCTGAAACACCACCCCCAGCAAGACCCCCTACACTGCCCGAACACCACTGCCCTAAACCCTGAAACACCACCCCCAGCAAGACCCCCTACACTGCCCGAACACCACTGCACTGCCCTAAACCCTGAAACACCAGCCCCAGCACGACCCCTACACTGCCCGAACACCACTACACTGCCCTAAACCCTGAAACACCACCCCCTGCACGACCCCTACACTGCCCGAACACCACTGCACTGCCCTAAACCCTGAAACACCACCCCCAGCACGACCCCCTACACTGCCCGAACACCACTGCACTGCCCTAAACCCTGAAACACCACCCCCAGCACGACCCCCTACACTGCCCGAACACCACTGCACTGCCCTAAACCCTGAAACACCACCCTCAGCACGACCCCCTACACTGCCCGAACACCACTGCACTGCCCTAAACCCTGAAACACCAGCCCCAGCACGACCGCCTACACTGCCCGAAAACCACTGCACTGCCCTAAACCCTGAAACACCAGCCCCAGCACGACCCCCTACACTGCCCGAACACCACTGCACTACCCTAAACCCTCAAACACCAGCCCCAGCACGACCCCCTACACTGCCCGAACACCACTGCACTGCCCTAAACCCTGACACACCAGCCCCAGCAAGACCCCAACACTGCCCGAACACCACTGCACTGCCCTAAACCCTGAAACCCCCCCCCCAGCAAGACCCACTACACTGCCCGAACACCACTGCACTAAAGCCTGAAACACCACCCCCAGCAAGACCACCTACACTGGCCGAACACCACTGCACTGCCCTAAACCCTGAAACACCACCCCCTGCACGACCCCCTACACTGCCCAAACACCACTGCACTGCCCTAAATCCTGAAACACCACCCCCTGCATGACCCCCTACACTGCCCGAACACCACTGCACTGCCCTAAACCCTGAAACACCACCCCTCAGCACGACACCCTACACTGCCCAAACACCACTGCACTGCCCTAAACCCTGAAACACCACCCCAGCACGACCCCCTACACTGCCCGAACACCACTGCACTGCCCTAAACCCTGAAACACCACCCCCTGCACGACCTCCTACACTGCCGGAACACCACTGCACTGCCCTAAACCCTGAAACACCACCCCCAGCACGACCCCCTACACTGCCCGAACACCACTGCACTGCGCTAAACCCTGAAACATCAACCCCAGCAAGACCCCCTACACTGCCTGAACACCACTGCCCTAAACCCTGAAACACCACCCCTACACTGCACGAACACCACTGCACTGCCCTAAACCCTGAAACACCACCTCCAGCAAAACCCCTACACTGCCTGAACACCATTGCTCTGCCCTACATCCTGAAACACTAGCCCCAGCATGACCCCCTACACTGCCCAAACACCACTGCACTGCCCTAAACCCTGAAACACCACCCCCAGCACAACCCCTACACTGCCCGAACACCACTGCACTGCCCTAAACCCTGAAACACCAGCCCCAGCAAGACCCCCTACACTGCCCGAACACCACTGCACTGCCCTAGACTCTGAAACACCAGCCCCAGCAAGACCCCTACACTGCCCGAACACCACTGCACTGCCCTAAACCCTGAAACACCAGCCCCAGCACGACCCCCTACACTGCCCGAACACCACTGCACTGCCCTAAACCCTGAAACACCAGCCCCAGCACGACCACCTACACTGCCCGAACACCACTGCACTGCCCTAAACCCTGAAACACCAGCCCCAGCACAACCCCCTACACTGCCCGAACACCACTGCACTGCCCTAAACCCTGAAACACCAGCCCCAGCACGACCCCCTACACTGCCCAAACACCACTGTACTGCCCTAAACCCTGAAACACCAGCCCCAGCACGACCCCCTACACTGCCCGAACACCACTGCACTGCCCTAAACCCTGAAACACCACCGCCTGCATGACCCCCCATACTGCCCGAACACCACTGCACTGCCCTAAACCCTGAAACACCACCCCCTGCATGACCCCCTATACTGCCCGAACACCACTGCACTGCCCTAAACCCTGAAACACCACCCCCTGCACCGCCCCCTACACTGCCCGAACACCACTGCACTGCCCTAAACCCTGAAACACCACCCCCAGCACGACCCCCTTTACTGCTCGAACACCACTGCACTGCCCCAAACCCTGAAACACCACCCCCAGCATGACCCCCTACACTGCCCGAACACCACTGCCCTAAACCCTGAAACACCACCCCCTGCACGACCCCAAACACTGCCCGAACACCACTGCACTGCCCTAAACCCTGAAACACCACCCCCTACACTGCCCGAACACCACTGCACTGCCCTAAACCCTGAAACACCACCCCCAGCACGACCCCCTACACTGCCCGAACACCACTGCACTGCCCTAAACCCTCAATCAATCAATCAATCATGTCACCTATAAAGCGCACTACATACCCGCGAGGGTCTCAAGGCGCTGGGGGAAGAGGGGTGTGGTGCTGCTACTGATCGAAGAGCCAGGTCTTGAGGAGTCTTCTGAAGGCCAGTAGGTCTTGGGTCTGTCGGAGGTTGGTGGGGAGGGTGTTCCAGGTCTTGGCGGCGAGGTGGGAGAAGGATCTGCCGCTGGCGGTCGTTTTTTGGATGCGGGGGACTGTGGCGAGGGCGAGGCTGGTCGAGCGGAGCTGGCGGGTGGGGGTGTAGAAGCTGAGTCGTCTGTTGAGGTAGGCTGGTCCGGAGTTGTGGAGTGCTAAAACACCAGCCCCAGCACGACCCCTACGCTGCCCGAACACCACTGCACTGCCCTAAACCCTGAAACACCACCCCCTGCACGACCCCCTACACTGCCCGAACACCACTGCACTGCCCTAAACCCTGAAACACCACCCCCAGCACGACCCCCTACACTGCCCGAACACCACTGCACTGCCCTAAACCCTGAAACACCAGCCCCAGCACGACCGCCTACACTGCCCGAAAACCACTGCACTGCCCTAAACCCTGAAACACCAGCCCCAGCACGACCCCCTACACTGCCCGAACACCACTGCACTACCCTAAACCCTCAAACACCAGCCCCAGCACGACCCCCTACACTGCCCGAACACCACTGCACTGCCCTAAACCCTGAAACACCAGCCCAAGCAAGACCCCTACACTGCCCGAACACCACTGCACTGCCCTAAACCCTGAAACACCACCCCCAGCAAGACCCCTCACTGCCCGAACACCACTGCACTAAAGCCTGAAACACCACCCCCAGCAAGACCACCTACACTGGCCGAACACCACTGCACTGCCCTAAACCCTGAAACACCACCCCCTGCACGACCCCCTACACTGCCCAAACACCACTGCACTGCCCTAAACCCTGAAACACCACCCCCTGCACGACCCCTACACTGCCCGAACACCACTGCACTGCCCTAAACCCTGAAACACCACCCCTCAGCACGACACCCTACACTGCCCGAACACCACTGCACTGCCCTAAACCCTGAAACACCACCCCCAGCACGACCCCCTACACTGCCCGAACACCACTGCACTGCCCTAAACCCTGAAACACCACCCCCTGCACGACCTCCTACACTGCCGGAACACCACTGCACTGCCCTAAACCCTGAAACACCACCCCCAGCACGACCCCCTACACTGCCCGAACACCACTGCACTGCCCTAAACCCTGAAACATCAACCCCAGCAAGAACCCCTACACTGCCTGAACACCACTGCCCTAAACCCTGAAACACCACCCCTACACTGCACGAACACCACTGCACTGCCCTAAACCCTGAAACACCACCTCCAGCAAAACCCCTACACTGCCTGAACACCATTGCTCTGCCCTACATCCTGAAACACTAGCCCCAGCATGACCCCCTACACTGCCCAAACACCACTGCACTGCCCTAAACCCTGAAACACCACCCCCAGCACAACCCCCTACACTGCCCGAACACCACTGCACTGCCCTAAACCCTGAAACACCAGCCCCAGCAAGACCCCCTACACTGCCCGAACACCACTGCACTGCCCTAGACTCTGAAACACCAGCCCCAGCAAGACCCCCTACACTGCCCGAACACCACTGCACTGCCCTAAACCCTGAAACACCAGCCCCAGCATGACCCCCTACACTGCCCGAACACCACTGCACTGCCCTAAACCCTGAAACACCAGCCCCAGCATGACCACCTACACTGCCCGAACACCACTGCACTGCCCTAAACCCTGAAACACCAGCCCCAGCACCACCCCCTACACTGCCCGAACACCACTGCACTGCCCTAAACCCTGAAACACCAGCCCCAGCACGACCCCCTACACTGCCCGAACACCACTGCACTGCCCTAAACCCTGAAACACCACCCCCTGCATGACCCCCTACACTGCCCGAACACCACTGCACTGCCCTAAACCCTGAAACACCACCCCCTGCAGCACCCCCTACACTGCCCGAACACCACTGCACTGCCCTAAACCCTAAAACACTCCCCCCAGCACGACCCCCTACACTACCCGAACACCACTGCACTACCCTAAACCCTAAAATACTACCCCCAGCACAACCCCCTACACTACCCGAACACGACTGCACTGCCCTAAACCCTCAAACACTCCCCCAGCATGACCCCTTACACTACCCGAACACCACTGCACTGCCCTAAACCCTAAAACACTCCCCCCAGCACGACCCCCTACACTACCCGAACACCACTGCACTGCCCTAAACCCTAAAACACTCCCCCAGCACGACCCCCTACACTACCCAAACACCACTGCACTGCCCTAAACCCTAAAACACTACCCCCCGCATGACCCCCTATACTACCCAAACACCAATGCACTACCCTAATCCCTAAAACACTACCCCCGCATGACCCCCTACACTACCCTAAACCCTAAAACACTACCCCCGCACGACTCCCTACACTACCCAAAGACCACTGCACTACCCTAAACCCTAAAACACGACCTCCTACACTACACAAACACCACTGCACTACCCTAAACCCTAAAACACTACCCCCTACACTACACAAACACCACTGCACTACCCTAAACCCTAAAACACTACCCCCAGCAGTACCCCTACACTACCCAAACACCACTGCACTAACCTAAACCCTAAAACACTACCCCCAGCAGTACCCCCTACACTACCCAAACACCACTGCACTACCCTAAATCACTACCCCCAGCACGACCCCCTACACTACCCAAACACCACTGCACTACCCTAAACCCTAAAACACTACCCCCAGCACGACCCCCTAAACTACCCAAACACCACTGCACTTCCCTAAACCCTAAAACACTCCCCCAGCACGACTCCCTACACTACCCAAACACCACTGCACTACCCTAAACCCTAAATCTACCCCCAGCATGACCCCCTACACTACACAAACACCACTGCACTACCCTAAACCCTAAAACACTACCCCCAGCACGACCCTCTTCACTACCTAAACACAACTGCACAATTTGTTACAGGCGTTGCAACGCAGGCCTGTGGTGCTTACTGGAAGTACCTAGTGGGCTAGTTGGGCCCCAGGGACCCTCAGGATTCAAGGGGACTTAATCCTGCAACTTAAAACGCGCCCTGTAGCGCGTTTTAAGAGGTATTTTTAATCCCCTGCCCTATTATGTACTAGGGACTTGCAGAGGAGGTCATGCTAATCACAGGGGTACCCCAACGCATAGTGTTCCCTAGTGTATGTAGGTGTTTTCACTGTATTCTAAGTGCCTTTTAGCATAGCACTGGCTCTGGTTAGTCAGAGTCAGTTACCACCAGTACCCGTCTGAAAAAGTTGTGGGCACAGGATGATTTTGCAACAAGGCCTCTTTCTGCTCCTCTGTTGGTTCTTTCTGCACATCTTTTGCTTCTTTCTGTGCGTTTTTTTCTTCTTTCTTCACATGTCCTACCTCTGTAGGCATAGTTAGAAACTAGCATTTAAAAAACCTTTGAAATTCACTTAAAAAATCATAGGTTTCAGGCACGTTATAGTTAGAAATTAGCATTTAAAAAACCTTTGAAATTCACTGAAAAAACCATAGGTTTCAGACATGTTATAGTTAGAAATTAGCATTTAAAAAACCTTTGAAATTCACTGAAAAAACCATAGGTTTTAGGGACAGTTATAGTTAGTTGGACATTTCACTCATACAAAACCATAGAAATTCCCCGTTATAGTTAGTTCAGCTAACTATAACTCGCGCCCGCAATGAACTGCTGATGACATCACATATTACATCACTCATGACATGGTCAGTGACATCACTGATGACATCACTGATGACATCTCAAATGACATCACTGATGACATCATCCATGTGATAATTTCATGCATCTTCTCCCACCCTAATATAACTTTTGATACACCCACTCTAAATTATAGACTGCCATTCTCAAAACCATAGACACTCCAACACCAAAAACTACATACCCACTCACTGATTCTTAGGTCTACACACACATCCACTCACTCACCCGTACAGTCACTCATACTTAGTCATTCAGTACAGGACTATCATATGCACTCATACACCTATATAAACACTCACACACCGCCACTCATCCATAGAGGTACTCACACACCTAGTCAGTCATGCAAAAACTTAATCACACACCCATTTACTCACCTATACAGTTATACACACACCAGCTCACTTACTCATACAAATACTAGCACATTCTTACGCTCTTATACAATCACTGATACAAGTACACACTCATCCATACAGCCACTCTCACAATCACACACTCACTTATAGCCATTTATATACTCCAACACACATATATACTGCCTTTCACATATGTAGTTACTCACACATGTACCACTGAGATATACATTCAATCACTAACACACCCATACACACACTCACCCACCCATACAGTCCATCACAGATGCACTCTTGAAACCATGCACCCAGTGAATCACCAACTCACAAATCTATGCACAGAGTCACACACACCCCACCCACACAAACACTCAGGCACCCATACAGATACTCAGACAATCAATCAATAACCCATGTAGACACTCATGTAGCTATTCAGAAAGCCATGCAGCCGCTTACAAACCAACAGACAGACGGATACAGACATTCACACAGTTTAGTCACTAACCCATGCATTCAGTAAGATACATTTAATCACTCACTTGTAGAGTCAGTCACTCACGTACTAAATCATCCATTCAGACACTTATACACCCACTCATTCTTCAATACGCCTTTCCCTATATATATTAAACATATTTAAACTTTACAGAAACACACAGTCACTGGATGATGTCATCAGTGATGTCATCAGTGATGTCATTTGAGATGTCATCAGTGATGTCATCAGTGATGTCACTGACCATGTCATGAGTGATGTAATATGTGACGTCATCAGCAGTGCATTGCGGGACGCGAGTTATAGTTAGCTGAACTAACTATAACGGGGAATTTCTATGGTTTTGTACGAGTGAAATGTCCAACTAACTATAACTGTCCCTAAAACCTATGGTTTTTTCAGTGAATTTCAAAGGTTTTTTAAATGCTAATTTCTAACTATAACGTGTCTGAAACCTATGGTTTTTTCAGTGAATATATATATATATATATTTTTTTTTTTCTTGACTGAGAAACCAAAGGTTACAGGGACGTTATAGTTAGGCTCAGATTTCACTCATACAGCACCAAAGAAATTCAACAGTTATCTGATCTAACTATAACTTACACCCTCGTAATGCACTGCTTATGACCTCACATATTACATCACTGATGACATGGTCAGTAACATCACTGATGACATCTTTGAGTGGGTCTATGAGTGGATGTATGGATCTGTGAGTGGATGCATGAGTGTCTGAGTGGGTCTGTGAGTGGGTGTATGTGTCTGAGTGGGTCTGTGAGTGGGTGCATGAGTGTCTGAATGGTTCTGTGAGTGGCTGTGTGAGTGGCTGTATGGGTCTGTGAATGGATGCATGAGTGTCTTAGTGAGTCTCTGAGTGCATCAGTGAGTGGGTGCGCAAGTGCCTGAGTGTGTGAGTGGGTGTCTAAATGCCTGTGTTGATGTGTCAGTAGCTGTGTGAGTGGCGTGGCCAAAAAGGAACCTCACCTGTCCTTTTATCCAACAAGAGTCCACAGTTTTGCACAAAATATCTACTGGAGTTTTTTCTACTGGTTAATTACTAAGTGCTACCTCCTTGGGTAAATGTCCAGTACGTATTCTACACTACAACTGTGTAATAAAGCATGAGGTGTGTTTTGACTATGTGATTGTTCCAGGTTCGTCTTTATCCAGAAATATGTGATAACATGAATCCTCCTATAGAAGAGACGATGAGACTACAAAGAGGAAAATCTCCACCAAGCAAGGGTCCTTCCTCTTAACTATATGAAGTAAGTGCTTCTTTGCTTGGTGGAGATGTCCTCATATTCCTTGGCATCAATAACTCCTCACCAAAATCACTGGGAAATGTGCTGGGAGGACTGCTTCTTAAGCTGCCATCATCCTGGCAAAAGGCAGGAAGACCTGAGGTGGGTGGGGCCAAACGGGGAAGGATCCAAGTGATTTCCACATTTGTATACTTCTAGCAATTTAAATGGAGAACCATGGACTCACCAGGAGAGCACAAGAAAGAACCCACTCATCACAGTAACATACAGATTGTGCTCCAATAGATCAGTGATGCAGTCAACTCCACAAAGGATTTTAGATTGTTTTTCAATATGTAATTGCTAAGAAAACACACTTGCTTTTCCTTTGCCAAGCCCAGGAGTTAGGATCATATATCCTTTACAGAAGTGGAGCTTTATCGGGGGCATCTGCTATGTTTATATGTGTAAGTGCTTACTGTTGAGGTTTAATTTTTGTGAAATGAGTATCAGGGCCAGAACGGCCCCTGAGACCCCATCCCCCGGGGCTGCCCATGACTTAATGGGGAGGGGGGCTGCGCGGCCCCCTCTCTGGGCCAATTTAAGCCCCGTGGTCACCATCCCCTGGGCCACAGCCTTAATATAATGGGGGAGGGGCCACACGGCACCCTGGGTCGATTTTGGCCCCGGGGACACCATCACCCAGGGCTTTGCCTTCAAATGCTGGGTGCCCTGGAGCCCAACCAGGGTACCCAGTCAGCACTGTTAGGGGACATTCAGGCTTCCCCCGCAGTCCATGCCGGCTCCCTGCTTTCAGCGGGAGCCTGCATTGCTCTCACACACAGGGAGCTACTAAACATGCAGCTCCCTGTGCATGAGAGCAATCCTTTTGTCTCTTTCCCTGCCCACTTGTCAGCAAGCAACAAAACAGACGAAAACTCCAGAGCGGTTTCACAACTCTCGCTTGCTGGGAGCGGAGTTCGTGTTTACTCTGACTTGACTGGAGCTGTCAAAGCTCCTGCCAAGTCAGAGCAAAGAGCAATGTCCCGGGGGTGGGCACCTCGGGACATAGCAGGAGTCGGCCCTGGGGGGTTGCGGTCCCCAGGGCCATATATGGCTCCAGGAGGGGGGCCACATGGCCCCCCTCCTCCTGTAATCACAGACTGTCCCTGGGGAGATTGTGGTCCCCGGGGTCCAGGGGTCTGTACAGCCCCCACAAATCATGTATTTTGCCCCAGGCAGTTGGTGGTGCCGGGGTTTCTAGAAGCCCAGGAGGGGGGTCCGCTCAGCCCCCTTCCATTACTAAAAACAAAGCCCCAGGGTAGTGGTGGTCCCCGGAGCTTCTAGGAAGCCCAGGTTGGGGATCCACGCTGCCCCCTCCATTATTTATAATAATTCCGAAGGGAGGTGGTGGTCCCTGGGGCTTTTTTTCTAAAATACTCCCGGGACCTGACCCACCCGGGGACCCTTTCCAGAACAAGCAAGGGAGCCTGTGCTTCTTTTTTTCAAAAATGTTGCTACGAATTCATGAATTTTTGTGATTTTGCAGCAATTTTTTTTTAAATGCTTTTTTGTCCTTTCGTGGTGTTTCTGGGACCCAAGGGCTATGGGTCACGGTCACTTATTTTATTTTTGGGGACTCGGCTGAAGTCGGGTACCAAGATGGCTGTCAACACTTCCTGGTTGAAGTGCTGGCAGACAATCAGAGATTTGCAGATCTCTGCACAAGCTTGTCATTATTCACAAATTATTCAAGGTCGTAGATATACAAATTTGGATTTACTTTAATATCTCACAAACAACTACTAAAACTACTACCTTTCAGCCATATTTGGTGCAATTCTGTCCAGTGGTTGGGGCTGTAGTCATGTTCAAAGCCCCTATCAGAATTAACATGGGAAACACACTTTTTTAAATACCCCCCTTTTTCTCGGTCCCCGCTTGATGGATCACCCTGAAACATTCCAGGCACAACTAGAATCACCAGTGCACCTTTTTGGGAAAATATCGCGAAGATTCGTCAACCGGCATCAAAGATGTAGGCAAGTCAAAAAACCCGCCAGTAGGGTATATATATATATATATATAGAGAGAGAGAGAGAGAGAGAGAGAGAGAGAGAGAGATAGAAAGAGAGAGAGAGATATAGATATATAGATTTATATAAATATATGTATATATTTATAGAGATATATATATTTATTTATATATATATATACATATCTAACATAGAAATATATACCTAAAATTAATCTTATTTCATATTTTTTAGAATCATTTTATACTAATCAATCTCAAAACACTATTTATAAAGTAATTATATTTAATTTATATTAAAAATATTTAATTGAATGTATGTATTTTTAATATAAATTAATACATTTAAAATTAATAAGATTTCATTTTAATTAACACCTCTTTAAAACCCCCAAAACCTTACTATCCTGTACACTATCCATCCCTGAGCCCTAAAACATCCTACTACTCCTATGCATGATCCATCCCTCAATCCTAAAATTGCCCTAATACACCTATAGACAACCCATCCCTGAATCCTAAAAGCCCATGACAGCCCCTATACAAAGCCCATCCTTGAACCTCAAAAACATCTGCTACCCCTTTGCACAACCAATTACTATCCCCTATTAACTACCCATCCCTGAGCCCAAACAACCCCTAACTGACCCTACACACTACCCTTACCTGAAGCCTAAAACCCCTTCCAAACCCTAAACTCTACCCATTCCTGAACCCAAAATCCCCTTTGCTACTAACTATACACTACGCATCTCTACACCCTTACTACTCCAATAGATTGCCCATCCCTAACCCCTAAAAACACCTTACTACCTTTATCCTTTATACACTACCCATCCCTGAATCTTACCCCTATATAAACTCCCTTAAGTTTCATCTGCTAATGCTCGAATGCGGTCTTAACTAATCAGCATTTCTATGCCCCTTACTATTTCTTTACCTCAGAATTTTGATATACATACATAAATTATTTGTCTAATCTGAATATGTTGATCCGTATATATTTACTAATTTTGTATAGCATTTTAATGGTTCTAATGTGTCTAGTTTGCTTTTTGTCCAAATGTACTACTCATCATACATGCTTCCAACAAAATTCTATTTATCATCCAAACTGTTTATGTCATTGTGTGCAGATTCTCTGAGCTATTACTAGACCTGACATCCATGGCATAGTATTCCCACAGACTTTTTGCCTTCACTCCCCTATTTTGCTGAACTTGTTTTTGTTGGCATTAGGATTCTGTGCACTTTACCTCAGCTAACTAATGGTAAAGTGATTGTATTCCCTCCCTGAACATGGTAAGATAGACCTACACCTACATTTTAATGTACTTATAAGTCTCTAGGGAATGTACCCAGGGCCTTTAAATTAAATACTACTAGTGGGCTGCAACATCCATTGTGCCACCCACTAAAGTAGAACTGTAAAACATATCTCAGACCTACCACTGAAACCTGTACTGCAGTTTTAACCTGGCATTTCGACCTGGCTAAATAATCTTTTGCCATGCCTAAACCTTCCTTCCTTCTTAATACTTTTAAGTCATGCCTACAGTAGGCCCTAAACACTCCTAGCACAGGGTGCATGATATGTAAAAAGCAGGACATGTGTGTTAAAGTTTTACATGTACTAACAGTGGAAAAACTACTGCAGTCATTTTTACGCTGTGGTAAGGCTATCTTTCCCATTGACTAACATGTTGTTACCTTAATAAACTTCATAAGTGATAACTTCAGTTTTTGAAGCAGATACAGAAATGCCTCTTATACTCAAATGAATTGTAATTTAAAATCCTCTTTAGTGGTAAAGTCATATTTTAAGTTACTAAAAACAACACTTTAAAAAAGTTGGCATTTTACTGCCTACATCAAATCTGCTATTCTGCCAGCCCCCTTAAGACTGTGAATGGCTCTCCTGTGTTGTTTTGTGCATTCCTTCCAGACATGATGACAAAGGGGCCTAAGGTTTGGAAGAGGGTGTTCATCTCCTGAGCAGGATATCTTGGGGGGGGAGGGTTGCACTCAGCCTTCTTGAGCTTCAAAGGTTAGCATCAGGGCATGCTCACTCCGTTCCTGACTTCTAAGGGGTGCCTGTCCTGACACTGACACATGCAACTCACACCTAGTTCTGCCTGCCCTTTGTTACCCTAGACAGTTTGGAGCCAAACCCAAAAAAGGGAGAAGATTAGACAATGGGGGCGTTCCCAACCGACAGCAGGCGCTGGGGCTAGAAATACCTTCAGAATCTCTAATCGGAACACTTCTGAACCATGGAAGATTCAGAAGAATGACTGCCCTGCTGTCTGAAGAAGGAAAACTGGACCTCTTTGCCCTGAACTCAGGCTCCCCAGAAGTGACCCAAGGATCAGATTGCTGACCTCCTGTTTGAGCTACAGGGACACAATAGGCTTCCAAACACCTCTTTGCAACTGCCTAGCTGACCACCACCAACTGGACCTGCTCTGCTGCTGGCCTCTGATGAAGTGAGTCCTGATCCACAAGTGGTGGCTTTCCACAGCCTGGACCCTTGGGTGAGAAGTTCTTGGGCTCTTGGCATCTGCAAATGGACTCCTCGCATAGCCCAGCAACCAACCACAATGCCTGATGGCGTGAATCTCCAGCGACAACCTGTTGTTTGCATATGCTCTGAGAATCAGTGCCAAAGGGCAGCCATCCACTTTGACCATCAATGCCCAGTTCCAGTGATGACAAACCCTTTGCGCCAAACAGCGACTGTCCACGATGCCCGACCTACTCCTTGCACCATCAAAAGTCTCTTCACATTGACCACCAATGCGAAGCTCCACTGCAGCTCCTCACGTGTCTTAGAAAAAGTAAAATCTTCAACTGGACGAACCCGGTCCTTGTATCTGACCCACAAGCCATTGCAGTTGGTCTGAACTTGTGGCTTTACCCCTGTTTAACACAACCAGATAACATCAATTGGCACTATTTTTATTAGAAACTTTTAAAATTCATAACTCTGCTTCTACTTTATTGTTTTGGTGTCATTTTATTGATTAAAATAAACTGTATTTTTCTAAATTGCATTGGAATGTTTCTTCTGTTGTGTTTTCACTGTATTACTTTTTGAGTACTGCATAAAAACTTTACACTTTGCCTCTAAGTTAAGCCTCACTGCCTTTGTGCCAAGCTATCAGGGGGTTAAGTGCCGGTTTATTTAATGACTTTTTGGGTTCATCGTGACAAGGACTGTGTTTATTATTTGAGTGGTGCTTTCACCCGACTCAACTAATAGGCCGATTTCTTGCACCTATGTAGAGCATGCTTGTCAAATTGCCTTTTTACCAATTATTAACAATCTACAAAATAAATAGACACAATTATAAATGTATTTTTATATTTCATGCATAAAGATGCATCCATCACAAAACAGACTGTGCCACTCATGAGAATTCATGATTACTGTTTGGCCACAACATTATTATAGTGGTTCAGACTATTTTTGGTGTTGCACAGTTCATCAGTAGACTGCATTCATTGATTTATACAATCTTGAATAAAAGAAAAGAATTAACATACCTGTCTCTCTTTTTCTCAGACAAGGGCTTGTAGAAGTACCACAAACGCACATTTCCTGCACCTGAATGTGACTTTTAGTGAACTAAAAATAAGCTATTACAAACTTTGGTGGCAGACAGCTAGGTTGGAAAGTATAATTATCTAAGATTATATTTACCTGCAGATTTGCATTTCAACCCTTGACTGGAGTGCAGTCTGCGCCACACCCGGTAAAGAAATTCACAATTGTAAGACTGTTCCAGAGGTTTCAGCCTCACTCCGCTTCCCTTTATTTCTGATAGCGGCAGCAGAGAAGTGTCAAATACTCCCCAAGCCAGGAAACCCCCAGGGTTAACGTTCAAGTCTTTCGCTGCAGCCAAATAGTAATTCCAGCCCGCGTCATTAGAGCTGTATTCTCGAAGTGTCCCTTGGTAATTGCCGTGACGACTTTGACTAGGCAGTCGCTCCAAAGGCATCACTAAGGTCAAACCGTGGCAGAAAGGACTTTGACTTTATCGGGGAGATTGATGCCTGTATCACCTTTGTTTTGATCCAGCGGCTGGGCTTGCAGTCACTGATAACATGAGAGATCTGAAGACAAACGGAGCAACACTGTGTTTTATACATCTTGTCTGGTTTTGCTCAATACCACAATAAATCAGGCATTGGACAGGGGACATTTTCTTGCTAGAGCAAGATTTACAATAATTGGGAGTTAAGTTATAGGCTAGAATAATAAACCTTCACATACTGAATTGAATGCGCACAGCATTTTTGACTTTTTTTAAATATCACTTATAACTGCAAGGAAAATGTTGTGATCTGTCACTACAAATAAGAAAAGAGTAAAAGCATATTTATGCACTCTCTATGGATGGGAAAGTACATGGGTCATCGAATAATGATACACATGCCTCAGCATGTAAGCAGGAAGGAACTTTAGTGCAGTAGTCTACAAAGAAATACTGAAAACCTAGGCCGAATCATAGGAACAAAATGCGCTTGCTTACCAAGTGTTTTTGCACAGATTGTGTAGGTGAAATCCAATTAAATATATTTGTTGAGCCTCATAATCATTTGCCCTTGCTTACTAAATTAATTTAAGGAATCCTAGGGCTGATACACAAAGCTGTTTTCGAGTTGCAATTTTAAAAATCGCATGGTTTGTGACCATAAATTATTTTTTTTTTTGCTATCTTCTAAACACATTTTTATTTTTTTATTTATTTTAGAAGTTTTATATAGCGCTGGCCTGACCCGAGGGTATCGGAGCGCTTTACATCAGAAACAGTGCAGATAGTCACGTAAACAATAATAGTGAGGGTCGGCGGTGGAGAGTTCTGGTTCGAGGTCTTGCGGAACTAGAGTCGAAGCAGTGCGGGGGGCCTGCTTCCGGGCTTCGTCTGCTCCTATCAGTTCCCTAGGGAGCGGTCGAGGAACAAAACAAGGTTTTGAGTTGACTCTTGAATTTTACAAAGGAGGGGATAGTTCTGATGTGAGGGGGAATAGAGTTCCAGATTTTAGGCGCGCTCCCGGCGAAGGATCGAGCCGCAGTTTTTTGTTTTCGCGTTTTCAGCGGGATAAGTAGAAGAGAATTCGAGCTTCTGAGGTTCCTGGCCTGGCCGGCTTTTTTGAGTTTAGCCGCCAGATATTCGGGTTTGCCGGTGTGCAAGGCTTTGTGTGTGAGGCAGGCTGTTCTGAAACTAGCCCTCATTTCAGCTGGGAGCCACTTGAGTTCTCTGAGTGCAGGAGAAATGTGATCGAATTTCTTGATTCCGGTGACCATTCTGGCTGCCGCGTTAAGCGTTGTTTTGAGGGGAGCAAGATGTGATTTTGCTATTCCTGAGAGGACTGCATTCCCATAGTCCAGTCTTGACAATACCCATGTTTGGGTGGCCTGTTTGAGATCATTGGGCGGGATGAAGGGTTTTATTTTGTTCAGTAGCTTTAGGTTGAGGAATGCGCTCTTAGCTGAGTTCTTGATGTGAGTGTTCATGTTCAGTTTCGGGTCTAGCGTGATGCCTAGTGACTTGACAGAGTCGGCCAGGGTGAGGTTCCCGTTGAGCGCATCAATAGCTTTTAGCCATTCAGCAATATGGGGGTTCTCCTCTTTGTTCGAGATGAGGAGTATTTCGGTTTTGTCGGGATTTAGTTTGAGGTGGTTTCCTTGACAGCCATTGCTGAACATCTCTCAGTACGTCATTGAGTCGATGAATGTCCCTGTTGGAGGCGGTTTCCAGGTAGATCTGAGTATCGTCTGCATAAAGATGGAAGCGGATGTAGGCTTTTTTTAGTAGTTTAGTGAGAGGTTCCATGTAAATGTTGAAAAGTTGCGGGGAGAGCACTGAACCTTGAGGGACTCCCTTGTTGACTGGATGAATGTTGGACGTAAAGTTTTTGATTTTGATTTTTTGGGTGCGATTGTGTAGGAAAGAAGAGAACCATTGGTGGACCACCTCGCCAAGTCCGGCTCTTTCTTGGAGAGCCTTGATGAGAAGTTTGTGGTCTACCGTGTCGAATGCTGCCGATAGGTCAAGGAGAATGAGGAGGCAGCATTGGTCTGAGTCGAGTGATTTTGGATATCGTCGATGATGTTGAGGATCGCGGTTTCTGTGCTGCAGCCTTTTCTGAAGCCAGACTGATGGAGGTCAAGGAGGTTGATGTTGTCCAAGTGTTGGGTTAGTTGTTGTAGTACACATTTTTCTAGGATTTTGGACAGAAGAGGAAGGTTAGAGACAGGTCTAAAGTTATTTAAATCCTCTATGTCAAGGCCAGGTTTTTTCAGCAAAGGCGTGACTTGTCCTACTTTAAGGCCATCTGGAACGACTCCGTTTTTCAAGGAGCTGTTTATGATCATGCACCAGAGCGGTGCAAGGGAGAGCTTCAGCTTTTTAGTCAGTTGGGGAGGAATAGGGTCTAGGACATGAGATGAGGGTTTGGAAGAAGAGATGAGGTTGATTATCTCAGTTTCCTGAATAGGGCGGAAGATTAGCCAGGGTATGGTGGAGGGAACGGGGGTGATGACATCCGCCCTAGACGTGCTGCTCTTTGTGGGGGGGTGTTGTTGGTGTCTTGTCATTAAAGAAGTTGGCGAAATTGTCGCAAAGTTCTTTGGATCCCTGTATTGAGGAAATAGCGGGCTTGTAGGTTTGTTGCCTGATGATGTTGTAGAGCTCTTTGGGTCTGTTTTTTGCGCTGTCCAGCGCGGAGCGGAAGAACGAGGATTTTTTGTTCTTGATGTGATTGTTGTACTTCCTGCGAACTGTTTTGAGTTGTTCGCGGAGGGTGGTAGTAGGCTTATTCCTCCAGCGTCTTTCTGTGGCTCTTAGATGTCTCCTTTCGGAGTTGATGTCAGTGTTGAACCATGATCTGGACGGAGTGGCTCGGCTTTTTGTTTAGCTTCAGGGGGGCTAGTTGGTCAAGCATGGCCACCAAGTTTGAGTTATAGAGTGAGGTGAGTTCGGTTGTGGTGAGGTGGTCGTTGGCGCTGGGAAGGAGCGAGCTTATCCTTTCTTCTAGGGCGGCCATGGGAATCCGGTTGAGGTTTCTAGCCCATTTGGGGGGACTTGCGCGGGTGGCAGAGGAAGCATTTTTTGGTTAATGTGGAATAGGATCATGTGATGGTCTGACCAGTCCATGGGGAGTATGTGGTCGATCGCAATTGCGTCTCATTGAGCGATAATGGCATCCAAGGTTGCTCTTTTGTCGTGCGTTTCCTCCGAGCAGTGTTGTGCTAAGTTGTTGTCGTGGAGGAGATTGGATAACGTTTGAATTAACGGGTTGTTCGCTTCATTCCAACGGAGGTTTAGGTCGCCAAGAATTAGGTTGTTAGCATCCCCGAGTGCGCAGTGAGCAATCAGGTCGGACAAATGTTCCCCAAATGCGGGGGTGTTGCCTGGTGGGTGATAGAGAAGGTGGCAGAGTAATGATCCATTATCCTTGGTCTTGATCTTGGCGGTAAGACATTCAAAGGTGCTGTACTTGCAAGAATCCATTTCCATGATGGCGATGTTGTCCTTATGAATGATAGCTACACCTCCCCCTCGTTGATCTTTTCTGTCTTTGTTAATAATGGAAAAATCTGGGGGCACAAGCATATCTAAGCAGGGTGAGGAGAGTTCGTTGAGCAAAGTCTCCGTGATGAACGCAATGTCTATGTCCTGCGAGAGGATGGCTTCTGCTAGTTCATTTGCATGCATAGAGGCAGATCTGCAGTTAAAGAGCATGCAGTTGGTGGAAAGCTCATTTTTGCTATGATTCTTTCTAGGGGGGGCCCTAGGTAAGGTGATGAGTAAGGGCGGGGGTCTAGGGCGTTTCTGAAGGGGAAGGTCTCTTCTGAAACCCGTGATCACTTTTGTAATTCGGTGAACCCTTTCTGATTAGCAGAATGGGATTAATGACTCTGAAGCACAATTGTGAATTGGCATAAAATGGGCATTTCGTCCTAATTGTGAATCACAAAGAAATACATCAATGATTTGTGACCATGGGTGCAGTTGCATACCATGGAAAAGTTACCGACTCTTCAAAGTAGGTGGTAACCCATTTGTAAAGGTAAAATTGTCCCCGTTTGGAGGCTTCCCTTTGGAAATTGAGTCAGATGAACTCAGTGGGAGCAGGAGTGGTCGGCTAGAGCACACAAAGTTTGGTGCACAGGCGCAACTCCTCTGTAATGGCAGAGTAGCATTGCCCCACAGCCCGTGCCAGCAGACGATAAATAAAATGATTATAACACAATGTTCTTTTCATTTTATTAATGCTGTCTGAGCCCCGCAATACAATAGGTATAGGGCAGGGCCGGGCATGGCAGGGAGGTGGAGTAGAGTGCACTCATATGTGCGCATATGTGTTTGGCCAGTCATCCTAGGCTGGCCAAACTCATGCGCACTTATGTTTCTCCAACCAGCTGTGTTACACAGCTGGGCTGGAGAAAAACCACAGGTTCCAATTCACCTTCTGTGCGGCAAACGAGGCCGCTCAGACCAATCCTGGCACTGCTCTCGTGTGATAGCAGCGCCTGGATTGGGTGTGGAGCTTGCGCCCTGAAGGCCCATCCCTTTCTGGCTGGCCAACGAGAGGAGCCGCGAGGCAGGCATCAGTGGGAGCAGAGCAGCAGCTGTGTCTTTTTTATTTTTTTTAACTTATATTTTATTCCCCCTCTCTCCCCAACCCACCGTCTTCTCCACCCGCGGCCGCCCTACCACTTTAGGTAGGCGGCGGCCGCCACTGCTGATGTGCAACTAAACAACTGAATCTAGGAGGGCACATTAGAAGCAGAGTGGGCCTCCTCATGTTGAGGTGGCAGCAGCTCAAAAGAGGGAGGGTAACAGGGAGGGAGGTTAACAGAAATGGAGAGAAGAGCAGCACTCAGTGTAAGTTACTCCCCATTGCTTTCCTCCTTCCGTACACCCACCCATCCTGAACAGCACAACCTCTGCCCCAAGGCCAGTCCTTCCCTCCTCCTCTCATGCCTAGATCTTGCCACACAGGTTGATTCTACTGGCAGATTAGGGGAGGAAAAGCAAGGGGATTCCCTGAGAATGGTCAGCTGAAAGCTATGGGTAGCCCTGGTAAAAGCACATTCAAAGACCTTAGAGTTTCTCTTCATAACCACTATCTACAGAAAATGCTCAGTTTGCCATTGATTGGCAATAAAACAAGAAAATTGACCAATAAAAGAACAAACATTGGCAAAGCCAATAGGTCTGGCTTTGGTCAGCAAATGTAATGGTATTTTTGCAAGCATATGCCACAGAAAAGTCATATGGTTGTAATACAAATTGTAAATATAAGAAACATTAGCCATTGCATATTATTTTAACAGTATGGTTGCTTTCTCTTAGACATGTGAACTTAAACAAGATATACAACCCCTTTTTAGTTTTAATATGCATCATAGGAAAATAGTATTCTTTTTAGCACAAAGACAAGTTACCATTTACTTTGATTTACTGTAACCTGAAGAAATAGTTTAAACACGCAGGTATGACTAAAAATCGAAAAATAATAAATAATGGAATGAAAAGGCATTTTCAAAATAAAGTATTGGTCCAGCAGCCCTTGCGGTGTAGGGCACTTTTCTTTTAGGCAGATGTACACATGATTGGGGAAATTGAAATCTATCCCAGAGCAAGAGAGCCAATGGCTGAAGTGATCTGACCCATTCCACCATGCTGTGGTGGGCAGTCATTCAGCCATCCGCCCACAATAGCACTAGTGGGCACTACTGGCCATTCCATTAATAGAGTCGATCTTCACTAGTCTATTCATTACACTACACACAAATTCAAAGGAGAACATAAACAAACAGGCATTTTCACAAATCTCTGTCTCTTATTCTTGAACACTACAGAACAGCCACATTATTTTTCTGTTCTCCTCACAAACATTAGATACCCACTAGTGCAGTCATCTGACGTAGAACCAGAACTGATGAGTTTTAGGCCTGGTTTCCCCACACTTGAGCAACACTGTGTGACCCAGAGGAATCAATATACGTGATAGGGGTTTAAGTGCAACTATCAACATTAAGTAGCCCATTGACGTGCTCTTTTAACAGCTACAATTGGGAGTATTTACGAAAGGCTAAAACGTCGGTATTAAGCGCAAATCAAAGAAATTGACACCTATGCCTTTCCCTGCTACATCAATGTGCTGGAAACTCTCTCTTTCAAGAGCACAGTAATAGAATAAAAAAACAAAAATACATAGGAAACACCTATAAAAGGAGCAAGGGGACCTGTGTTTTTTTAATCTCAGCTTTCCATTTGAAACCGTTTGTGATCCTGGGAAAATTACTTTCTCTTTCTCTCTGCTAAATATCTGAGCTGGACCTCAGTATTAAGCTCTACATTATAATCCTGGAATACTGGGTGAAATAGGGTAAAATAAAGTAATCTGCATCTTTACCCGCCCATTTGAGCATTCTTCAGCATAGTTTACCCTGCAGTATATGCCAGAGCCATGCACTGTCCACTGATCCCAACTTGACAAGCTTGGGCAGGAATATTTCGGATCCTAGTCAACATTTTTAAAAAGTATGTCTTTCTATAGAGGACAGACAAACATCACAAACAGGCGAGTCTGAGAGACAGAGAAAAGAGAGAAAGACAAACACAAAGATAGTTCGGTGAAACAATACATAGGTAGCGAAGAGCTATATATCTGGATAGAGCAATAGAGATAAACAAAGATATAGTCAGGCACATACAAGGAGATGCAAAAAACTACACAGATAGATCATTTGACTGATATATTAACAGACAGAAAGAGGGAGAGATAACAAGAGATGAAGAAACATAGCAGATTAGCGAAAGACATGCAAATAGATACCAAGAGATAGAGTAATAGGCAAGTGACAGACAAATAGAAAGTGATAGGCAAACTGATGTAGGACTAGGCACTCAGGTACAGAGGCGGAGAAAGAGAGAAGGAGGCAGGCAGGTAAATGCAGAAAAGGGAATGAGACTGAGAAATAGAAATATATACATAGATTGATATTAATATGCAGGTAATGAGAGAGTAATACAGAGGCCTATGGCAACAGGAGACACACAGAAAGACGTACAGACAAGCACTTTGACAGAAAAATGGACGTGCAATCATTATTGCAGAGCGTAGACATGTATAGAGAGAGATGAATGTATAGATAGGTAGACAAAGAGATACACATGCAGAAAGGGGGACAGAGTGCCCTGTTGCCTGCAACTACACCCCTTCACCAGGGCTCTGCTTGAAACAACCTCAGCACCTCTTTGGATCTAATCTATCAGAGGTGACCAGGATGGAGCTCTCGCTCACACACACAAGAAAAGGGCAGCATTCTTGTTCACCCAGCTCCTGTAGAGGCGAGCTGTGTCCCCTGTTGTTACCAACTTTCCTACAGCTGCATGTTTTAAAACAAGTTTATGGACGGATGAGCGAGCAAGGGTGAAAGCGAGGAGGCAAAAGATGAAAGAGGGTAGGGGAATGAACCAGCGATAATAAAACCTAAGAGGCAAACATCCACTGGAGATCAAAGATGGGGGGATGGGGGGGATGAATGGGGCTGGAGCACAAAAGAGTGCAATTGACTGCCTCTGCCTGCCGACCAATCAGAGTGCCAGAGAGGAGGGTGCCAGGCGAGCACAGTATCCAATCAAGGTTAGACTCTTACTCTCAAAAGATGAGACATGCTATAAAGATCCATCTAAATGGTTAGACACCTGCAGAGTGCCAGAAATGGGAAACACATTGTCAACATGAAGATGATGCACTGGGAAGCATAGTATAACTTCTGGAAAAAGACTTTTAAAGCCACCACTGGTAAACTAATGAACTGCAAGAACATCTATCCATTGTCACTTTTGGAATTTTATTGCAAATGCAAGGTGTTGTGCAATACTAGTAAAAGCTACTGTGCTATGTAGGTTGATGTTTTTTGCAAAATTGTAAAGAGAGTGCCAGGAATGTTTTTGTAGCGCTATTTCGACAACATGATTATTTTACTACAGTAACACTTTAGACTAGTATTCCGGTCACCCATTCATTAATATGTGGCACTCCTTAAATTTCCCTCCGCCCCCACGTGAATCTGACCAGGCCTCTGCTGGTTGTTAATATTCATCAATACAAATTTCCCTTACTTAGAGGATGTTTTGCAGAGCTGGAAAATGTGCACTAGGTTGTTGTCTGAAAAAAATGGGAAACAATATATTTGACAGGTAATATACATCTTATGTTGAAATCAGTATAACGTGAGAGCCACGGTTTTGAAAACCTCTGGGTCAACACAGCATTTCTTTTTTCAAGATTGTGAAAATAAATGAATTTCATTGTGTTAGCTCATAGGATCACCACTTGTCAATATGTGTATGAAATTGTAGAATTTTGGTACTAATCCTGTGTATTGAAAAATAGTTACTTTTTCATTTAATTATTATATTAAGTAAGGATGAAAGTCCTTCCAATGAAGGGTTTGCCCTCTGCCTGTTATTTTGTTTATCTCACCTATTCCGAATCGTTTTCCCAAAGAACTTCTCAACTGTATGTCTATTAAAGTTACTCCATGAATTTGTTTTACTCTTCCAGTAGCATAGTAGGTAATCTAGAGAGTCGGCTTTCTCAAAAAATGTTGTAGCAGGGTAATTTCAAGGGGAATGAAAATCCAGTAATATTTAAAATAGCAACTTAAATTTTAATTATATATATTTGATAAAGTGCCCCCTTCCATAAAATATATGGATATTGCTAGTCACCAAAGAGTTCGGTGACCATATAACGTCATGAAACTCCTAATTGACTTGCAGTATTCTTATAATGGATGCAGGGGGTATTTTATTCCTTATAGTACATGGTGACACCATAACCCTTCCCCCAAACAGCTTATATACTTGTTGTGGTACTCTTTTTTATGAAAGAGATAGGATGTTCGTAAACATAGAGAATAACATTGGAATATCTAGTGCAAAATTAAACATGCCAAACATCAGTTAAATATTTATTGCAAAAAATATGAGAATCAGTTTAGTTCAATTCCGATTTTAAAAAATGCAGTAGCCCAGAATGTGCAGAAACATGCAGAGCGATTCTATCTTTCCTATAATTACCTAATGTGTGGGAAAAAATAAACATGTTGCAATAAATATCTCCTTTCTGCTGATCACTGTTCAGCTAGAAAAATAGAAGGAAAGAAGGAAAAGGCACATTTAGTCTTTCATTAGTATAGGCAACTAGGGGTGTCACAAGTCACTTGTAATAAGGAAATTAGAGACAGGCTTTTATACAGGGGTTGCCGGCTCTCATGTGCAATAATAGTATCTAGAGTAGACCCTCTGAAAATTCATGAGCTTTAGTCTCTGTTAAAAAGTCCCTCGGAAAACAGAGATCTTATCAGCCAAATTCACAAATACAACTTCCTGAGAATGTTGCTTAGCTTGTGGTGGAAAAGGCTCTATAGAGAAGGAAAACCAAATGAATGCCAAGGGGCACCAAGGTCTATAATTTATAAGAATGCAGAATGTCTGCAATAAAGTTTCATTTGTCTATCCTTTGCAACTTTAAGCTTGTTGACTTCTTGTAGTTTACATCTATAAAAGTCTTTATAAATGCCAAATCATTCAAGGAAAGCCATATAAGATACCAATTGCCCTTGTCAAAGCACTACACCAGATCAAAGCATATAATTGCAACACTCTCATCTCTAGCTTGTGCAGCATCCGCTCCTTTCAGCTTCGATCGACACATAGCTACTCACAAAACCATGATGTTCACATGAATCTAGTAGTGACCTATACAAGCCCAAACCATTGGTGAGTGATCGATTAGAAGTACATAATATTCTACCTAATATAGGGGCCAATTAGCCCTCTGCATTGTTTTTTTTAACTCACTTTTAGGTTTACCCTGGCAGCTGCTCTCATTAAGACCTACTGTGACCAATTCTTTAAATTGTACATAGAATTGAATTTGGCTTCGATTAGGGTAGCATTTACCTCTCTTTCCTCATGCTATTGGCTGTTGCATATATTATTACGCAGCCTATGGAGTCCATGCATTGAAGAGCATGAAGAACTAGTTTACAACTCAAAAGTACAAAGAATAATCACCCATTTTATTATGTCTCAAGCATTCATTTTATATGGAACAGAATACTTTTTTGTTCTTTTTTATTTTTTTACTTTTACTTGCTTTTTTAAAAGTTTTAGCCAATTGAATGTGACTCACACATATGTACCTACATATATGTTTACCCACACACACAAACACACACACACATCACACATCACACGCACACACACACACACACACACACACACACACACGGAAACATAATCCAGCTGCTTAAAAAAAACAAGGATTGACAAAGTCAGTACGTTTGGCGTCGATACGATACCAATTTGGCAACACAAGAATGAACAAATGCGATTAACAGACCCACAACAACTCTCTCCACCCTAAATTCATACAACAAAACAAGGAAAGGCTTCCTTGCTCTGTCGTCTCCTCCCCAGCAGATGGTCTCACCAGAGAGTTGTTGGGAACCTGAAGCAGCAGAGCCAATTAATTTCAAAAAGAGAAAAACAAATATCAGGCGAGATCTTCTTAACCTTACCATAGTTAAACGCCCTCAACTTTTATTACATTAGTGGACAATCTAGCTTCAGTTCTTGGCCAATTATCACCAGAGAGAACCTCGGCTTTCTGTCAGCAACACTTAAACTGTTAGAGACTAGAGGAGCAAATACATGCCAGTCTCAATCACTACCTCTGAAACCGCTGGCTTGTCCTGTCTATAGAAATTGAACTAGTGCCGCATGTAGTAAAAAGGGGAAAGGAAATGCTTCTTAAACTTGCTTAACCGAGCCTTACTGTTAGGAATTTTCTGAAATATTGCTCCAAGTGCACCACGAAGCTGTTTTTGATTCACGTTACTACTATTCGGTCCAATTTAGACGGTTTACCTTAAGGATTTTTTGCCTGCATATTTTAGTAGTCCATTAGACCAAAAATTCTTAATTTCCATTACTTTCATAAAAAGGAAATAATATTTAATGCATTCAAGGATCAGGAACAAATGTATCTAATTAAAGGTTTGTAGGAACCTGCAGACGAGTGAGATGCAGATAACACTGTGCACAGCAGGGTTTGGGAGTTCTGCTCCTAAACAGAAACAGGTACATTATTCCACTACACGTCCAGACTGTAATGGAATAAAGTGAACACAAGCTAAACGTGCTTTATATTGTAGCGAAATGAATATAATTTTCTTTCTATGCCTCTTGGCAGGAAATATTGCCTTTAATAAATAAAGCAAAAGCGATTTATATCCGAATCAAGAGGACACAAATTGTTTACTGTCAGAAGCGTTCTCTTGGTAACTTAAGACAGTTAAAAAATATATTATGATAAATCCATGTCGTGTTTATTGCATATTTATGACCGGTAGAAGGGGTAATATATCTGAGAAGGGACCATAAACTGAGAATTACTCTCGGAGTAGCACAGTCTGCCAACTAAAGTGTTTTGTTACTTATTGTCATTCCAGGGCCTTGGATGCGTGAATAGGAATATTTTTTTCTATTATGTAAAGTCAAGCGTCCCTTTACCTCCATCTGAAAAGGTCGCCCTGTTCTTTTCGGAGTTAGCTGTCAAGTAGATTGTTTCAAGCTATGGTAGGTTGATAAAGCCAGAAAGTTAGAATGAAAGGACATCGAATAATTCAACCATTGGAGGCTAAACTCGTGGTGTGGGGTACTATTCTTGCTCCTTTTGTGGGCCTCACCAAAAAATAATTTGTGGGATTCCCTTGAGGTCTGCGGTTCTAGAGCTGAAGTAATTGGGGCATATTATCAAGGACATGCGATAATTATCGCAAAGCGCGCTTAGCGCTGTTTTTTTTTATCGCCGGCTATCGCTGGATTTCATTGCGGAGATAACGCGTTATTATCAACGCTTATCTCCAAGGCGATAAAAAATCCAGCAATAGCGGCGAAACCCAGCAATAGCGCGAGAAATCCAGCGATAAATTCAATGCGCTAATGGAAAGCTTGCTAATAGCAGGTGAGGACTTAACCTTACAATCCACCTCCCATTGACAAGATGGTTAAGTCAAGTTTTTATCAGGTGTTAAATTCCAGCGATAATCGCGGTTAGCGCGACTTTTTTTATCGCTTCGCGGGCATTGATAATAGGGGGAAGTTGTGTTAGCGGCGATTTCTGTTGACTTTTGGTTGGGAACGCCTACTTTGCATGTCATTAGCGATAAATATCGCTGACATGCAAAGCGGCAACAAGACGGCCGATATCGCCATTAAGCTGTCGCTAACAGCTTGCTAATAGGGCGATAAAAATATCGCCGCTTTATCGGCAAAAAGTGCCGCTAAAGTGGCGATACTGCCCTTGATAATATGCCCCTCTGTTTTTAAAAACTATAATAATAGTAATAATAGCATTCTTCTTCTTGGTCTTCTTCTTCTTCTTCTTATTGGTATTAGTAGTGTTATTATTATTATTATTGCTTTTGTTATTGTTGTTGTTCTTAGTAAATAATAACAATAGTAATAATTTAACAGCATTTGTAATCGTTAGCATAACTATTCCTCTGGAGAAATCCACAAACAAAATTTACTCTTGGTGCTTTAATATTTTGACATTATTCTCATCTAATTAGGACAATAACAGATAGTAACAGTACACTGAGCAAATATGGGTGTTAGACAAAATTATATAATGAGGGGAGAGGGTGATTAATAGTTATTAATGTTCTGCATCATATGGGTAATAAAGCTATGATCGCATGTCCCTAATCTCTCTTTGCATAGAAAAATATTCTCGCTATTATCGTCTCTTAAATCCCTGCTCCACAATGCCACTGAATTTAGAAAGCACGTAAACAACAGCTGTAAATGGCAATATTTAAAGCCAAGCTCAGAATTTCATATAGGACGCATCTAGGTGATGTCAGCATTGGAGAAAAATGGCACCTCAAAATGTAGACACCCCCAAAATGTACTGCATTCAGTCCTCCCACAGTTTACTGGATCAAAGACAGTGTTAAACCTCAATTTCATGAGGCAATGTTCGCCGCATTAAGGCACCTCCCAAAACATCAAATCAGCACAGTAATACAATTCATTAAGTATGGAGTCCACTCAATAATTGAATTTTAGATCAAAGGAAAGTTAAAGGGTTTCAACCCCCAAAAAATATCATAATGAGTGATACAAAGTAAATGCCATGAAGGCTTTTAGATAAAGTCTATCCATAGTACATAAAAATAAGAAATAATTCTAAGTCCAAATGATCAACATAATCATAGGAAAAATGGACAACATCCATAGCAGTATCAAGGAATACTCCTAGTTTTCTGGCTCACCCCGAAAAAACGAGGGACTTTTGTACTCAATTCTTGCATAGAAAATCAGAACTACTGCACATTGATCATGGTGTGAACAAATGTGTGAACAAGAAACATAAACGTCATTACCTTAACACATAGGTACCATCCCATTTTCTTGAATGATTATTTAACACCCTCTATGCTAATGTTGTTCAGAGATGTTCGAGCAAATATGGAACAATTAACAATATGACTTTCTTCAAATTAATAGGTCCAGTAATAAATGGAAAACATAGTTACATGTAGCAATATTACATCCGTACCATGGAAGATTAACATCAGTGGAAATAAACCATTATGACGGGGGGCGCTAGAGGGCGCGCAAGCAAGATGGCCACTCCTGTGTGAGGCTCTGGCTGCCCGGACGATATAATCCGACATTATCCTGCTCCCAACACATGATTACTTGAAAAAAAAACACGGAACTGACGCCGGAGGTTACCCAGCTACGGCGAGTAGGGTCATTTGCCTAATTGACCCACTGGGAATTGAGGATTGCACCGGCTCCCTGCTGGGCTCCGCTGGGACGCAGGATCTGGGCCGGAGTCGGACAAGCCGCGTTGTGAATCACTGCAGCAAAAGAGAATGACAGCCTACACTGCGAGGCGGCTGCAGAGTGCGGAGAGGCGGGGGCCCCGCTGCAGAGGACCGAGCGGTGAGGGGTGAGCCGAGGCAGACCCCTGGCCCTCAGAACGGGGAATGGAGCTGGGGCGCCTCTCGCCCTCGACAGATTCAGCAGGCCTCTGCACCGCAGACGCAAGTACGCCAGCAAGGAACGCAAGAGAGACGGTGAGCGCTGCGGTGCCTGGCTGCGATCATGAAGGGCAGAGAAGTTACGGGGTGCAGAGCGAACGCTTCTCCGAGATGAAGAAATAAAGGAGGGCAGCAGGGACTGTCCGGGGCCTACTGAGCTTTTGAGGCTTACGCGCTAGATTTGTACCAACCTGCCACTGGGCCCCAGTGCGGCGTGGGAGCGGATCCGGAGATAGACAGGCAGCGCTGCGATTAGCTGCAGTGAAAGAAAACAAAGATCCCACCCTGCGCGGCAGCCGTGGAGCGCAGAGAGGTCGGAGCCCCATCATTGCAGACCGAGCAGAGAGAGGTGGGTCACGATAGGCCCCGGGCCTCCGGATCGGAGACTGGAGCTTGGGTGCTGCCTACCTCCAACAGATCCAGCAGGCGTCTCCACCGCGGCTACAGGTACGCCCGCAGGGGACGTGAGAGTGACAACGAGCGCTGCAGCGCCTTGATATAATTGTGAGAGGTAGAGAAGCCACGTGGTGCAGAGTGACCGCGCCTCAAAGAAGGCGCAACAGGGGGAAGCTGCAGGAGATATCTGCGGCCTAATAGAAGCTTGTGGCCTACGAGCTGGATTTAGGGGAGCACGCCTCCCGGCCCGCACTTCGGCGCAAATGTGGCCCAGTCGACACATAGGTAGCTGAGGCCCTACAGTAACGTCCAACGAGAGCCCTAGAGGAGTGCACGCACCTCTGAAGCCCGGAGAGGAACCGCGTAACTTCAAGCTGGTGAGAGGGAGATGCTGCCAAAGACACTGCCAAATTAATCTGTAAACTGTAAGGAGAGGAGGGCCTGAAGACGGAGCTTCCCCCTCTCCAGATTGACTACTGGGAGGACTGAGGCTCCCATGACACTGCCTAAATTAAAAAGCTGGACAGCAGCGGACCCCTACCATAGAGAGGCGGTGAGACTCCCCGGCCAATACAGTTGCGAAGCCCCCCCCCAAAGAGGCAGCAGCCCCAACACTCCAACGCCAGATCGCACGCTTGTCTGCACAAACGAACACTGGTGAATCCAAGCACTATGGGTAGGACAGAAGCCAAACAGGCTAAACTACCCTTTGAGCCCCGAAAGACGCCACAAACCCAAGGGGACCCCGAGCAAGCACTCACGGACAAGCAAGATGAGGCCCTGCAACCCACAGAAGAGGACTTAAAAGTCCTACTAGTCACTATGAAATACAGTCTAACCTCCATTGAGTCCAAGATGGACACTATGTGCAATCGAATCGATCTTATGGCCCAAAAATTGGAGAGTGTTACAGCAAAAAAATGATGGACGGAATGCTGACAATGCAAACATTCTCCCCCAGTCAAAAGATCTGGGTTAAATCCATCATTCTTTTGCCCACTACGCCACCCCAGTTTGGACCCAGCCATATGCAAATCAATCTTGACCCTGTGCCCCATGGGAACAGTCGAGACTGAACTGCCAGGCCAGGTCCTCCCTGGACCGGAAACAAGCATCCTGGGACCGGTTTCAGGGTATGTCACCCTTCTTCAGCCAGGCTAGCTTGAATCCAGTGGCACAGTGAGCAAGCGACCCACGTCTGGGCATACCCATCCCACTTAGGGCAAAAAGTGTTACAGCAAACAAATGATGGACGGAATGCTGACAATGCAAACATTCTCCCCCAGTCAAAAGTTCTGGGTTAAATCCATGGTTCTTTTGCCCACTACGCCACCCCAGTTTGGACCCAGCCATATGCAAATCAGTCTTGACCCTGTGCCCCATGGGAACAGTCCAGACCGAACTGCCAGGCCAGGTCCTCCCTGGACCGGAAACAAGCATCCTGGGACCGGTTTCAGGGTATGTCACCCTTCTTCAGCCAAAAATTGGACAAACACGACGCACGCATAGGAGAAGCGGAACAACGAATTTCGGACCTAGAGGACACAGCGACTGCCAAGGAAAAGCAGCTGTCGCAAATGGACAGGCTGTTAAAAGTCATAGCGGCCAAGAATGAGGTCCTTGAAGCGCGCTCAAGGAGCAACAATATCCACGTCCTGGGAGTGCCCGAAAGCACCAATACTGGTAGAATGGAGGACTATATTGAAAAACTGCTCAGCAGTCTCTTTGGCGCAGACGCTTTCTCAGCCCAATTGGCAGTGGAAAGGGCACACTGCTCTCTGGGCCCCAGACCACCACCGGGGACGCCACCCAGGCCTATAATCGCTAGACTGCTTAATTATAGAGACCGCGGCACGACACTGCGGATGGCAAGAGCGAAACAACAGCTGATGTTTGATGGGCACTCCATTGCACTGTACCCGGACTTTACGATCGCTTTCCAAGAGGCCCAAAAGAAATTTGCGCTGGTCAAGCGGAAACTGATGCAAGCGCACATTGACTATGCGATGATGTACCCTGCTCTTCTCCGGATCACGCATCAGGGGAAACAGCATTTCTAGACCAACCCGCAGCAGGTGGAGGACTACCTAAAGAAACTAAAGAAGCAGAAATCAAACCGAGAGGCCGACGACACTGAGACTAGATCCCCTTCGCAACTTTCCGATAATAATTAAGTACATATATATGGGATTGGCCGTGAGTACTAAGCAACTGATGTTGTTCAATGAGAACTTCACATACACTGATTGGGTTAAAATTTGAAAGCATTTACGCAGAAACTCATAGTAACTGATTGATTCAAGTAGCTGCCAAAGTATTTAAGTTGGGGAATTGCTGAGCACGCATACTCACCCCGCCCCTGCCCTTTCCCGGATCTTGGGGGAGGTGGAGGCGGGTAGACGCGCCCTCTGATGCTATCCCACAGGGCGAACCCCCGGATATTGTAATTCCCCCCCTTATACAGGAAAACAAACCTCACTTGAGACAACCTGGGGAGCATCCATTACTGTTCTTTATTGTAAGTTTGACTCTATAGAGTGCATGGGTCGGTATAGAATTCACAACAAGTTTGGGTTGTTGATGTGGGTGGGAGGAGGTTCAAGGGAATGTTTGAGTATACGTTTAATGCATGCTAATATGATATATGAACCAGACTTTCCAATCCGCCCACATTATATACAAGCTAGCACATTACAAGACACTAACAGAATAGCCCGGCCAAAGAGGAGAGACGAACCTGGCGCACATGGAACACTGAGGGCGAATAACACGACAAACTGGCCAAATGGCGAGTACCGGTAGAACCCTTGATATACGCTTCCTTACCTGGAACATTAGGGGGTTGGGAAACCCACACAAATGCTGGCAAATATTAGCATACTTAGACATGCATTCCATACAAGTGGCGATGCTGCAGAAGACCCACCTTGACCCTCAGCGCCCACAGATATTCGCTGCTAAAAGGGCACGGTACAGCTGCTTTGCATCCTACTCCACCTATTCACGAGGCACAGTGAAAAAAGCGCTCTGTACGTGCCCGCAGGCACGATCTCAGACCCGCAGGGCAGCCTTAGTTTGACGTGGGGAATGCTAGCCTCCCATTCAGTTATGCTGGTCAGCTGCTACAGGCCTAACACCGATGACCCGACGTTTTTCGCCACTTTATGGGGGAAAATAACAGACATAGGATCCACACATGTAGTATGGGGGGGAGACTTTAATACTGCACCTAACCCGACGCTAGATAGATCACGACCGCTACCATATCACTATACTTGTACCCAGCATCAAGTATGCGACATAATGACAGAATATGGCCTACTAGACACGTGGTGGCACATACACCCGGAGAGGAGGGAGGGCACATGCTACACGGCGGCACATGGGTCGTGGTCGAGACTGGACTACTGGGTAGCCAGGGTGGAACACTTAGCACGCACCTACTCAGACCACTCCCCAGTGGTCATGTGCCTTTCACCACCGGTTAAACACTCTCCCTAAATGAACTGGTGTCTGTACCCCACTATGCTCTTAGACATGGCGTTCTGAGCTGAAATGGAACAGGAAATTCAAGATTTTTTCCAGCATAATATGGGCTCGGTCCAACACATGGCGACGATATGGCAGGCGTTTAAAGTCACCGCTAGGGGAATATGTATTGCCAAGGGAGGAGGAGTGCTTAGGGACTTGCATACAACGCTTACTAGGTTAGAGAAAGAGATCAAACAATTAGAGACAGACATTACTCGCTCGCCATCCTCGCCAAAGTACATTGAACTTAGAGACAAAATAACTGAATATCAAGAAACAGCAGATAGAGAGTGTCAGTTCCGAGGCAAATACTTCAAGTCCCGCAGGTATGACAAAGGCGAAAGACCTGGGAAGGCGCTAGCTGAACAGGTTCGTAGGCCTCGATTCTCGAGTTATGTCCTGGAAATACAGACACCGGAAGGAAGTACAGTCAGGGACACGTCAGGTATCCTCCAAACATTCCAGACATTCTACTCCTTGCTATACACCTCAGCGCGACAGTGTCCGTTAACGCTGCAACAGTACTTGGACCCAGTTGCATTGGGCTGGTTGGGAGACTCCCAGAATTCCTCTCTGCCAAATTCGAGCTAGACGAAATTCCTGCAGCAATTATGCAGCTCTGCTCTGGCAGGGCCCCCTGCCCCGATGACATACCAGCGAATTTTTATAAAGCATATATAGAACATCTCGCCCCAATACTCAAACAGGTGTATGAAGAGGCTTTTGAGCTAGGGGAACTACCGCCCACTATGAGGGAGGCCACAATAATCTCCATACTTGAACCTGGAAAGCCGGCAAATAGATGCGACTCATATAAACCGCTCTCCATGATCAACTGCAATGCGAAAATATTAGCCAAAATAATTGCGAACAGGCTGAGCCTCCTTATGACAGCGCTGGTCTTGCCTGACCAAGCGGGCTTCATGCCAGGACGCGCTACCTCCCATAATCTTAGAACTCTGTTTGCAGTGATGCAGGACATGGACCCGGATCTCGAGGCGGCCGCAGTATTCTTGGATGCCACTAAGGCATTTGATTCGGTGGAGTGGGACTATTTGTTTGGCATTCTGCAGAGGATGGGAATGCCATGTAGCTTTTTATCATGGATACGGCTACTCTACACTCGGCCGAATGCCAGCGTGATCATAAGGGGCGCCAACTCACCTTCTTTTGCCATCACAAGGGGCACACGTCAGGGGTGCCCGCTATCACCACTTTTTTTTGCCCTGGCCATCGAGCCGCTGGCGGCCAAACTTAGACAGCATCAATGAGAATGGGCCCCCGAAAATATATCCCACTAGGCATGTATTGATCTCATTATATGCAGACGATATCATGCTGTATGTGTGGGAACCCCAGACTAGCCTCAATCCAATCTTAAGAGAGTTCATTGCTTTCGGGGAATTATCGGGAGTCAAAATAAACTTGGAAAAGTCCCAGATGTTCCCGCTCACTGCCGCTGCACACCCATATCCCTAGACTACCCCATAGAGTGGTGCCCCAATGAAGTAAAATACCTGGGACTAGTAGTCACCAGAGACAGCTCGGAGCTACTTCGGGCAAACTATGGGAAAACAATGCAACACATCACAGAATTGGTGACGAGATGGGTGGCTCTGCCCTTGTCCATGGCAAGGAGAATTTCCCTGATGAAGATGGTTGTTCTGCCTAAGCTATTGTACTTGTTTGCTAACATTCCCCATGCACTGGGACTAACATTCTTCAAAACTTTAAAAACGCAGATGATACGACTCGCCTGGGGAGGGAAACAAACCAGGCTGAAGTGGGAGATCCTGACCCTGCCCTACGCGCAGGGGGGATTTGAAGCCCCTGACTTTGAACTGTACTATCTCAGTGCACAGGCGCACTATGTAACCTATTGGTTTAACACCCCTGCCCTTTATGCCGCATTTGGCGGTAGAGCAGTATTATATGCAACCAACGCCTCTATCTGGATTCATAGCCACGCAAGCCAAAATGAGAGAGGTAGGCACCACTACTGTGGGGCGTAGTGTTGCTGCATGGAAAAAGATTGTGCAAAGATTGGATATAGCAATACTCTGCTCACCTCTACTCCTGGTGGTTGGGCACCCAGACCTGGAGGTCACCCGTGAGTTGCGATGTCGCCAGCTCCTTGAGAGAGTTGGAATTATGAAATGGGGAGACCTATTCATGGGAGGGACATTTCGCACAAGGGAGCAAATCTTTATGGCTACAGACCCCGGGGCAATGGACCTGTTCATGTACGTCAGACTGAGGCAGAGTGTGAGGGCTGCCACCCCCGACTTCCCAGCTGAACCCCATACGATGACCCCACTGCACCGACTGTTGCAGAACACAAGCGCTGCTCACGTAGTATCTTTAATATACCATGCTATGCAGATGGCGGTGCAGACACATGCAGAGACTGCCAGAGAGAAATGGGAGCGGGAACTGGGGGAACCCCTAGAGAAAGAGAAATGGGCCTATTTCTCCCAGCAGACAAGTAAGGTGTCAGCTAGCAGCCGGCTGAAAATTATACATTTTAAATACCTTCAGAGATTATATTACACCCCCGTCAAACTCTTCAAATTTAAATTAAGAAATTCCGAAGCTTGCCACAGATGTGGGCGGGAGGCGGCGGACTTCCTGCACCTGGCTTGGGAATGTGCGGAGATCCAGCTCTTTTGGGGACAAGTCTTCGAGGCACTTGGCCAGATGACTTCTGCAACATTAACACAAACACCTGTAGTGGCGCTTTTGGGCTACACGGCAGACATACCCACAGCATATTTGCGATATGTGGCGCTAAGACTGCATTTGGCCAAGCGGAGGCTGGCATGTAGATGGGGCAGAGGACGAGCACCCAAATTTAAGGAGTGGGTCCGTGACCTCCTTTTCTGGCAGGAACAGACGCTAATATATGCAGAACTACTTCCTGCGTCCTCTAGACCTAGATATATCTGGGACCCTTTGTGCACATACTTGCTTACAAACTCGGAGACGCTGGAAGAGCGGACAGCCCCCTCCTCCTGATCAAACAGCAACAAGGACCTTTATAGCAACCTTAGCAGCGACCCAAAATCCAGACGACTCCCCCTGACACTACAACAGATATCAGAAGCCCATAATGCAACAATTGGATAAGAAGAAAGAGAGAGGCTAAATCACCAAACACGAATGACTGCTAGTTTGTCAGTTCAGCAATGATTACATAAGAGTGTACATGTGCAAGACCGGAATAAATATACTGTATCCTCAATTTTGTAACTGATACTGGGACATTATGAATGCACCTATACTTATTGGTTATTGTATGTCTGTTCTTTTTTGTAAATGCCAATAAAAAAAATAAAAAAACAAAACATTATGACGTGAGCTTGTCTGTGTGCTGTGGTTCCTGTGGGAAAAGGATGTGCGCAGGGGTGAAGCATGAGTGAGTGACAGAGATGTCTTCCATCTTGTTCAAGATGGCATTTTATTCAGAAATGTGGCTAACTAAAATTCATTAATAAATGCACTTCGATATATCATAGGAAGTTTGTTTCAAATGGAATTATGATAATTCAATCAATATATGTAAAATTATGTGTGAAAATGCATAATACATTTTGTTAATGTTTCATGACAATATAAACCCACAAAATATGTCTACCTCAGTAACCAAATCACAACAAAGGTCTGTGATGGGATTCAGACCTGCTTCTGAGCTTTTTTGCTGGCATGTTGAAAAAAGATGTAGCTAACCAGAAAATTGAAGGGTTCAAAGGTTGTTGACAATCCTTGTAATATGTGTGTCTTTGGATGGACAATTCACAGTTAATGTGGTCTAGCTCTAAATTAACAAAATATGACATGTGATTGTCTTACCTGATACCAGTTATGGTTATATCCACATTGCAGAAAATATTACTACGGAATTTCATTCCAACATCCTCAGGACCAGTTACAGGAATATTCCCTTGTACAAAGGTTAACTAAATGAGCACCATGTTTGCTTCTAGTTTCGCAAAAGTCTTGAGCAAATACCATCAGCTCAAGAACCAACAAAACACATATCCATGTCCGTATATTTTTGGTATTGACTATGCTTGTAGGAGCCCTATACACCAGCTAGGCTTGAAGCATAAGCACATAGTAGGAAGAGAATTGCATCTATACTTGATATATCTTGCTCTGTAAGAATAATTATATGCTAAATTTAGACTATGAAATTTACTCCAGACCCATGATTAAAAACCAGTGCCCAGATTTACTAAAAAGTCATGCAACGTAACACAGCAAGACAGCTTGCTGCACTGTGTGACAGGGAGAGAGCAGAAATTAGCCATATCTACAAAGATGTGACACATTCTGGCTCTCTTCCTGCACTGTCACACTATGTGCTGCCTAGCCATGGTGCAAGGGTGCCAGCATTGCAGGCAGGGTTGTTTTTGTGACTCCTTCCTACACAAAAACAATACTCAGAGGCATTTCCCTCTTTCTATGTGTGCTGCTGAATGCAGCCCATGTAGAAAGAGGAAATTACGAGGAGAAATAAACATATTTCTCCCCGTTATGACTCTTTTGGAAAGGTGTACTATTTTGATGCATTTGCATGTTTACTAGTCTTAGTAAATCTAGGACCAAAAACTATGGGTGGATGCGTGGGAACACCCACGCTCCACCAACGCAGATTAACGCAAGGCAGTTACTTGCACTGCCTTGCATTACTCCAGATTTACTAAGCAACTCAGAGCCACAGAAAGTAGTTCTGCATGGCTTAGTAAGTCTGACTTAAGGGCTTGCGTTACCTTGCATCACGTTGCCTGATGCAAGGGCTATGCAAGCCCTTGATAATTCTGGACCCAGTTTCGAAATGCTCCTCTGGATCTAGCATCTGCAATGATTCTGATGAGGAGAGCATACATGCTTTTTATGTCTTGCTTACCGACAACAGTAGCTGTCTGTTGTCGGAAGACATATTATGTACAATACAACTTAGGGTGAGTTTTGGGGCAGCCCTTGCTTATCATAGATTTGACTTTTTGTCAATCTCATTCACTTATTCAATGGTTTTCCAACCTCTTCTTGTATTTGTCCCACCCATGCAGCATAGCATATCTTTCAACCTTCTGATGGGATTTTTGTCAATGCAGTTCAGTATTAGCAAGAACTATTATTTCACCTTTTTCAAATGCTGACCAGCATGGAGAACAAGATTGGCAATGGTTGGTTAAAGCCTATCGATGGAGAGACTTAGTGGCTTTGCCAATGCTTCTTTATTCTTCTGACCACTTTACATAAATGCCCAACGATAAAATGCCAGAGCCTTCCATTGAAATTACTCCATGCTCGTTCAGTCAAGGTAGCTCTGTCACCAGTGCTTAATCTGTAAAAGAATACGTTCTGGTGCCCGAAGATTTGAGGGGAAGCCCGTGGCCGACACTATCTAAGGTCACGGTGCAGAATACCAAGGCTGAGTAGACTTGATTCCCCTTCATGCTTCTTAAATCCACCATCAGACACTCCGTGCCCATTTATACCACTCTTGCAGTTTCTTTTTCAACACTGTTTTCTTTCTTTGTTACTGTTTTCCCATCTTTCTCTTCCTTTGTCTTTCCCTCTTTTGTGTTTCTCTCTGCCTTACTCTGGATCAATCTCTATTAAGGACAAATAAGTGCTGGTACCCAAAAATGAGTGCCAGTAAGCCCAACTGCAACTACTGGCCTCAAATTAAGCAATGTCTGTGCCTTCTTAGGACTACTTATGTTACAGTCACAAAAGTAGCAGTACTGTTATTCAATATTGCTTGAAACTGCTTTATTGTGCTTGTATCGTATATCTATAATTGATTTAAAACAGTTTAAAGTTACCAACAGAGCATACACTTATTTTGCTAATATCAAGGGTGAATTATTATGTACTGTACTTACTCCAATGGGTGTATTTTTATTTATTAAATGTTGTGACAGACATATTGTTCATGTGTGGATAGTAGAAGGTCTTTAAGAGCATTCTCAATGATTGTTTGCATCACTTCATATTTAGGCAATCTACTGCAAATATTTGTGAGTGCATTCTATTACTGTGATACGTTTTTACAAATGTGGAAAGTGATATTAAACTTGAATGAAAAATTACATGTTCATAAAGAGCATTTCAAAATTGCAATTATCCCCAAGAATTCAGCGAAAATGAAATCATATGTGTAGGAAATTTATGGATTTTTAAATATTATTTCAGTGCTTGTAAGTTGTGTTGATTGTTTTTAGATAGGATACCCAAGCACACTCGTTCACTGTTTTTAGACAGGCGATACAAACACACACATTGAAACACAAATATGCATAAATGTTCCCCAGAAAAGGTTAAAATTATGTTAAGCCAAACATCAGACAAATGGCTGATTTAGCAAAGATCTACCTCTTGCAAAGAAATGTTACTCCTTTCCCCCGTAGAGGCATTCTATAAAAAAACAGGTGTCCATGACAAATGAATACATCATACCCACTCAATGGTAAATAAATCAGCAATAACATCGTAATTGGAAGGGCAATTGATGTGGCAAAGCACAATGTTGCAGAGTTTTTGGCTTATCGGATACAATTTAAGGCAGTCCATCCCTCTCAATTTTTTGTGAAAGCCTACGTACATGTTTTTTAGAGAAAATTCTGAATGACTTGGCACCATCTAAAGTGCATCTCTTAAGCCCTTTTGTGCTAAATTAGCTCATATTATATTTCTTCAAAAAGAGGCATGAGCTGTAAATAGCACAAGACTGGCCTCTTTCTCAGTTACATACTTAGCTACTTAGCCAAAGCCATTAGTAGACAGGTAGCTATGGATCTGCAGCCTTGCCTGAAGAAACATGGGCTACTCAACATCAGAGAGATTGGGTGTTCCTCCCAATCTGTGTATGGTATGGAGATGACCTTGATAGATGTTAGAAATCAGGATATAATTCACTAGGCAGAACCTAACTCCCTGATCTCATTACTTTGAACTTCAGTGAAGAATTTATTACATGAAGTACTCTACTGCAATAAAAGGCGTACCTTACATTACAGGGGGATTATTTTAAATACCATCCCTGCATTGCAATTTTATTAACAAGACAGCCTTTCAATCTACTTCGCTAGGTGAGTGATGTGAGGTCTCACAAGGGCCTGTCTCTCATTTGTAACATCTGTTGTAGGGCAGTGGCTAAAAGACCTCGTGCACTTCATCAATTACGCGTGCGACTTGTACACACTGCACATAGATAACACACAGATGCATCTGAATTTTAGAGACGTTGGGGGCAGGCGGGCCATTGAGAAGAGTGTAGCTATAGAACCATGCCACATCATAGGCTCTGGGAAGGAAAACATGCTGGCATTAAGTGAGGTTAAAGTTAACAACTTGCTCATTGCCATTATTAACAGTGTCCATAATAAAATAACAGTTAATTCTGACTCAGCTTTCTTTGATTTTCTAGATGTAAAAGGAAGAAAAAAGTAGACATCATGAATCAGGCTTGCCTAAAAAGAGGCAAGATGTCTGTCTTTTCCACAATGGAAGGACTTTTTGATATATTTGGTCAATGTGGGATGTTATATATAGCCTTTTATTGGAACTTGCTTGCTAAACGTGAGGAAAATTTAACAGGTGGGTAATTAAGTGGCTCAGTTTTACTGTTAAAGAAAGCACAGTTACTTTATTACAAAAATATTCTTGATTAATCTTTTTCCTCCTCTCTGCTGTAGTACAAAAGTAAGGTCTTGTATATTATTTACAGCAGCAGTGGCTGAGGTTACCTCAAATCCAGAATTTAGTTCATAAGCATGACCCAACTATCCCTAATTCTAGTATGATTGCATCCACAGATAAAATTAAGGGCCAACAATGCTCACCTTAAACGACCTCCTACTTTTTCTGAAAATTCTAATTGTTTTATAGTGGTACATTCTAGACCCTATAAAAAGATGGCAGGTATTTTAGCCATATAGAACCTGATAAAGGCAGCCTCGTTTCTTCTATCCATTTCAATAAAGAAGCATAGCATACCCCTCCCAGCAGAATATGCCTTTGCCATCTGGTTCCTAAGAAGACCAGAGAAACTCAACAGCTTGAAATAAAATGCTAAGATAAACGTACTATTTTAGTACCGGGATCTCCAGTTGCACAATTATTCATCTTCTTAGACCAGGGTTCTCCAAATTCGGTCCTGGAGGGCCGGATCCATGCCAGATTTTTAGCCTATCTACATTTAGATAAATGTAGTTATTTTAATAATCTGGCATAGATCCAGCCCTCCAGGATCAACTTTGGAGAACCCAGTCTTAGACTTTTAATCCCTTTTAATCCTTCCTTTACTGAAGATCGTTATATGTGTCTTTTTCAAATTAATTCCTAATTTGTGTAGTTTTATTAAGCAATAAGTTGTTGTCAGTTCATGCTGCAGCAATAATATTCAAAGGTTGAGTGTTGTTCGCATGCAAAAGGACAAGATTTAGGTGACCATCTTGTACCGGAGGAGAACACCGAATCTCACCCAGCGATTCTGGATAATTGACTGCATAAAGTTAAAACAGGATGAGTGCTAAAACACATCCACTTTTAAGGCCATTGTTAATTACTATATTTTCAGTAGTTATGTTTTTCCACTTAACAGGACTCTGGTCCAAGTTTCAGTACATACCTGAATCTGTAGAATCAACAAAGCATACGGATTAACTCAAGCTTTCAGACAGGCCCATCAAATAGCACAATTAGCTCTATCTAAAGATCATGGAAAGCTGCATAAACTGGTTGTCTGCATCTTATATTTAGTTCCATTATTAACCTCAAAGCTAAGTTGCTATCCACTGTGCTACCGCTAGAGCTAAACTGTCTGCCCCAATTCAATTCAATTCACCCTCTCACTTTCACCCAATCTTAAAGATTGTCTATTATATCTTTTGCAAAATGTTTTTCAGAAGCATCTCAGAGAGCATTTGGACCTATCCCTATTTCAGCTCAAGGTGTTGCTGAGCTATATCAGTGGCAAAGCAACTTCTGTGAATGATGAGCACTCACATCTTCCAGCAGTTGTGCTGTGTCTATCAATAAAGTAATGTGGTGGTAACATTAGCCAGCCAAAAACCCCACTCTGTATGGTTGTGACATGTACTGTTGCACTCAAAGTCGTTTCAGGTTACGGGTGCCCAACTCCCTGGGTTAACCATTCTAAAACCCTTAGGGCCTCATTTATGAGGTTTTGCCATAGGGCAGCGCAGCAGGCCTTCCTGGGCCTGCTGCGCTTCCCTACGGCAAAAGAAAAGGGCAGGAATGCGCTGTATGTATAAGATACGGCGCATTCCTGTCCTTTTCCCCTGCGCCGGCACACAATGGGCTGCCGTGCGCCAACGCAGGCACTTTTGCACCATGGTGCAACGGTGCCTGCGTTGCGGTAATGATTATTTTTGTACAGGAAGGGAAACCTTTCTGTACAAAAATAATCACAAGAGGCTTCTTCCTCTTTCTATGTGTGCCGCAGAATGCAGCACGCATAGAAAAAGGAAAACCGAGGAGAAATAAAGATATTTCTCCTCGTTGTGTCTCCCTTACGCCTCCCCTGGGGAGATTTACTATTCTGGGGCAGTGTCAAAAGGCCATGGATGTTGCTGGGAACGCCCCCAGCAACACCCATTGCACGCCCCTTTAACGCAGAACACTGCGTTAAAGGGACTGATATTTTTCAGGCAGCATTAAGCCAAAAAAAGTGGCTTAGTGCTGCCTGATAAATATCACGCAGGCTTCAGCGCCACGGAACGTCAAAAAAAGTGACGTTCCGGAGGCGCAAGGAGTCTCATAAATGAGGCCCTTAATATATGAAACAATTACTAAGGAGGTTAGAGAGGCACACTATAAAATGTAGTTATTACTCAATTATTCCAAGTGTGTTTAGGAAATTATTTCACATACACCAAAAGATAACAAATACAGTCCAAATATGCAAAGAAAATTGAGAGATGAAATAAAACATACCATTTGAGACTTGGAATAATTGAGTAAAAACTACATTTGACAGTGTGACTCTCCCACCTCGTGTGACTCACCTAATAGCAATGATATATTTGTTCTCTTAATGGACAGGGTGGATGCTTCTCTGAAGAATATAAAAAATAGATGATATGCTTCAATCAATTCCACATATCTATCTGCCAAGAAAGACTTAAGAAAGGAACAACTAAAATGAGGATTTATTAATTGACCAATTCTACAGAGCGATAGGTCTCTATACACTCTAGACGTTCCCAGTTTGATATTCTATTTTTTACATTACTAGCTCAAAGCCATGGTCTTTTTTCAGTAGTAAGAGAAACACATTATAACATAATAAGGGATGAGTCAGCAAGACTGTATGCTGCACACACTAGGTGATCACAACCCTGGTGATACTTGCTGGCTTCACCAATTTAAAACCCCCTGAAATCCACTATTGAACAACACTGCACTGGAGCCTAGCATAAATGCAATGGCACAAATGACACTGTAGAAACTGGCACTCACTAAGGTCAGACAACTATTTGACGCAGGCATACTTATCTCCCTGGAAAAATTCCCCCTGCTAGGCAACATCAAAGCCCTTGACTTGTTCACATGTTACAGATTGCGCCATGCTGCCTCAGTGCACTGGTAGGATTATCTGAAGAGTATCCACCACTGACACAGATGTACTTGTCCACTGACATGGGGTAGTGGGTGGCACGACTATAACACCTGAAGAATTAGGCAATGGCTTCACTAAAAGGATCATAAATAAACATACAGTTGTTGGACTAACAACATGTGGGTCAAAGCATGTATTATCCGTGCACGTAGTTAAATCTTATCTAGACAATCAGGATACAACGTTGTTTGTTTACGATCCTTTTCAATATGCTTGTGTGGCGCGATGGCATATAACTGATAAAGTTTCGAAACTGTCCACCATCCAAGAGAGTTAGCATTCTACTCTCCTCATACATGTTTAACCAACCAGGGCAGTCGCTGCCGCACGTAGACGCGATGACGCGGACGCTCCGCGCTGACGCGTTTGATGTGCTGACGCGGACGCCTTTCAACTCTACAATGGCGGGTTGAATACGCCCGATTCAAGGTCTCCCACATCCACGGGGTCCTGGATCGGAACTGTACCTAGTGCCGAGAGGGCGTTTGGTCTTGGTGTAGTGAGTATGACTAATTCTAGCACCAATCAGAAGGTAATTCTTTGGCCTGCCAATTTATTTTAAACATAGCAAACTACTCTATTCCTGTTCCTAGGGTGTGACTACAGACCAACACCCCCGCTAGGATCCATGGGGTAGGAACTTTCTATAGCCCATGTAAGCCTAATATTTATCATCTCCCCCATGCTTGAGTGTTTATGAGCCCAACGATATCGTGATGCTCACTGATCAGTCATGTTCAAAATATTCTCTCTCCATCAAAAATGCTATGTAAAATCGGCAACCCGCAAGAGACGGGGGGCTGACGGAATGTACATGTAGTGCCAATATGCACTTAATATGTGTCTAATCTCACACAGCACTTTGGATGAATATAGTACACGTGATGTACTATCGACTAAACTGTAGTGCTAAATCTATGCACTCCACGTTAAGCACTATAGGCTGAATAGCCTGTTACAAACACGTGTGAATAGCGCGCATGGCAGCACAAGGGTCGAATCACACACTTTGTCACCAAATTCTAGTGTAAACCAACAATGTGACATGAATGTCTTTATATATGTACTTTCTTTTTCAGAAATCGTTTTCATTTCCTTTCAGATTACGCTGAATGTCGAAAACCGTAAGTCTATGGTAATAATTGTCACAGGAGAGGGTGCACCTTAGCGTGTGCATACCCCCGTGACAAATCTGGTCCTGACGAAAGCCTCGCTAATTTGCATTTGAGGCTGAAACATGTAGACCGGCCACCACATATTCACTCAAGGATGCTACTGGTCAATTTAACCAGTTAAAACATCCACTGTCACCATTTTAATCTTGCCTTACTTTTCCAATATTAAAACTGGTCAGGATAAGTAAAGGCAATTTTAATACCCACAGTGTTATTGTTCACTCACTTCACATTTCAACAAAACCTGCTCCGCTGTAATCAGGCGTCGTAGCACACCCGAGAGGCATTCAGCCTCCCGGGTGGGAACCCTATGATGAAGCATGTCACCAACTAGGTTGGTGAGTGAGGGTTCTTTTAAAACACATATGTGACTCCTTTTGCCTTATTCAAGCCAATCATTTGGAATCACTCTTTCATTGTTTATTTATACATTATAAGGGGACCAAGAGTGGCTCCACTGAAATTCCCTTTCTCTCTCTGTGTTCGAATATATATTTGTGGCGCCCCATGGGGTAATATTTTAATGTGGTTAATCATAAACTGCCTCTACTCCCATGTGTTTTAAAGCATTCACCAGAGATATGATAAATATAAAAATAAAATTGAAAACTCATCCACTGTATTAGAATATCCTTAAAACAAAATATTGGAAATACAACTGACTCATGCAGTTTCACAGACACCTGCACTTATGCACACCAGGCATCAATTTATATTTTTTTCCTGAAAGATGACTCTGCATTTTTACCCTTTTTTTAGTCTTTCCAATAATACAATTGACTGTCATAGCTATGGGGCATGCATATATAAGACTGTGCATATTCATTTGCAAAAATTGAAATAATAGCTTAATTGATCCTAACATTCTTTAAGAGCCTTCCTCAAATATGCAATAAGGGATGTGATTTGGAATGTGATCACAATCATATTTAGACATTCTTTGAGTCTTTATGGTCTGCTTTGAAAGCATACCTCTAGTGGAACCTCTCTTTGATTAATTGAGTATCTGTCAGATTGGGTCAAAAAGGAGAATTGCCAGGCATTCCAGCATAAAATAGCAATACTAAGTAAAGGGGAATGCGGTTACAGGTAATTATTGACTAAGAGGAGGCTGGACCCACTGTTTTCCTCACCTCCCATTGATCATGCCCAGATCAGCACCAAAGTAGGTACGCTCATTCTTGAAAAAAAAAACATGAACCGGGTGAGTTATGAGAACTTAAAATAAGTTTCTTACTGGGCGTGGATGGACTAGATACCATTAAAGTGACTGAAAATACATCACAGGCTTGTCAACATAGCTTTGCCCATGGAATTGAAGCTAATTTCTTTGACAATATTTTATCATGGATGAAAGTCATGAATAGTCTGGGGCAACTTCACCAAGATGTGACTGGAAAATAGTTATGGGGTGATGTATTATAAAAATTCAGGAAATCTATGAATATCCATGAGTCAATGGGAGCTCTTAGCAGGCTTCTGGAATTACTCCTCAATGTATTAATGCATTAAGTTCTACAAAGAGGTGCAGGTCCCTATAGGGCAGTGTGCCTTTTCAAATGTTTGATTATCTGTGGGAGTTGGGGAGGGGGGCACCCACCAGGCAAAGTATCTTTTTTTACCATGCTCATGATCTGAATGTGAATACCAAGAATCCACAGGACAATGGGCCATCCTCAGTTTTTTTCTGTACTGTGTTGAAGAGGACAGGCACCTATAAGGGTTTTGTGAGAAATTAGGTTGTTGGTTGACTGGGCTGAGAGCCCTGGTCAAGCAACAGCCACAATCCCTTGCAGGTTCAACCACAAAAAGTCACTAAATTATCCTATATTTGACCCTCGGTAGCTTGGCGCAAAAAGAATTCAGGCTTAACCTAGAGGTAATCTGTAAAGCATTTATGCAGCACACAGACATTAATAAACTGAAAACACAACACAAGAAAAAATCCCACACCAATTTAGAAAAATAGACTAAATTCTAATAAATTCCTAAAATCCATTCAGTAGTTTTTAGTAAAAACTAGCATCTAAAAGATCAAACCACCAACTGTGGACATCTAGCCCGCGAGACTGGGTCAAAATCGAAAAATATGGCCAACCATGATAAAGCGCAGTTCAGAGACAAGAAGGGGATTGGGCCCAGTCAGTGCTCACCTTCAGACTTAAAAGAAATTTTTGAAAAAATGCTCTGAGGAGGTAAAGTTCAGCGGAGCAAGCTGGAGGCGAAGTCTGAGGAGAGAGCGTCGCCATCTGGGAGTCTTGGGTTAAAATCGCATTGAAGATTTCTATGTTCAGACATTGTTTATTTTTTAGAAGTTGAAAATATCCAGTGAGAGTCCCAGTCTCCTCCTGGTTCTCAGAGCAGTTTTGGCTAGGCCTGGGTGGAGTTCGTGGAGTTCGCAAAGTGACAAAAATTGCGCCCTGCAGAGTTCCTCAAGCTGCGGAGTGAGGGAAGTTGAGCTGCTCGTGCTGATTTTTAGTTGCCAGATGTTTGTCCTGTGCTGTAAAATCAGCATAAATGGTACCACACGCAGTGCAAGAGGGCACAGCTTCTTTCTGCCGCTCGAGTAGATGTTCTACTCAAGCGGCAGCTTCCTCAATGCGAGCAGCAGGTATCTCAATGTGAGCGGTAGTGACCTAAAGCAACCGCCTACATTGAGAAACCTTGCTGGGAAGTGGTCTAGCATTGGATTTCCTTGCTCCCATGTGCCACCTTAACATTGGAGAGCACGAGAGAGGAAAAACTCCACTCCGCACTGCTACGCTGAGTTTTTTAGAACCCCGCAGTCTACACGGAGTGGGAAAAACTCTGCAAACTGCGCGAGCAGAGCTGAGTTTACCACCAGGGCCTTTTTTGGCCAACGTGTTTGGATTTAGCCATTTGGGCACCCTTAGCACCACAACCAAGGTTTCAGGACTGCTGGTACACCACTTGGGGGTTTAGTACTCATTCAGGCTGGGTCCAGGTGTGGGTTCAAGATGGTGGGAGCCTTTTGTGTCCCTGTGGCTCTGAAGAGGAGGCCTGCAAACTAGCCATTGGAGTTACTCTGGTAGTACTGGGTGCAGATGAAAATGCAGGACTCAACAGCAGGCCTGACCTCTGAGGGTTCAAGGTAGGCTCCAGGCAGCAAAACAGTCCTTCCAGGTACAGCAAAGCAGTCTTGCATAGTGCACAGCAGGTCACAGCAGCAGGCAATCCTTTGAGAGTCCTTCCCCTGGTCCAAGAGTGAACTGAAGAGTTGGTGTATGAGATCCTATTTTTAAAACCTGTTGCCCTCCTTTGGAAGGTTGGAGAAGTTACCCATGAAACCTTGTATTAACCAAACCGGAGCCCATATAAACCCCTGCATGATTTGGAAAATGATCAGATCTCAGTTAATCAATCAGTATATGCAACTTTATAAATAGTTTAAACAAAACTAGAGCATTAAGAACAAAGAAAGGCACAATCCTTACTTTTATAAGTTCAAAATGTTCACTCGCTTGCTCTTTTCCCATGTGCAAGCATAAGTCAACAACTTTGTAATGTGAATAAAGATATGGTCCCTTGCTTCTGTGCAACAAACAAATACATGATAGTATTGTAGAGTATTGCGGAATGAACAATACTTTATTGGATAATTCATCAAATAACCATTTCCCAAGTTCAATTCCATTCACAATTTATGACGGACACAAATCTATGTTTAATTATTTAAAATCTGAGTATCTCCAGCAATAAAAATACGTCATTTCTTTCAAGGTCCACAGGTTCTTAGCCGAGTGTAACTGTGTGTTCTCTATTTCATTATGGGGATATAACTTCTCATTGGTAGCTACACGGACTTCATTCTAGTGTAGATCCAGACTGCAACTAATCAAGTGTTTTATGGTGCATTTCTTCCATAGTTTGGTCTGTTTAACAAATCTTCTCATATCTGCATGGGTTCAATCTTCTTTCCTATGATGTCATTGGTGATGTTATCTCTTCTATAATCTCAAGTGTGAGGTCATGAGCAGTATTTGTGAGATAATACTAATTCTCCAGTATATCTAATATTTAGAATTAAGGTGCTTTGTGGGCTTTATTCAATGCTGTGAATGTTGTGCACACTATGTAGAAGGGATGAATGTCCAACATCGTATTTTATTTTGGAGATAGAGAGGACCAGCTACATCTACCAGCTGCAACTCTGAGCCACTTTGTTTTTCATGGGAAAGAACAATAAGGTGCACACGCAAATACAGAGACGCAGACACAGATACACACAAGCACACACAGCTACTTAGTTGAACAGAAGACCTGTTGCAGAGTCACTAAAGTTAATGGTTTGTTAATGGCACCTTACCTAACTTACACCCTTAAATGAAAATATTGGAACAGTAACTCATTCTAACCTTAAAATTCGGCTTGCATTTACCTTTCTTGCAATAAATGCCATTCTACCAGCTTTAAACAACACTTTGTAAACATGCCATGATAAATCCTTATGAGTCCTAAGAGTCTGATATTGCATGTGAAATGCCATGATGAAACTATTTTCAACTATGCAGTGATTTGTTCACGAAGGCCAAATCCATATCATGTTTCCAGGTTATCTACAGGACATACAATAAAGCTAAAAGGTATCCACATGCCAAGCACAGAGTCATCTTGTGTGTAATTGACGATCTCATATGGGAAGATGACCAGGGACTGGTCTCTGCCTTGGTATTGTTAGACCTGGGTGCAGCATTCGACATGATTGGTCATAAAATCATGGTGGATGGTGTGGAGGAGGCTGGCATTCATGGAAGTCCTTTGACTTATTTAACCTATATATTAAAACACTGATACAAGAATTTGCAGTAAGGGGCGGCAGACTCTATAACTATGCCAATGAAACTCAACTCCTGATGCACCTAGATGGCACACTGGCTTCCCAGCTGGAATTTCAAATGTCATACGCTGCATTGGAAATTGGATGCAGGTCAATTTCCAAAAGTTTAATTCTGATTAAATAGAGATTGTTATTTTACAGAATCAGGTTAACCTTTGGCATTACTTCCATTGGCCTGTGGAAATGGGAAGCATTCTACAGTCACAAACTTCAGCAAAAGCCTTGGAGTGATTGTTGAGAGCAAGCTATTGAGGAAACCACAAATATATTCAGAAACTTCAAAATATTTGGTCACCCTTAAGATGCTGAAGAAAATGGACCCGCTTATGCCTCTGGATGCCTGCAAAATAATTGTCATGGGAGTCATAATATCTAAATTTGATTATGCAAACTCAGTACACCTTCACCTCCCTGATACCATGCTACTGGAATTCCAGATTGTCCAAAATGAAGCGGCACAGAAAATATTTCTAATCCCTCACTGGGCCCATGTGACTCCTTTACTGCAGCAACTCCACTGGCTGCCAGTAAAACAGCACATTCAAATTAAGACATGTTGCCTGACATTCAAGAGCCCTAATGGATTGGCTCCCCATTTTTTTGCTAGGAAATTAAACAACTATTTCTCAGCACGTAACCTAAGGTCTGCGTCAGCTACATTTTTGACAACGCCTACATTTAGTAAGTGCAAAGTCAGAAAGAGCTCCTTTGCAGCAAAATCCCCTACTACGTGGAACGCCTCTGGCTCACCTGTGCCTCGAAGCTGATTTTAAATGAGACCGGTCAAATCTCAAAACTTGGTACTTCATGCACGTTTACGCAATATGAAACTAGGCTCTTCCTCTTTCTGGTGATTTTCTAATTTGCTTCACCTCTCATCAGCGAGAATCTCTTAGCGCCAAAAAAAAACTGCCGTGAATGTCTGCTTTATATAGTCAATTTATCATAATATACCATAACAATCTTTTAAATAGTAGTCATTATAAAAATTCAGATGTGGACCAAACCCTCATGGAGTAACATTGGATGCTAAGGTATAACACTGATTACCCTTCAGTGCCTAGGTAATTCTTAAATAAAATGGATATCATCTAAATTGTTCATCACTTTGTCTAAAGTGAGATCTCTGCACTGTGATCTGTGCCTAGTAACAAGTCCATTGTTTATCATTTATGTCATTTATCTTGAAAGTCTGTGTGTATCTCAATATGTATGGAATTCAATATGTATTGGAACTTTAAATACAAAGACTTAGGAAGACATATAGGGGGTAGAAACGGATAGAGATTAATTGGAACATACAGAAAAATGGTGGCGGGAGTCGAAATTCTGGGTGAAGAGTCTCTTCAGATAGAGTATTTAAGGTGGAAAGACAACTGTCTGACATCAATAATTCTGTACAAAACTGCTTACCTGATACTAACCTAAGATGCCTTTATTTTAATTGGGGTTGATTGCAGCATTATTGCCTTCAGGTAACTGAACAACACTTCCATGAGCAAATGTATACAAGGGAGAGGCACTACAGAAAAAACTCTTGTGGAAAGCTAAAGTCCAGTTGGGTGTGGGGAAAAGGTCACCCAACAGCATCTCTAAGTTGCTCCCTTTGATTTAAAGCAATCTCAGTTGAAGGCACACATGAACAACTCGATTTTCAAGAGTCTCATGAAGTGATGTTTATTTGGCTCCTCCTGAAGGTTTAGGTTTAGGGCATTTAAACGTCTGGGGCTCTAAAACCTCAGAGATCTGCCTCAGTTTAGGATGTTGGAAGACTCATTATTTGAAGAAATGTAACCATTCCCAGTCCACTTTCAACATAACATGTAAATGTTCTCCTTTTTTCAAACTCAAGGAAACTTACAAAGACTCACAACTATCAAGCACAATTTAAAGAATGTATTTTCATGTGATGTAAAGAGGCTTCTGTTTATTTGTTCTCCAATGTATCAACCACTGCAAACTTTGGGCGTTACACAATTGTAACTTCACAACTGCAGGTCCAATACACAACTACAGCTCCAAGTCAACAATACTTCATCAGAGTGTCCCTCAGGGACCAATATTCTCACCAACACTTCAGCATATATATGGAACCCCTCACTAACATACTGAAATACTCAAACATCAACAACCGCTTTATGCGGATGGCCCAAAACTCTTCATAAAAATCACTTCCTTGGAAGACATAGAGTGGTGGCCAAAGTCTTCAATGAGATACAAGCTTAGATTTCAGCACATCTACTGACGCCCTGCTGCCAAAAACAGAATTTCTGTTCATTGCACCTCCGAAATTTCGACACCCCTGTCCAAAAATGGCTCAACAAATCTCTTAAAAATAGCTTTGATCAATGTTAACTCTGAAATCATTGGGTTTCGTTCTTGACAAACAACTGAACCTCCATATGTACATCAACTATATTGCAAAAGGTACCCAACACCAGCTTAGATCGCCAAAATGTATCAAAAACCCTTACCTCACCAAACTGGCTCACTATGGAAACAAGCAATATTTTCAAAATAGCCCACAACACCCATAAAGATGTCTACTAGGGCCCATCGAACTATCGCTTTAGAAGACTTTGAATCTTGGGTGGGCAACTTCAGCTAAGAAGCACAGATAATCTCTTATTCTACATTTCACATTATTACAGCAATTCTTGTCTGGAAGTGCCTTCAGGTTATGAATTTCCACCCACCCCAACCTGGCCGCATATCAAGGTAATTCAATCATACGAGTTATTCCAAACGATACTGAAAACACCATTATCAGACAACACTTCCAACTAGGATTACAAGAGACATTTCTAACCCGCTTTCAAGTCCTCTTACTTGACAACATTAGAAACAAAAAACGGAATTCCCGAGTGACACTACTTAAATTGTACCTTAAATCTGGAAATCTGGATTATATTTATAGCCTCCTTTGGCGCCAACTCACGAATCCTTGAATCCCCTCCCTCTACGTATACTTATTATATATATTTACCTAATGGTCTATTCTCTAATATATGATCACCTTACTGTCCGCTTGACAACATGGTACTGTCTGGTCCTTACCCTGCAATGTCCTCTGTGAATCCATAAATTCTTTTGATGTAAAGCACTTTGGCACCTATGGCTCTTGTTCGCTCTTTAAAAAACTGCTAAATAAATTAATTGTATTTGAAAGTCAATTGTTAAAACGATGTGTGGACATGCTATGTAATTCTAAAAGAATTAAATATTATATGTTGGCTCTCAGCTTTAAGAATGTGTGCATTATTAGCCATTTCAAGCACAAATTAGCCAAGAACAGAAAGCTTATTTATCAGTAAAAAATGAAATATGGAATATCACAGTGGGCTAGTAGATCTGCCTGATTCATGTCTTGCCAAAATGAGAAAAAGCTGCAAATTAATTTGGTTTCTGAAAAATGCCTGTTTGAATGAGGAGTCGCCAAGGTGCTGGAGGGTGAATCTCAGCTAGTATGCGCTATTTCTCGAATTATCAAGGCACTATAACTTTGAACAAGTATCCCATAGCAATAAAAGTCTGGAGACACTACATCTAATTGTCTGTCAATAGGAAAGAGTAGCTTATGGAGCAGGGCCTGGCCATTCAGTGCAAGTGCAGGGCCCAATCTGCACCTCTCAATTAGCTCTTGCAGAAACCCAGCCTTTTCAAGGGAAACAATCGTCGTCAACACATTTCGACCCTGCTGGCGCTTTCTGCATAGAAATCGCGTAGATTGCCATGAACACATAGAAAGTGAGGCTTCCTGTTCACTGGAGACGTACTAAAGAACTGCTTCCCGGGCCCATTCACGGCCAGATTAATGCGTTTCTCAGCCGGCACAGTGCTTCTCTGCATACATTTACTCCGGGGAAGATTCCGATACATTTTCTGACAGCGACGTGCACAATTTCACAGAGCGGCTTTGTGGCGTCTTTGTGATTCTGCTCTTCTGACTTCATTACACAGACCTGTCGGACTAGAATTTTTCAGGGAAACCCGAAGTGAATTTTTTTTTCACTTTTTCAGGAAGGGTCGTAATCGAGATCTTCATTAGCCTTCTTTGGTTTTATCTATCTGAAAAATAAGTAGGTTATAGAAACTGAAAAGATGGAGAGTTCATGGGATAATTACACCTTTGATTATGTATCATTCACACTTGTCACTTTTTCCTCTTGTAACGTATCATTTGCTACCTCTTTTTGTATTTTGTTTGCTCTTGTAATATGCACAATTGTCACTTTTTCCTCATGTAATGTAACGTTTGCTTTTGTAACATGCCCATTTGTAATTTTCTCCTCATGTAATGTTACTATTCCTATTGTGAAGCGCTCTGACACCTTCGGGTAAAGTCCGCGCTATATAAAAACGCATAAAATAAATAAATAAATAAAAATAGTTCGAACGAACCTGAGGCTTTCTCATGATGGTCTGGTCTGACGCAGCGTCGAGTCGAGCGGCTCTTTTATAGGCCTGTAAGGCATAAGGTGAATTTCAGACAGAACAGCTTAGAAGCAGAAAGAGGGAAGCACTGCTCACTATCTAAAAAGAAAGCTCTAACCCAAAGAAATATTGAGTTAAATTAATTCACTTTATGCACTACAGGCATATAAAACAGGCGTTGGGCTCTGTGCTGAGACAGAAAAAATGATTATAAAATGACCCTCAGAGTTCCGTTGTAAACTCTATTTGAGTGAAAATGGGATTTTATGCCCAAAACGTTTTATTACATGTTGTGCAAGAAAACAAATGGCACATCCTTCAGCTTCTCCCATTCACATTTCTCCAGGAAACTTCGCTTTATGTGAATAGAAACATTTCAAAAGATGGAGGCAAAATGTGGAAATCGGGGCTCAAATGCCACAAGATATGTCTCATTTCGAGCAGGAAAACTCAGAAAAGGGAGGTAATTCAGAACCCATAAATAGCACGTCTTGTAGTATCTGGTTTTACAGGGTGAAGTAAAATACATCACAAAAAAACGAAATGCTTGGAAAGAGGCCTTCAGTGTCAGGCAACAACAACAGAGGTATTTCTGATGATAAATGTGACAGGTCTAGTAAATACACATTGCTTGTAGCCGAGCTCTTCAAACTTTTTTCTTCTGAGCCCCACCTAAGCAAAATGTTTTGAAGTCGGGGCCCCCCTTCAAAACTTTATGGTAAGGATTGACTGAGGGCAAAAGTCATGGAGTGTATGACCTCATTTTGAGTGTACATTTTTTGCAGGTCATAATCCACAATAAATGTGAGATTTATAAATGCATCAAACAGAAACTTTCCGAAAATACTGCTCCCCATAATTGTGATCTTGTGAGCCCCTCATACTCCTGGGCCCCAATGCAAGTCACCTGCTCCACTAACGAAAGCTACGGCCTTCAGAAAAAGGCTGTCTCCTTTGCCTGTTTCACCCCTTCTCTGCCGTGCCAGGCCATCATGCCAATCTTGAAACTGGCTCTCTGTCTCTTTCAGACAAAAACGCTCCAAAGTGTTGCCCTCCTCTTTGCAGCATGAGTGCCCTTAGCCCTAACTCTTGCAAATAAAATGAGTCCCCATATCCGTTTTGTAATGTAGAACAGTCATAATTGTGATGCAGTCGACCCCTCGCATCCCAGGCCGCAGTGTCACTGCACCTGCTTCACTAATGATTGCTACTGCATTGCATTCAGGCTATCTCCTCTGCCCTTGGTTAAAACTTGAGATACCCATCTTATCGCGTTCGCCATCCCTGCCAACTCTTTACTGCCCAAACAAAGGTGTCTTCTCTGCTTCAGTTTTCCCCTCCCTTGTGCCATTACTCCGAGGCCCAAAGTAACTCTAGTGCAGCACGGGTGCAATGGGCTTTAATGCAAACAAGAAAAGGTGGCAAGCAGCCTCAATTGGGGATTAGTTGGCCCATCACATCACTGCGCCCTGGTGCCACTGCACCTGCAGCATCAATGAGAAGACCTGCAGCCCTGTGACGCAAGCTGCTCGCTCTGCCCACTCCACTGGGCTGCCAAACCTAGGTCTGATGCCCAAAGCAGGCTGTCTGCCCCTTTGTGAAAAAAACAAGAAGAAGAAATAAAAACATATTTAACTCCCTGTTGCTTGGGCCTTGTTCCCTGCACAGCAAGGGTCACCTGGGCCCTAATGCTAGCAAGGAAAATATGCATGTAAATAGAGGTCAAAGTGGGCGAGATCTTTGGGACTAATATGCCTATGGTTATTACATTTGTTTTTAGAAAACAGCTCCCAGGGGACAGAGGGTAAGGTCTACTGTGCAGTGAATGCAAGCGAAGGATAGAGGTCTAAAGAAGAAACATGCCTTCTCACCAGGAAGCCTGCTACCTGAAAGAAATGTAAATGTGTGCAATTGATTAATCATCAAATGTAAAGGCTGCTTAGGAGCCTGTATATGCCTTAATGGAGGGAGTCACTCTAAGCTTCATGGTGACAAATTTATCATTTTTGAAAGTTAATATATTGGTGTTATCAGCAGAGCTCTGCAATTCTTCCTTTTAGTAGGCACTTACACAAAGTTTGGCACTAGATACAATCTGATTACGTATTATTAAAAAATATACTTTAAAAACACTTTGCTTTATCTTAATAATTTTGCTGCAGCATATCTTATACAATTTTAAAGTAATGGCTTACATAATCACAGTGCTTTCTGCTGGTATCTTGTAGAGCTATAAATGTAAAACTCACTATTCTCCACTTGTCTAACCAGCCTTCAGACAACTACAGTGATCACAATAGCCAATTATGATTTCATGACTTAGAATAGTGCATTTTCCAGCGATTAGTATAAGTTGCCTTTAGTTTGCATTTAATGTATTTTATATGCACATACCTTAATGTGAGAAAACAATGGAATATTTACTGAATGTCTTTAACCCTGCCACCACGCTCACTCACCTCTGCCCCCACGATACATAGAATCACAGTTCCCATGCTTTTTTATGCAGTTCAAATGCTACTTGTAAATGAAGACAGCCTGGGAATGCGACAAATTAACAAGGTTGCAACCTTCTTCATTTACAAGTCTTTGCAAAGGCATTTGCGCCCCCTAGGAAATAAAGCCACGGACCTCTAGGGGGGCACACCCCACAGTTTGATGACCTCTGGCTTTTAGGTTCTACTTCTTTTAAAGTAATAGTGAATGATAGGCATGATTTCTGGAGTTCTTAGTAGGCTGGATTAAAATGTGACAATCACAGAAATCCTGTGACTCAACTATCATGTGAGATAATGAATAGGTAATAACAGAATTGAGGCCAGGTTACAAAAGGAGCACATACAGCAGGTTGTTCAGGTGTCCACCCTCATTGGGTGTAGACTGGTGTGGTGTGCGCTGTTTCAAAAAGTGCAAAGACTATATAGCATAGACTAAAGGGTCCACTGAAAGAGATCAAACATGAAATTCAAAGTCAAACCATACTCATGGCTGGAAGTCATTCCATTCCACAGGGTATATTGACTTGAGAAAATGATCTCTTCCTCTCTCCTCCCTGTATGCAAAAAAGTAAAAACTATGTTAAAACACACACATTTTACATGTAAATCATACTATACCAAGACAACCAGTTACAATGTCCATTAGCCTAGATGTATACTGTGCTCTTATCTGCTATTCAGCTTTGTAGGGAATTTTATTTCAAAATCAACAATGTATTGAAATTCCAAATGGCTCAACTGGAGTTCCCTATTTTCACCCCATTTGTTTGCTGGAGTCTATCTGAACTAAAGAACTGTAAGAGGTCTTTGTTCCCATAATGGTGTTAGTGGAAATGTCTTGCTACTGGGTAATGCTTCTCGTTATGAGCAATTAATCTCATATGCTCAGGTAATCTCTTTCTTATAGGATGCATGCCGCTGCCTATGCACCGCTTATAGCAATGACAGGTCAAAACATAAACAACATAATATGAGCCACACATAATTAACTGTTATATGTGTTTTTCTTCTACCAAATAGTACTTTTCTGTGGTTCTTGCATGCTTTAAATTTACCACAAATGAAAAATCCTTTCAGAGATGGCTATATATTATTGATACTGTCTGTTATACCACTTTTGATCAATATTTTTCTCAGGAATGTCAACTGTCTGTAAATAATCTTTGGTCTGTCATCAACAGGTTCTCCTTCCATGTTGTCGCCTTTAAGGATCCCTCAATGCTTCTTAACCAATCCCAACACTTTCATGCCTAACAATTATATATGGTAATAAGTCTAAATGCATCATGTACCTCTTTGATATCTCCTTTTATTTGCCCATAGAATGCTTCCTACCTGGTTTTTTCATTCACTCTCTACACTGCTTTCTCAAGCACCCACCATGAATGTCCTCTCTCTCTAAACCTCTTCACCATAACATTTTGTTCCTTCTTGAAAGATGTATCATGACTGCAAATCTGTCTTGCCGGTAACTATTCCCCATGAGGGAGGTTCCATTTAATGGATCAGGATGGCCACTCAGGGTAAGCTATATGCACTTCTGGCTGAGGGTTTACGATGTAGTCTTGTGACAATTTTCTGGTTCACAATCACAAACTTAACTGCAAGGAAAACATTCTCTGTTCTACTTACATTTCATGAAAACGTCAAATTTAAGTCATTGTGGACATTGTTGCTCAATCGCACTGAGAGTTACTTGGCTTCCTTGAGGGACCCATTCCAAATAATGAATAGGTCCCCTATATATCCTAACCACATCACTACATGTTCCATGTGCCTGGATAATTGCTGTGAGCCAAATATCTGGCCCTCCCCCAACCCATCACCAGATTAGCACAACTGGGGGCAAAATAAGTGGCAATCACTGTCTGTAAATCTGTTTGTATAGCTTAATATTGGACTTGAACATGCTGTTGCTCAGACAGAGTTCAATCATTTTAAGTATCATTTTGTACGAGAGAAACAACACAAGAGCATAGCTCTCAAGTAGAATTTACAGACCTCAATCCAATCTGGCTGGTTTATACTTGTATACAATGAGGTGACAGCTAGTGTGATTACTGAAAAGTCAACTTACCAAGAAATCCATTCAATTATAGGCAGGAAGCCTTTGCTATAATTAATGTATCCCTCAACCCCAACAAAGAAATAAAATTGCCGTCCCATTGTTCGCCTGCCGATGGCGGCTAAAATTATAGAAAAATATCTTAATATCACTCAAAAAATATATATTCAAATGAGAATGAGATTCTTGATAAGGCTCAACACGGATTCAGGAAAAATCACAGTACAGAATCAGCCCCGATAGTGACCATCGAGGAGATAAGACCAATCATAGACAAGGGAGGGAAGGCCACTTTGATCCTCTTGGACTTATCTGCGGCCTTTGAAACTGTGAGTCACTCTATACTTATTGATCAACTAGTCCTTACAACAGAGAGCAATCGATTTCCCTCAGAAACTATAGATCTAAATTGTTTACATTACCATGCGGAGTCCCTCAGTGGTCATTCTTGAGACCCACGCTTTTTAACATTTACATAGCCCCTCTGGCTAAATTGATTTGGACTTTTGTTTTTTCCTCTATATCCTATGCCGACGACACTCAAATCATAGTGCCCATTCCTAGTGACATTGAGAACACCTCTCTTTGCTTCAATAGTTGTATGTGCAGAATCGTCGCCTGGATGAAACAAAACAGTCTCAAATTTAATTCTGAAAAGACTGAAGTTCTCCTCTTTAGCAAGGGCACATCAATTTGGAATTCATCTTCGTTGCCCCAGTCTTTGGGCCCCTGCCAATTCCAGTACAGAAAGTTAGAAACCTGGGAATGTTCTTTGATGCTAATCTAACTTCTAGAGACTAAATTAAAAAACTAATCTCTGCTGGTTTCTTCTTATTAAGGACCTTTGTGGAAAATTCTTCCATTTATTCCCTTTGATCTTCAGAAGTCAGTTGTCACTGCAATGATACCATCCAGATTGGATTATTGTAATGCCCTTTATCTCGGCATTCACCAACAACCTCTATACAAACTCCAGCTACTGCAGAATGCGGCTGCTTGCCTTCTAAAGAAAATACCTACATTTCAGTCTGTATCGCAAGCTCTAGTGGAGCTTCTTTGGCTCCCTGCTAAGAAACGGGTAGCCTTTAAAGCACTCTGTCTGGTGTACAACTTCCTTCACGGATTGGGACCAGACTTTTTAAGGAAGAAAGTTAGGTGGTTCAAACCAAGTAGAGCTCTACGCTCAGTGGCCACAAAGAACAGTCATAGTCCCCAAGTGGGACAAGACATCCTGGGGCAGCAAAAGTTTTGCTTGGGCCACCTGCAAACTCTGGAACCAACTTCCTGGAACTCTGAAAAATCAACAGAATTTGACCAGTTTTAGGAAACAACCTAAATCTTGGCTTTTCCCACTTCTCCACTCATTTTCCATGCTTCAACCACTCACAAGTTAGCACCAAGACGCCTTTGTGCATTCACACGCTTAATAAATAATATCAATATGAATAATGTACAATGGTAAGGTAACCAACAGAGGTCTGAGGAAACCATCAATATATTTAGATGGTTTTATTTCAGTAGACTACCTCTAAAGGAAGAAAAGGTCTGCTAGTAGGTCTCTGGATATCTTTGTGGAGCTTGGGAAACAGATACACAGCGGGTAGTTGGGGATTGTCACATTTTAAGTATCTAAATTCCTCTAATTTCAGTCCTGCCCTTGGTCACACCAATCCTCCAACAGTCTCCTGAAAACATTGATGGTGACAATATATCCCTGCCACTCAATTTCAAGATAACACCATGTATATGACAAATGACTCTCAGCTTCCTCCAAGTGCATCTGTCTGAGCATGATAACAATATTGCCAATCTTGTGGGATGATTTCAGAATTACCTTGCTGACTTTCTCTAGGGCTATAAAAGCTTTCATCTAACACCTGCCTTTGTATTTGCTACGTATCATGCTTTTAAGTTCTCTGATAAAAGTGTCCTGAAATGTTCTGATTGGATTATATGAAAGCATATAAATGTATTTGAATCTAGATTTGAATCCTTTCAGGACTCTTTTCACATAGCAAATGCCTAACTCTTTTAAAAAGTCTTCAAAATTGTATGTACCATACTAGCATCCTGTTCAATTTAATTAATTGCAACAAGCATCTCAACATCATTGACCAGTAAATAGCTAACCATGTCTGCCCAACAATTATCATAATGTTTTGTTACATTTTTCTTATCTTTAAAAACTTTAATTAGTTTGAATTTACTTATTGACTAGAAAAAGTCAATCACTGTTTCTGTATAATTTAAATCAGCAGTTGGACAAAAAGGACAAACTGTATTTTAAAACATTCTGTTCATAGGTTAGTTGTTTGCTGGACAAGTTGATTACTGCACTGTTTACTTTGTTGGATTTCTGACCCTGCAGTACTTTTCCCACAGAGGTCATTCCAGGTTCCCTGTCTCTTTCAGCTGCCTTTCCATCTCTGTTCATTCTTTTTCTACTGTAGCTTTTATCTCCACCTTGAGATTGGTCTCTTCCTGATTGCTGACATGGATTTTGCCCCATTCTCAGGAGGCCAAATTTGTCTAAAAAGTCCCCTTTTGCTGTTCACTGTCTGAGGTACTCACTTTCCAGTCTTGATATACCACTTTCACTGATGGTGTCCGATCCCCTATCTGATGCATTACTACCATTTTTTATTTTACTTTCTGCTTAACTTCTGCTGTTTAGGCAGCACTTTGAATATTCTATTGAATGTCAAGAATCTCTCTTTTTTTGGCTTTTATCGCCTCCTCCAGTTTATCTAACCCCGTACCTATTTCACGTTTACATTTTTCTATTTCTTCCTGATCTTATTATATTGTCAGCCAGTTCAATTATCCCTTTTATTTCTTTTAAAATCTTCTTTAATCCCTTCGATGCTCATGACGAGCTCAGCTCGTCATGCTGCGCGGTGGGCGTGTGCGCATGACGAGCTGAGCTCGTCACGACCACACCCGCGATCGGAATGTCCAGCACCTGGGCGGAATTCCGATCGCGGCGAAGCGGTTAAGGTCACTGAATTTATACTTAAGATTTTTAATATTCTTTTCAAACAAGAAGCAGAATTCTGTGCCCATTCCTTTAGCATTTTTGGATCCGGGCTATAAAAATATTGTATAATGAAAATCTGTAGGCTTCTTAAGAATCTCTCAGTGACCATATACTTTCATAACCTATTAGTTTACTATTCTCTAAACTATTTATTTTCCCAACCATACAATAAAAATAGACACACACGCACATATACACAGATTTGAAGAGTGCGGTTTCTAAAATGCAATTTATTACCTCTGTTGAATATGGGAGAGAGGCCATGACTATATACATATGTATGTGTGTGTGTGTGTGCGTATATACATATATAACGGTCTCAGAAATTTGCCTCAACAGATCATCCAAACTCGTGTCTGGAGTTGTGAATTCCAGCAATATTTTAGCAACATGTTTGCCTTTGCTCAAAGTTCTGTAGCTTCTTTTGAGAAATTACAATGACTAGACTCTGTTTTATTCTATCAGGATTTTTAGTTAGATTCCAAACTAAGCTAATATGTAGATGTGCAAATTGAAAAACCCATTACATCTCTCAACCTATTCTTAGTATTTTCCGAAGTCCTGACCCACAACACTGCTCTTAGTTTTAATGCAATGTCCTAAGAAGGAATTAAAATGGAAGACGCATTGCTTTCTGATCAATCCCCCATCTTTGTAGGAAAAAATAAAACGGCCTCTGAAAGAGTAATTAGAGTTCTAGTAGATAGAAGGATTAAATACAGCATCAGTAGTAGCACACACAAGGCTTACTTTAGCAAAAGTACTTGCTATCAGCAAAAACGAATATCTAACTTCAAGCCAACAAGGAACCATCATGAGACGAGAGCTTGGACATATTTTTGTAACAGAACAATGTATAAAGTACACATCTCTCCATTATATATATATATTTATATATATTTAGCTGTCCCCATCACGTATAACATCTTGCATGTTCATCATCAGGTTAATAATTGTGGCAATATGGTGGTTATTTTCCAGGATGAATTGATGTTGTCTAATGCTGGAAACTGATGGGACTAAGAAAGCAGAGTTTTAGAAGTTTAGTGTTTTGCTGAACGTTTCAACAACCTTCTCAGGCATTCTGTAGTATAACAACCCCAGGAGGCAGCACTGACTTTGAGACTGAATCTTCCAATCTTATCACATCCCTGAGAAGCAATGCCCCGAACTCACCTGTAATGTGATGGGATTTTGCACCTGTGTTGACCTCACACAACTAGTGAAATGGGACTATCCATAACTCTATCACACTAATGTTTGTCTCTAAGAAGTTGATTTCTGGCCGAAGATATATAACTGTTACCTGCTCAGATCACATAGAAGTACTTTCCTCCCTAAACTACTCAAAGAGAGTTATAAGACACTCACCTCCCTCCACCACTGAAATACATTTTTTTCTAAGGTTAACAAAAATAATCTTTCTTTAGCATTCAAAAAAGCAGTTTATTTATAATCAGATGATGCTCATACCAATAATGGTTATTTAACTTCTTGGATTATTTTACCTCTTTAAAAATTGGCCACCATCAGATTGTCGGCTCGCCAATGCAATAGACCTTCAACTTCATGGTGAATAGCAGTGCTCAATAAATCCTGACTGTTCGATGGTACACAGATGCTCTTGCTGATGCCAAGTTCTTCGATTTGACAGGTGCCATAATTATTTGTCAGAAACTGTCAGAAGCCCATTCAGAGAGCCACTGGTCAATCAAGAGCTCCTGGGCCCAATCGTGGGGTTTGAGGCATTTTACTTCTAATGTTCCGGGGCCTGCTCTACTATGGATCCTGAGCAACTGGGCCAAGTTCCCCTTCAGCACTTGACTCTCAGTGGTAGCGTGGGGGAGGTAGACACTGCTTTATGTTTTTTCAGGAGTGCTGATAACCTTATACACAACTGACTATTTAACAAAAAGTCTTCTTGTCTCGTATGGTCTAAACTCGACCTATATTTACAAAAGAATAACCCACCCTAAGGTATTTCGAGAAACTGCTTATACAAGCTGTCTACAATCCCGATTCTTATCACCCAGATCCCCAGACTCATCTTCTTCTTTTTTCTTTCTTTTTTCTCCCTTCCTGCTCTTTTTCCCCTCCTCTTCTACATGTACCATGTTATATGAGATACTCAGGATATACATTCGTTCATAGTCACACAATCAAAGCAGAGGGCATTTATACAGCACACACATCACCCTAAAGTCTCATGGCGCTCGCAAACGACTCCGAAAGGAAGTGAAATGGCTTAGATGTCAAAAAGCCATGTCTTCAACCTCTTGCGAAAAGAGTTATGGTCAGGGACGTTTCGCAGATGAATGGGAATTTTATTCCAGGATGATGGGGCAAGAAAGGAGAAAGATCGTCCTCCCTTTCTAGCAGTGTGTATTTTAAGAGGAGAAAGCAAAAACTGATTGCTAGACCTAAGGGCCCTACGAGGTTGATACCAGCATAATTTCCTGGTCCAGTATCTAGGACCTTTTCCATACAACTGTTTATGAACTAGACACAGAACTTTAAAAAGAATTCGTTTCCTGACCGGTAGCCAGTGAAGGGTTCTTAAGCATGGTGCGGAGGGCGATCTAGGCGGAAGATCTAGGGCCAGCCTAGCCGCGGCATTCTGCAAGATCTGCAGTCTGTCCAGAAGGTTGTTGTTAATTGAAAACAGTAGGGAATTTCCATAGTCCATTCTGTTTATTATCAGCCCTTGGACTAATGGTTTCCTGGCCTCCACTGGGAGCCACTTAAAAACCTTTCGAAGGCTGCGCATTACTCCAAAACACGTGCCAATGATATGGTTGACTTGGTTCTTCATGGATAATTGGTTATCCATGTGGAAACCTAGGTTCCGCACCGTCGATTTGGGGGTGGGGCAGAGGCCAAGATGGGATGGCCACCAGTCGGCGGACCAATGCTCCTCTGCGCTGCCAAAAAGCATAACCTCAGACTTGGCTCCATTTAATTGTAAGTGATTGGAGTTCATCCACCTGTCAATGTGAGATAGGCATTTATTAAAGCGTAGCTGGGTTTCAGTAGGATCTGGGCCAATAGTGACCAGAATTTGAGTGTCATCTGCATAAGATATGACTTCAAATCCATAGGATCGAATCACCTTGGCCAGTGGGGTCATGTACAGATTGAAAAGGGTCGGGCTCAAAATAGAGCCCTGGGGTACTCCCATCTTGACTGATCTCTCACATGAGAGGTTTTTTCCAATCTGTACTATTGTCACACGTTCGGTAAGGTAGCTCTTAAACCACTCGAGGGCCGTGCCTCTGACACCTATCTCCCAGAGCCGATGCTCTAAAATGCCGTGGGAGATGGTGTCAAAGGCTGCGGATAAATCGAGCAGAACAAGGATGGCTGACTGATGTTTATCCAAGGCCAGCCTAATGTTGTCTGTTACCTCGACCAAGGCAGTCTCAGTGCTGTTATAACTCTGACTGTTTTGAATTACATTGTATGGTTACTCCTCAGTATATAAGATCCCATGCTGTGTTTTGTTTTTTTGGTAACAAAGTGCAATACAAAAATTTGAAATAAAAAAAAAGAAATGTCAATCTCAAAAAAATGTCGAAAAAATCTTGCTCAGAAGGAAATCCCGTTTCTCCTGAAGTGAAGACCAAGGGTATGACAAAATAAAAAGCTGAGCGAACAGAGCACAGCTCAAAAACAGGGTGAGGCAAGCAGCTCTTCGATTTAGAGCTATGCTGTCCGAAGCTGGTTAGTTAACTCGAAGACTCAATGAGTTAAATGTATGTAGACAACACATGGACTTAAAAACATGCACCCGTACACCCTTTCATGAAAAGTCCACAAACGTTTCTGCATGTATCGCACATGCCTGATATTCAGAGATAGAATAAATCATGGAAAAATCTACAAATTTTAATAATACTTTTAATTATTGTTATTTTTCTAGTAATCTATCAGAATTATAAATACTGATTTTCATGCAAAACCACAAATACTTCATTTTAGGTAATTCCCATGCAGTGCACTTTCCCATGATGCTAATATTACATCTTTAATCTATTTGTCCCTAATGCATCACCCATCCTTTAGTAATAACTACCTAACATGGATAAATGATCAGCTTGCAGAAAGAACACTTTGCTGCTGTCCAGGAGGCCAGCTGCCTTTATCTTCCTTCAAGACATTCTGATGATAGCGGGTTAGACATCAATTGTAATGTAAGCCGTGAAAATGATAGAGGCAGAGTTGCCAGCAGTGGACGGTTAATGGAAATAATGCAATGGTCTGTGATTGGGGCAGGGAGCACAGGGCGTACAAATATCAACTATTCTCACACTCCATCAATTCACTGTTAAGTCCTAGGAACACACAATAAATACCCTGTGAAAGTGTTGGCTCTGCAAACCAGAAGATTTGTTACCAGTTATGTTACTCTATAAAAATATTGATTTACAGAAAATGCGAAACACAACTACAAAGCCCACCAGCTCTGGTCATTTCCCAACTTATGTTGTACAGACCGATAGGGGAATTTACACCCAGGAGACACATATCACTGCAAAAACACCCCGGCGCAAAGAGCATTTGCGCAGGGTGCTGCCAGTCATTATGTACCTGATTACAGATCAGGGGCCTGATTACAAGTAAAGATGCTATTTATTGCACCTGGTAAATAACGATACCCTGGGGTTCGTTATTTATCGGGTGCGTTAATAGCACCTGTTATGAGTTATTGGGGAATAACGCGGGGATTGTGGTATTTAACACCCCAAATCTGAATGGCAAATCCACATGGTAAGGTAAATATCGCACATATTTCCTTTGTTAAAGTTTGGCATGTTTGACCTGCCGAAATCTAACGAATGTTGAATTATTGCATGTATCCAATAATTATCGTAAGCGTTAAATAAAACCAAACTCGTAATTAAACAGGGGTTTACGCACGGGATGGAATTAAACACCCCACTTGTAATTAGGGCCTATGACTAGAAAATAAGGAACAATGCAACAAATTTTTATTGTACCTGTTTTGCACACTTAATCATAGCTGCACCGTGACCTGCATGGGTAAATACCACGATGTGCTACCTTTGTATTTTTTGCACTTAACTCTTGATTGGCTCTTGTGCGAAAATGGGCAAAAATTAAATGTGTTTCTTTGTTAGCACTGGAGGATAGTCTTCAATTTTTGCAGAAACCTGATTTGCCTTTTCATTTGCAATGCCCGCGCCCCTCTCCACATCTTCTTAACACATACAATGCACATCCAGGTTGGAAAGTCATAAAAAGATTTCTGCATATGAAGAGCACTGAAAATGTGAGAGTTAAGCTAGAGACTGGTGGCGGGCATACCCCACTCAATAAAATATAATCAGGACTACAAATTAGCCATTACATACCTTACATTTGTTTCAATTTGGAATCATAAGCACAAATATTCATCGAAATTAGTACACTAAGGGGCGCAATAAGAGCACAGTGTACAAATCCCAGGCACTGGATTACCATTACTGCTGGCCTTTACCTCCTGAACTTGAGCTCTACAGAGAAAGATAAGGTATAAGAATGGGTTACAATGTTACCAGAAGCTCAACTAGCAGTCTTTTGCTGGTGGACATTTCAACGTGTGTTTTCTATGCTATTGCATTTTAGCATGCGAGTGCTTGCTGGGTCATTAAAAATTCACCTTTCCAAAGGTGCTATACACGAAAACCTGCTTCAGTTTATCAGTTATAATGACATATCCTTGTGGTAAATGCTCTGATTCAATCAATGTTAGACTATGGTAACATCATTCATGTAGAAGTTGTAGCCATTCTTTACATAGCTTCAGTTAGTGCTGCCAGACTCCACTGGCCAACACAGGAGAAAATATATTACTTCCACATTAAGGGCCTTAGAACGATGAGAGTTGGAATGCCTCCGACCATAGGTCGGAGGCTTTCCAAGCCTCATCACGGTTTTAGTTTCGACCGCCACATTACGATGCAGGCGGTCGAAAGTGAAACCGGCTGATCATTCCGACTCTATTCCGACGGGATCAAAGACCCCATCGGACAGTCAGAGACCAGCAAGTAATCCCTATGGATGGCATTTCCGCCGTAGGGATTACAATGCTCGGGTCCAACAGGCTTTCCATGCCAGGCTTTCCCACATGGAAAGCCTGTCGGAAAGCAAGTTTTGGGGTCCCTAACAGGGACCTCTTCTCCTTGTGGCCTCTGGTTGTGGGCCGAGGGGGCACCTATGGTGCCCCCTGTTAATCCCTTCACCATGTGGCAGGCACCTTGAGGTGCCTGCCACGCGGTGCAGGGATTAAAAGAATCTCCCATTTCTCTATGGGAGCTTGTGCAAGGCCTGTCCGACCGACATCCTAATTTAGTCTCCGCATTGACAGCCAAGTAAGCAGAGAAAAGTATTCAAGGCAATGACAAACATGCATAAAGCAAGATACTCTCGTACACTTCTGGGGTCATATAGCTGGCATATCCCATACCATTCAGCTAGCACATCTCTATTTGCAGTGGTAAGGACAAGAACTGCCACTTATGGTCATAGCCAATTGTCAGTGGCTGCAGCAAAACAATGAAACTCCCTGGCCCCTCCTTTAGGCAGGGAACAAAACTCACTGAAATTCAGAAAGTTTTAAAAATGTTACTATTAATTCGTGCATTCTTCTTTTTTTTAGTTCTAATAGGGAATGTCAGTGTTTAGAGTGCCATGGATCTATGAAATCGTATGCTAAACAAATGAGCTATCATCACATAACATCCTCGAGTGACATCGATCTACAGAATTGTGTTCTTTAACAGCCATATTCTTCCAGGGCAGGGTTGAGTGAACAGAAGGAGAAATGACATTCCAGGGTCCACAGATATTTGAGACAGTGGATATGAAATTCGAAGGGGCTAAGGGGGACGAGTGCAACAAGAAGAATTTGAGAGGAGCAGCTGAGGGAATGGTGATGGGGAAAACAGGGACATACATTTGAAAGAAGAATTAAAAAATAAGCAGCCATAAATACACGTAAAAGCAATGCAGAGACATCACAACTGAAGACGTATAAGAAACGTCGAGGATGGAGATTAGTTGGGCAAGGCTATATGCCAAAATGAGCACATGAAGCTGTAAAGAGAGCTGTAAAGTGGGAGAACAAGTAATCAGGAATGCACAAGAGAACAGAGGGTCACTAATCAAGAATAAATACAATGAAAGTGAGGATGAATGTTATTGCCCTTAAACCGCTATCAAAATTTTTTATAAATGTGATATTTCAAAGCACATTTTGGTTGAATATTCTATCAATTTAAATCTATTAAATTACAGTAAGATGTTCACTCTTTACATCAATTCCCACTATAAAAGTAACATGATTCCAATATGGCCATTAGCATATTAAAGGAGGGAGTTTGACATGGTTGTCATTCATCTTCTTGATTGTACAGACTGAGTAGATAAGTCATAATCATCAGACAACTCCATCAATATATTGTTTCAGGTGCAAACTACTCAGATTTGTTTAATCATATTTGTACTGAATGTTCACAGTATCATATTGTTTAAAAAATACAATTGTTTCTTATGTGCCTCCAGACATTTGGATATTTTGCTCTGTTGCCTCCTCATTTTTATATACCCTCCCATGTCCTAGCATCAGAAATTGCTGACTGTTGTCCTGGATTATGCTGCACATTTCTTCCACCAGGATTGATTTGTTACATGTTAACATGACCTATGTCTGTCCATACTGCTGTCTCTACCCTACTGGGACTAGAATCCGGCATCCACCTTCAGCTGGTGCATGATCACTGCAAAGGACTTGCAAGGGGGAAAACTGCAGATTGTGACTGCTGCCTTTGACCCATAACTCAGTTCCAAGCATCACATTTCTTGAATGTCCCCTAAAAATGTTTGTTTTGTTGATATTCCACTGATCTTTCAGCTCACAGTACTAATTGAACAACATTAGTTCTCTTGCAAGTCTATGTTATTAATAAAATTCATAAGTAAAAAATACATAAGCATATTTATACATTGAGTGTTCTTGGGTCAACCCTCTTCACCCATTGGTCTGTTCTACTGCCATTCACATTTTGCTTCTGCGCACCATAGTGCATGGTGCAATGGGTTAGCTCACTTCAGGCATTGACTCTCTTGCATTGTGAGTGCCAGTGTATTGCCTGAACAATGTGATAGCTAAATTTGAGGGCACCATAGCAAAAAGAAAAAACAGGAAATGTTGAAGTGATCAATAACTCACCCAGTAGGAAAAGTGTATGCCTTTGCCAACAAGTATGACCAAAGCGCATCTCAAGGAAAGGAAAACACATTCAACACTGGAGACTTACCCTTCCACCTCTGACATTGTTTCACATGGAGACATCAAACAAGCAACAACATCAAGAATCAAGGTGGATATTTTAGAGAAATTGAAAAGATACCATTTAAGCAATGCATCACTCGTTCCAGCGGGGAGAAGATTAATGATTAAAGCCCACTAAACTACCAAATACAAGAACAACACAATCAGAAACTCCTGTTGGTCCTCAAAATAGAGCATTCCACAAGGAAAAAAAGAAGAAAATGCACCACCAACTATTTCTCCAGATTCAAATGGAAACTTATGTGATATGTGTTTTTCAAGGGATGCACACCACCCAAACTGAATATGAAGCAATCATTTACAACGCAACTCACAAACAGGGTTCTGATAAACATACATATACTCACATACCTCAGTATATGTAACAACTTACTGGCATTGAACAAGTTGGAATGGAAGTAGACATATATGCATACTTTTTAGTAGAGACAATATTAGACCAAACTTGAAGTTCACACTGATACTTCCTCAAGTGAACTTCATAGATATGTTGCAAATATCAGTTAAGTGGGAATTAGAAGAACAATATAAAAAATCTACAAGAAACAAAATATGTACCCCAAACAAAGTTTGTACCTTTTTATTGAACACCGTAATATGCCCACACTGTACTTACTCACAAATGGTCTTAAAGGGGTTCTCTCTCTACCCAGAAGCCTATCAACTAATCATGTCAGGAATCAATTTTCTCAAATTCTCAAATATATGAGAATCCATAGATTAACAGTTACAAAAATTAGTGAAGAGCTTACATTCATATATTGGAGACACCAAAGCAATACTGCTAAATCTGAATCTCATTAATTAACAGGAAGGCTTTACTTTAGATACTTTGCATGTTGCAAGCCTCTACACTTTCTAAGAAATTTTGACAGACTTAAAAAAATACAAAAAGTGATATAAACTGGACTAACATATTTGAATACTGCCATTACGACAATAGTGGAGATACTAGAACTAGGCCTAATGAACATATCTACAGTTTCAACTAAGAGAAATAACTCCAGTAGCAAGGGATCATAATGAGTGGCAACTATGTAACCAAAAGCAAATATTTTCATGAGATAAATGGGAAAGCACTAGTCATGGAACAAACACATTTCACAACATTCTATTTACATAACATTGTGGGGACACAACATTAACAGTATCCTCCGTATCTGGCAGGGCCCCAAAGGGAAATTTGAAAAGTTTATAAAGGATGTCAACCAAAACAATTACAACATAAAAGTGCCACAATATCTCAAATATACAAGTGGCATTTCTTGACTACTAAATGTACATTGAAAACAGCGAACTCCAAATGAAAACACGTAAGAGGCCAACAGCAGCAAACGTGGTATTGCACCCTGAAAGCAGCCATCATAAACATCAAATCTGAAATAACCCTAAAGGAAAGTTCTTCACAATCAATCGAAACGCTTCAATTAGAAGTAATCACACAACAAATGGAGGAAGAGATGTTTTGATTCAAGTTCTCATCTCAAAGACCATTTGTTCTCCTTTAAGGAGAAGAATTTATTTTCACACATTATACAAAATGTGTGCTAATGTTGGTAAGCAATTCCATAGATCTTTCTTTTTCAATCACATATCTCAGTTTGGAGCTGTGGAAATGTAAAACAGCATTTCTTTGTACATCGAGATATACCAGGACAGTGTGCCCCCTGAATGTGGAATCATCAATATTCATGGGACAGAATATCGAAAATAAATACAGGTAATTAAGCCTAGATTTTCTAACCCTAACTTCACATATATAACTACGTGGTACATATATCTTCAAGTTACGTAGATGTGGAGTTAGGAATAGTAAATCTATATTTCCCTGTATGCACTTACCTTTCAATATTTTGTTCCTCTATATTCTCTCCTGTATATTGTTAGCTTTGATATTCATTAGTACACAATGTCAGGACCGAGACCCTGACTGAACCTCTAGAACCCCTTAAATAAGAGTTTTATCTATCCCTAAAGAAGTAGTTTCTGGTGAGAAGAACCAGCACAGACTTTACTGCACATAATAAATTTTGTCCCTACTTACAGATTCTCCTAAAAGTACTTATCGTCTTCAACCTTTTTGGGGGTCATATAATATAAAACATACTTCCATTGCCCAAATAGTTTCGTCTTTCCTTACATTTTTTCTGTGTGCTCATTGTATTAAGTAATTGAATATCTATCTCTTCTATGGTAATCAGTTTAGGTTTGGGACTGCGAGGTGCTGCATGGGACAGCATGTATTTGGAATATTGAAGTACCTTAGGCTCTATAACCTTACAAACTTCTAAAAATCTTCAAAAACATCTTTCATAAGCAAAATAGTCCAAGGGTACTTAACCTGTGGTCTGCAGACCCCAGGGGGTCAATACCACCTATTCAATGGGTCTGCAGACACATAGGGCCTCTACCCATTATTTTCCGTCTATAATCATAAGCATTTTGGGATAAATAACCCCTACAAGAGTAATAATTTCATCAAATAACAATAACATATATTTGAGGTCTAAAGCATTGCCTCCACAATGTATTCGACATGTGCATTAATAAATCAATAAAGATTTTTTTTTAAAATAACTATAAGTATTTTAAAATGTTTTAGTCACAGAGTCATTCTTCACATTTTAGCATGCTCTGACCTGAATTAGCAATAAGGTTCTGACTAAAAATACTTCTGTGTTGCTTATGATCTTCTAGAAAATCATAAGCATCTGCACACTATTAGAGCCAATGCTGTATGCAGACACACTCATATAGAGTGCCCAACAGGCCCTTCCAGGCACCCAGCCACTCCTTAACACGGGCAGGCACTTACAACCTTAAACACCTACACTACTTGCATTGGAAAGGTGGCATGCATTTCGTTTCAGCAGAGCTGAAATACTTCCAGAGGCAGAGTACACCTTCTCCGAAAGCAGCATGTGCTGTGGAATACTGAGCACCAGCTCTTCAAGCTTTTTGCCAGTCTCTGCCTTGGTTTCCTTTTGACACAAAGGTACTGAATGATGTTCAGCTTTGTCCATACCAAGCTCAATTGCTGCCATGTGCCTATACGAGACAAGTTTCAATCCAGTTACTGTGCTGTCATACCACTTATGCTGAGAGCTCTGATTTCACATGACCGGCTAACGACATGTGAATTCGACTTGAGTCTTTTACTGTTGTGTAATCTATTTCATATTTCAACATGCAGCTGTGCTGAGTTCATATAGTATTTACTTGTTTGTGTATTTTTTTTATATTGTCTCTGAGGTCCAAGTCATAGAAATGGTTTGGGGTCCTGAGCTTCAAGTTGTGATTCAATGGGGTCTGCAGAAGTCAAAAGGTTAAAAGCCAGTGATACCATACTGTTCTGGCACTGAGAAGAGCTCATACTCAAGTAGCTCTACATTTATCAAAGCTCTTGATTCCTCCTAATGACTCCAGCGTATTTGAAGTGACGACTAACATAAGTAAGTCTACATCACCCTGGTTTTCCCCCTATGAAAACACATCTCATGGTTTACTGATGCACACTCAAGCAAATGGGTCGACCCCAATGGGTTCAGTAAAAAGTCACACATTACTTATTTTTCAGAGCACCCCCACAGAGGCTACATCATACCAAACAAAGTGATCAAACACCTTAACACCAGCCTAACATGGTAAATAGAAGATCGAATGAAAATAAATGCCTGGAGAGTCTGCATCAATGGTCAATAAAACCACTTACAGATGACAGCAGTGACTGTCAATTGCCAACAGTGGTGAGAGGTCAAGGAATGTGTCCAGGCTGCCCTATGCAAAAACCATGTAACATAATTTAAAACAACCTGAAATAACACAAGAAACTTCGCATGATTATCTAAATAATAACAATATTCTTAAAGTAGTTCTTTAAAAAAAACTGCATTGTCTGTGCTGTGCACTGTGCAGACATCTCACAGCAACTTCATTTACAAAGTCGAAATAGCAAATACTTACCATGTAGTTATATGACACAGGTAGTTATGGTACCATGCAATTATATCGTAGTCAGCTAAACTGTAATTACATAGGCAACTACCTGATTATTCAAATTCATCTACTTTAAAAAGGATATTGAATTGTTTTCTTTTTGTCATGTTCTTGTGTCAGTTTAATCATGGGGCCACAAGAGTCGAGCACAATCATATTTGCAATGGGCTGAACTAGCACAGCGCATTTAGTATGATGTTTTGACACTAACACGCCTTTGCAGAAAAATCACATGACGTTTGCTTTACATTATTTCTTCTTCCTGTTTGTGCAAGTGAACACATTTAAAGCATTTGAATCTGTCTTCTGTAAGAAAAGGGAATGGCTCCATTTGCTTATTATACATCAATTATGTTGTGGCGGCATTGCGAAATGATACCAGCAAAACAAAAATGTATGATTCTCCTTGGCTGAGCAGACTGTGATACAGATATCCTTGTTGTCAAGAATGTCTAGCACACAATAAGAAAATGGCGGTGGCTTCACTTTTCAGAGCATCCATTGCAAGGGGAAATATTAAACACATAATCATTTTTAAAATTAGCAGTGCGTTAAATACAAAGAGTTGTTTCTGATATATACATATAAAAAAGACAGAATGAAGAAAACGGGAGAATGCCAAGAAGCACAATCAACTGGCTATTATCCATACACAACTGAGACAATTATGTTTTACAGAGGCATCTTGAGATGTCACATGTGGGGCCGTATTACCGAAAAGCCACAGGGGCGCAACGGACGTTAGCGCCCGCTTTGCGCGCCTCCGGGGCACTTTGGTATTACAGAAGGGGGAGCAGATGCTTGTGCGTCCCCTTCTGTAATACAGATAGAGCTAGCGCACGTAAAGCACGTGGCCCCATTCAAATGAGGGAATCCCTTTGCCTCTGTGCCCGTGTCGTATTATAGACGCGGGCGCAGAGGCAAAGAAGCTGTCAGGAGGCTCACTGACAGTGTGCCACCCAGAAGGTGGCACACTGTCAGTGTACCCCCTGATGGCAGCCCTCTGGAGGGGCGAAGGGGGTCCTGTGAACCCCCAGACATCCCCTTGCAGGAGGGTGTAGTCACACACTGCACCTGCCTGCAAGGGGATCTCTAATCCCCCCTAAAAGTGCAGGCGGGTTGCCGCCACCACAGTGAAAGATGGAGCGGCTTCGAAGTATGTTTTTAACATGAGTTCGCTGCTGCCCTGGAGGCAGTGCATTCATTCTAATACGGTGCCCGGCTGAACAATGGAAATGCGCCATATGTATAATACGGCACCTGATCCACTATGGAGGTTTATATTTATTAGTACAGGGATATGGCATACATGAATTATCATTTTCAATGGTTATGCGTCATAATGTTAATGCGTCACAATGTTAAGATGAGTCATATGGAACCGCATTTGTATTTACTCCGAAATGTCAACTACCAACATAAATTCAAGGCTTGAATGTATTATGTTGATGATATTTTGGTGTTCTGGTGCCTGTAGTCAATATAAAGGCAGGTCAATATTGTGGTAAGCCATTTGGTGTGATAGTAAAAAAGTACAATATTTAGAACAATCTTGAGCCAAAACATAGACTATCCATTTAGACTAATTATGAAGGTGCACACTGATTTTGTATTGCTGATCCCAGTTACCTTGACAAGGAAAGATAGAAGGCTGTCTGCCCTCTCTGACATCATTGTGCCGAAAATGTAATCATTAATATATATTTTGTTGTATTTTAAGTAATTGATGAATTTTGCATTGGGAAAGAGCGTCAGCAGTCAGAAGCAGTAAGTACATCTGGATACTATCACATCTCTTCCACAGCCATCAGGGCATCAGATGTAACAGAATGCTGAGAAACTAAGAAGCACACTTCCTCAATTCACATACCACAGCCCAGGAATAAAAACATGTATTTTGTTAACATTTTAGTTAAGGCAAGCTATTCCAGAAGATAATGCACGTTAGTGCCTCCATTTAACCTCTGGGTTTGGGAAAAGCTCATCTTTGTAATTTTCCTGCTTGCAACGTGCAATTAGGATAGCGTGTTTCTATACTGATATTCTGATCATCTTGCTCCAATCCTCCACTTACAACTATACAGCCTCGCAACCTAACCAAAACACAGATGGCTTGGCTTTTCCCATAACTGTGGCAACCGCCTGATACAAATCCATAGGTGGTGCTCGCACTAGTAACTCATGTGCCACTGTAATAAATATTGCCTCGTCTATACGCAAAGACTTTTCTCACTTTGGAAGAGGAACCTTTGTTGGGTGGCTTGCTCCTAGGTCCTGCTGTACTCATGCTATGACCTGATGTCCTGTGGTGTCTGCAGAAAGGTGGAGTATTATGTGGTGTGGGGGTTAGACCTCACCATGTAATGCTATCATGATACCCCAAAGATGGTCCTTGGATTCACATTAATAAATCCTTAGCACAGTCCTGGTAGTGTGGCAAAGAGCAGTCAGGCTTTACAGAGGAACATGTGTTAAGCCTTTCCGAGTACCAACATGGACGATAAGTAATTGACACAACTCGAGAGAAATCCAACAGCAATTTATAACAATAGACTGTATTTTTATCTTAATTTAGACACCAAAATGAATGGAATAGCATTTATCATTACGGTCAATGTGGTTTCCTACAGTGTCCATTTGTACTTCTACCTCTCTCCTGGTTTGGGGAGGTTTTGAGTCTGTAACTGTGGTCCATCTTGCTGATATGTTACAGAATAACCACATCATTGTCTCCCCCGATGGATGTTATTTTCTAATATCAGAAGTGCGCAAAGACCATTCAACTTACTTAACATCTGCTGGCTATTCTTGCATTCTTCTAAATTTCCACCAGATAAAAATGCATTGAATGCCTGGTTTGACTGCCTGTTTAGGACATTTATTTAGATTTCTCTGTTTAGTTGGGCCTTTTCTCTTCTAATATGTCATGTTTTCCCATAGTTGTAGCATCATCTCCTCTTTTCTCCATTCTACCCACGTCTGTGAGGGAGGAGGCCTTGTGTTTTGCAAGCCTGAAACCAGTGTTTTAAATTGAAATATAGAAGTGGTTACTCACTAACAACAGTATTTATGTGCTCTTGAGAAGTGCTGGTATACTCCCATTAAATGTATCGCACCTGTTCTGAGAAGTGCAGGTACTTTCCTTTTCAAATTAAAGAAGTGCCAGTACTCAGTACCGGACAGTACCTTCCCATTTAATTCACTGCCTGAAACACATTCACGTCTTCAGGGGGTTATATAATTTCTAAAGTTCATCCCCGATCCAATAAACAGCAACTGCAGCATAGGTGGCAGTTACTATGTTGCAGAGCAGTTTAAAATCTTGCATTAGTAAACTTGGGCAGCCCAACATCAGCTTTCCAAAATCAGGATCCTCTTCTTTAACTTGACTGCATTAAAAAAAGTTGTAAAATGGGCCCCATGCTGACATTCTCAAATGGCTTTATATAAATAAGTATGACTGCAGATGGCAAATTGTGATTTTGAATGCACAATGGTGGGTTAGTGAGAGATTTTTTTGTTCTGTGGCTGCTTCAGTTCCTTTAAAGAAGCTGACTGATATTTTTGCCATGGAGCTGGCAAACAAACCTACTGTTTTATTCCACTTCTTTACATAATCCTAGTGGTACTTCTGTATGACTCTATTTTCCATACCTATTGCCCTTTTTTCTACATTGCTAGTGGTAAAGCTGGAGTTTGTAAGGAATTATCATGTTTTTTCTAATATTTGTTATTGATTTTGAAGAAAAACATGGTTAAGAACCATAACAAAACATATTAGGCCTCGTCATTCAGCTTATCATTATGCTCAGGAAAACAGATGACACATCGTTTTCTGGGTCCACTTGCTTTTCTTTCGTCCTCCAGTGGATCTTTTTAATCCAACTGACGAGGTTGATGAGAAAGAGTCTTTGCATTCAAATCAGATTTCAATTAACAGTGCAACCCATTTGCATAGACAATGAGGACCACGAATCGATAGCCAAGTTACAAAGGTTTATTGTAAATTAATAATCAAGTTCAAATAACCCATAAAACCATGCTGTAAAGATACAGAATAACAACTGAAATTCCCAGACGACTGAAGAAATTGAGAAAAACTAGCATTAAATAAACAAGCAATTCTGTGACAGCAGTACAGAACAGTAACATTAAGATCTGATGCTCAGAAAATAGTTTAAGACTCTCTCGCCTATACATTAGTAATCTAGGATTTCGAAGTCCAGACTCAGGAAATTTCCATGAAGGAAGTCAGGAGAAGGCAAAAAGAAATCAAGTGGGGAAAAGTTAACATATCAGAAGCTCAGTCAAGAGTCTTCTATGGGTCAGGAAAATGTGTTAGCCTAAGCCGCACATAAGTAAGAATTAAAAAGGGGAAGAATCCAGGTCTAAACCTCTCAAAGCCCATTCAGCTAGTAGGGAATCAGGGTAGGTGTCTGCAAGGAATCCATAAGAGAGATCTGAAGGGGCAAAAGCTAGGAAGGGATCTGCAAAGCATCTGCGTAAAAATCCAGAGGGGAACAGTATGTTATAACGTGCAAAGTCCACTTAGGTAACACCTCCTCAATCGCACCATCAGGGGTCCATTGTCCTTGTCCAATTCCAATGTTGCAGACTGCAATGGATTGTCTCACACTGGACATGGGAACAACATCTTTCTCAGACACACGTAGATTGTAACATTTGTTAAACAAGTCCATTCAGTAATCGCTCTGTTTCTCCATGTACCTTCATCAAGGTCCTTTTTTCAGGCTCTTTCACCTCTCTTTAGTACAGTAATGTATCTGTTCTAAATTAACAATACATGTGAGTACCTGCAAGAAAAGTCATGTTAGCAGATATTGGAAAACAGTATTTTATGAAATACAGCATGGGTAAATACAGGCCTAAACTGTTTAGTCAAGTTTAAATATTAATTCAATGGTGCACATTTAATATGTGTGTGCACATTTAAACATAAATGAATATGATTTCCAGTACTTTGCATTAAGTTAATACTACATGTAGCATACAGTAAACCTTTAGATTGGATCAGGTGTAAGTATGACTGAGAACTACATTTGAATGCATATACGTATAAAATTAGTGTACACATTATATAATGTTACTGTTATGTTATGTTACTACATTTATAAAGTGCGTAGCTGCCCCAGCAACGGGGCGTCCCAGCACTAAGACCAGAAATAACATTGCAGGGTGGAGAAAACGAGAGGCAACAACTAGGCAGGGAAGAGCCAGGTTTTTACGGCCCTTCTGAAAGCCACATGATTCTGGATACTCCTGATGGTCACAGGTAGGGAGTTCGAGAGGGCTGATGCCAGTGCCTTAAAAGAACGTCCCCCAGCTCTTGCTTTTTGGAATCAAGGGACGCATGCTAAATGCAACTCCATGGAATGCAACGTTCGGCGTGGTGTATAAGGCAAGAGAAGATCTGATAGAATATGGGGCGCTTGGTGGATGAAGATTTTGTGGGCAATGCATAGGGTCTTGAAATGAATTCTCTTGTCCACTGGCAGCCAGTATAATTTGGGCATGAGTTTCGATACTGAGCAAGATTTAGGGAGCGCAAAGAGAGTGCGTGCTGCCACATTTTGTACCCTCTGCAAACGCTGTATCCCAGATCTGTTTGCGCCTAGATACAAGGAATTGCAATAGTCTAATCTGGACAGGATCGTGGCTTGCATTATGATCTGGTGTGTTTGTGGGTCAAAAAACCCTAACAGAGGCTTGAGTCCGCGTATAAGCCCAAAGCAAGCCCCTGCCACCGCTTTTGTTTGGGCTTTGAAGGTCAAGGCGCTGTCAACCCAAACGCCCAGGTTTTTTACCGCCTCCTTAGGCAAGGGCGCCGACCCCAGCATGTCCGTCCACCACTGGTCTGTCCATTGATACGTGTCTTTTCCCAACAACAAAATTTCGGTCTTGCTGGCATTAAGCTGTAGACAGTTGGCTGACATCCATTCCGCTACAGCCAGCATATCATCCTGGAATTTAATTAAGTTGTTGTTAGATTTGTTGGAAAAGGAGATAACCAGCTGAGTGTCATCAGTGTAAGATACTAATGACAATCCTCTGTTTTTTGCCAACACCGCAAGGGATTGTATGTAGATATTAAAGAGTGTGGGACTCAGCGTGGAACTCCATGATGGACCGCGTAATCCCGAGAGCAGTAAGGGGGTGCAGTAACCTGAAGTTATCTGCCATCCAGAAATGATGCGATCCAGGCAAATACAACGCCACCAACACCTATCTCCTGCAGGCGTTGTAGTAGGATCTCATGAGATACCGTGTCAAACGCTGCACTGAGGTCGAGAAGGATTAAAGCTGCAGAATTTCCCTCATCTAAAGTGCTCCGTAAACCTTTTCGTTTCTTGTAAGATCACATTCTACATAAATGAGGATGGTTATAATCACAGTTTTAAGTCACTAAATGTTATTCCTACGTTATAGCACACGTTTAGGAAAGTCGAGTTTACTCTTCAGAGAAAATTATGTATTAAACAAGGATGGTTTTATTATTCATCAAGAATTCATTGAAACATCTAAATTTAGCGTGGCTAAACACACTCCTGTGAGTATATTCTCTAATTCTACCATAAATGCCCTTTTTAATAGTAATGTTGAGTAAAATATTTTCATATTTTTTTTAATCAAATAAGAAAAGTGCTAAGTGCATGTTCCCGTCATGTATCTGTTAACATTCTTCTGTCATAATTGGTGACGTGCAAAGAGTGTGCAACTTTGGACTGCACCACAGACTTACATATCAAATACGTGATGACAAAATTTTCTGCCTAGCCCCTGCAGTGGACGAATAATATTTTGGACACATACCATAAATTATTTTATGTTTTTGGGGATTACCTCTTGATTTATAAGCAGATTCCTTTGCCCTGGCACCCCAGTACATACCGTGCATCCAATCCTGTACATCCTGAACAGAAGGAGCCCTTTCAGAGTGTCAATGTCACATTTAGCAGCTAGAAGTCCCATTGCTACCAGGAGTCTGGTGGCATGTGGAGAAATGATCATTTTGAAATTATTAAATGTACATAAACAAAAGTACCTTCTAAATTTACAATTCCTTTTGGGAAGTTGAAGTTATAAAAGTTATTTCCCTATGAGATTGCATAAGCAAATTGGAAAAAAGTTTCCATTCCTCAAATTAATTCTAAATTCAAAGCAAAATTCCAAGCTGAAAATTAATCTTTTCTGTGCAATTGCAATTTCTGTTCCAATTACATTTTAAACAAGCATTGGCATAGCCATTAGGCATGGCCTTCGCAAGCTGGTGTGATGGTTAATTACAATTTTTTTCAAACATATGCCACAAAATAAAAAGGAAAAACCTGTGCAGTTACTTAAATGTGGCCATTGTATGCTTGCAATAAAATCTTTAAAATAAATAAACATTCACTGAAGCAGCAGTTTTACTATAAGAAGCCTCTCTGTCGTGCCATGTATTTTATCATTTTTATTTGTGATGGACACAAGAAAAAGCCATCACCTCCCCAAGCACGCAAACTGCATGCATCTACAATGTTACAATCTCACTTAAACACTTTATCAAAGCAGCTTTAAAAAGGAGATTGAAAATAAATCACCATCTAACTGGATACCCGATGTGCAGGAAAATAATAATAAAATATGCAAACATATGCTTGGCTTCATAATTTGAGAATGTTCATCCATTTATCACAATATGAAAATATTCATGCCAAATAAAATAATAACAAGGTATGCCTAGCCGTACAAACATTTTTAATGAAGACCATAATCGTGTTTGACATTAATGAGCTTGGTAAGTACATTCCGATCTGATCTGAAGTTCTTGGCTCATAGATCACAGTGACGTCAACAGAGGAAAAATTGTTGGATTTCTCATTGCTTGATGTGTAAGTCTGGCTGGAACCAATATTTACCTGTCTTTGAAGATACAATCAGGAGTGTAGCTTCCATTGGTGCAGCAGATAGAGTGGCCCTGGGTCCCAGAGGACTGAGGGGCCCATTAAAAACCCTGATTATTGCTGTATTTCTCAGTTCAAACTGTGGCCAGAGGTCAATTTCCTTCCTTGCACTAGGACCCATGACACATTGGCTACACCACTGGATGTAATGTATTTTAATCTATGAATCCAGCGTTTACATCACCAGGCCAGCATATGCGTAGCGGGTGACTTTAATGGCATTTTCACAACTAAAGCATATGCCCAGAGTGATCTCCACAATTAGGTGAGCTAAAGGGACATCTTTCTATGGACATAGCCCCTAAAGTTGTGGTCATTCTTTTTTGTCTAGGACATTAAAACTAAATGCTATGGGCAGAACACCAGGAGATACACCAGAGGCCCAGAGTGGGGCAGCGGAAGGCTGAAGTCACTCAGATATTACGTCGGTCTCGTATGATATAATCGCATTGTCAGAACTTTGAATGCATTGGAAGCGAACATGAGTGACCATAAAAATATGTTGACTGATGCAGTTCTGATTAGTAGTCTAGTTGAAAAGGTGACATGGCCACAAAGCTTTTTTGGTCGAGCCAACAACAATCATTTGATCCCATCTTACTCTTTACAATGTAGCACCTTGCAAGAGGACACCTGTAATGTCCCTGTGGATGCAGTAACGGGCTGCAAGATGCTACCACTACGTTTTTAGGTTTTCCCTCCTAATGAAAGTACAGCCAGTGAGATATGTCTCAATCATCTGAGCACAGAGATATCCATTTTTATTCTGAGCACCTATATTGGAGTTCATTGAATGCCAGGGCTAAGGTCATGCACAGTTAGGTGAGATGATAGACTTGTACCTAGTGATTATATGGTCTTTAAGTCAACTATCTGTTTGAAACACCTCCTTGGCAGACAATACATATGGTCATACAAAAGTAACCACCATGAGCTTGGGACCATAAACAGCACGAGTTATACTGATTCACGGAGGTGCTATGTAGCACCATATTGCCTTTGCAGTGATGTAGTGTTTTGGATGCATTTCCATTTACTGCGGTCAGTGCTGTTTTGAGGTACCAAATAAAATATTGAGCCCAAATTTGCTAATTTTTCATGCAACACAGAGCAGCATCCAAATTTGCTGTACTGCGTCGTGTAAGGGGAGAAACATAGCACAGCACCACAGCTACAAAGATTAGCTTACTGCTTGTGTCCTCCCCTGCGCTGGAGCTCAAACAAGGCTGCTTTTCGTGATGCACAGTCTTGCACCTTGGTGCAGAGGTGAGTGTGGACCATCTAGCATAAAACGTGTACTGGAGGCATAACCTCCCAGTACACATTTCTATTCCTAGACAAACTTGGAAGGATCCCACACTTTGGATCTGCAAACCACATTCAATGTGCTTTAAAGAAATAAACACATATACACTTATTTACATTAGCTTCAATTGGACTTAAAGCTTATCCTGCCTATCTTAATTGATCAATGTGTGCGTCAAAACCTATGAGTGTTTGTGCTGATCCACCACAGTAATGCCCCCCCTTGACACAAAGTGGCACAAACCATTTATTGTGCTGTGAAAAGTGCACCTTTCCAACACAAAATGGCTTCCGCTCTGGATAGTAAATAGCATGTGCCACTTTGCGTCATGTTAGCTCCAGCGCACAGCCTTAATAAATCTGGAGCTTCGTAGTTTGTCTATGCAGTCAAAATAAACACTGTGGGCCTGAGTCACAAAGCGCCTGTGCACTCATGACGGAAGCCCCACAGTGTGGGGTGGTCTCTACACTCGGGTGGAATCTCCATAATGAGAATTCTCATTGTGGAGATTCCACCCGAGTGTGGAGACTCCCCCACGACTGCGGGGCTGGGGCCTCGCCACAAGTGCGGAGGACCTTTGTGAATCAGGCCCTGTGCTTGAAATGGAAAAGTAGAAGTGCAGGTACTCTGTACTCTCCAAGTAAAAGTATAACATTTCTCTTGAGAAGTGCTGGTACTCTCCCTCTCAAAATAAACAAAGCCAGTACTCAGTACCGGACAGTACCGGCCCATTTAAAGCACTGAGATTCAGGCCCATTGATTGTTGTTGCTGAAAATCAACACTGAATGCTGCAAAACAAGCTAAGCAAAATAGCAATGTGGTGCTTTTAATCATAATAAATATGGCAAGGGAGTTATAGTTCACTCCATTTATTTTTGTGGTGGCCAGCGCACTTTTGCAGCAGCAAAAAAAATTGATGTTTGGATTTTATACTTTGAAAACCAAAGGAAAAAAGCTGAATTATGCTGCCTTCGGAACAGCGCAGACCACCATGAAATGAAGTGGTGCAAAATCGAATACCCTTACAATATACACATTTTGTCTTACAGCGCATCTACATGTAATACAACAAGAGCACCACAAAGGTCCAATCGCATTACACCCAAAATACTTTCCAAACAGAGCACATTACAAACTATATCCTTCCAGTCAAGCACAGACCACGGAGAATCCTGCGACCTGTCCACCGAAAGTGTTTTGGGGCCTCGTTAGGGTTATGAAGTGGTACTGAAAAGAAGCTACACTAAAGTGTAACTCAATGATGGAGCAGATTGTGTCATCTGGCCCCAGGTGTTTATAGTGCTTCGTAATGATCGTTTTGGAGTTTCCTCTTGATAACAATGTGTAACAGAAAGGCTGTTCTAATGTCTTGGGCTGTACGATTAGCACATTCTTGGAATTTTAATGTTTTCAGTATCTAAAACCTTTAGTCTGTCTGCAGTGATGTGTAACATATGAGGTAAATTATACTGTATATCTCTTGAGGACTGGGCGGCTCAAAGGTTTAGCAATGGATTACAGAGCTTTTCACTTCTGGTTCGGATCTAGAATGGACTGGTAGTGATTACAATTCCTTGCCATCTGGCAGCTGTTTGGTGGCCACTTTAAATGGTTTAGAGTTCGAATGGGGTTGTTGTGCTTTTTGGGACAATGCTTTGCTGATTTGCACTCCCCTAATATGGGGTTGAAAGGTTCAACTTTACTGTGGCTTAATTTTTCACTCACAGACGCAGCAATCTTCTGTCATTTTGGGGGATGAGAACTGCAGTTTTGGAAAAAAATGGAAAACATCAGAAAATCTGCCTGTTTTGCAATGTATTAAATAAATGTAGCTAGGTTTGGGTGATAATAACGAGATAAAATATCTCATTGTTACATAAAAGCTAAATTCATGCCAGGATTCAAAACTCCGATGTTCAAACTGCTATAGAATATCATACCAGTGTACCAGTCAAAATTGTTATATGGTAGTCTTAAGCTAAATTGCAAATCAAATAGCTGTACAATACAATGTGTTGCATTTTTATTGGTTCTTGACGATCAATGCCTGTGATGGGGGTTCACATCAAGAAACTCCGATTTGTCTCCACACATTTAGAACCTACATATCACTATACATTTTCACTTGTCTGCTGTTTGTGAACATCACACAGCATAAGGGCTTAGTGCTCCAAGAGCGTGAATTTTGTCCCAAGATTTTCCCTGCCATAAGGTTTGGCCAGAGATTGTGTCCTGTGCTCAGATTCTGCCAATCACATCCCTATATCACATGCAGAGGCTTCTGGGTCATGAGGGCTGGGTACAGGTTGTGGTTGCAGCCATGTCCTGCACCAAAATCCCACTGTGCGCGTCATTAGTCTGTACAGAATGTATTCTTTCCTTGGCTAGGCACCATGAGTCTCAGCATGAAGAGGCCTGTTTGATGTCAGGATTTAATCTTTTCTTCTTGGGAGGAGCTCAGACTGATGGCAGCCAAGAGTCCAGGACCTGGAGGGCACCTCTTGGCATTCAGGAACTCACTCCAGCAGAGGCCAGCAGGGCTCACACTGGTCCACTTGCAGGTCCAAAAATGTTCAATTGCAGCAGGTCAACTGGACAGTTGCAAGGAGGTGTCTGGAGCTTGTTCTGCCCTTGTAGCTTAAACAGGACGTCTGTAAACTGACCTTTGGGGTCACTCAGGTTAGCCTGGATGAAGGTAAGCAGGACCAGTCTTCCTTCTCAGATGGCAAGGTAGTCTTCAAGCAGCAGGACTGTCCTCTGGCAGTAATGCAGTCCTCCTTGTGTAATGTCCACAGGTCTAGGAATGTTCTGAAGAGTGACTCTGAAGGTCCAATATTTATACCTTGTGCCAGCCTTTTTATGTGTAGGTGGACACCATGTCCTACCCCCACATCTTGTCCTGGAAATTTCTTCCCTTCCCCTGTCAAGGCTCCAAGAAGTCTGGGGTGACAAAATGCTGGTGTCAGGTTCCTTTTTGTGCGCTCAAGGTAAGCCCTTTGAAGTGCAAGTGGGTAAGGGCACAGCTCTACCTCCACCTCCAGCACCTATTGCCCTTGGTGTCGTTGTCTGGGAAGAATACACAAACCCCAACAGCGGAGCCATTCACAGTCATGGACACAGGACACTGCCAGAAGGCATAAATGGTTAGAAAAAGAAAATGACTACTTTCTAAAAGTGGTATTTTCTGAAATGCGACTTAAAACCAACTTTGCCATTAAAGAAGATTTTAAATTACAATTAATTTGAGTCTAAACAGCATATCCCTATCTGCTCCCAATCCAAAGTTAGCATTCATTAAATGTAATAATGAAACCCACCGTTAGCCAATGGGAGAATATTGAAAACGACTTTAGGAGTTTTTCACTACCAGGACATGCAAAATTTAAGTAGACATATCCTAATTTTTAAATACTATTCATCCTGTTCTATGGACTTTCAGGGCTACCTTAGGGGTGAAAAATAAGTATTAACAAACAAGGTTGAGATCTGACAAAAGGTTTATTTTGCCAAGTCAAACTGGCATTTTAAAATTGCACTACAGGCTGCAATGGCAAGCCTTAGTCATGTTTTAAAGTGCTATATGAGTGGGTGTGACAATGAATGCTGCAGGCCCACTGGCAGTATTTAATTTACACGCCCTAGGTACCCGCAGCACCATATACTAGGCACTTGCAAGTAAATTAAATGTGCCAATCAGGTGTAAACCAACTTTACCATTTTTTAGGGAGAGGGCACAAGCACTTTAGCACTGGTTAGCAGTGGTAAAGTGCACAGAGTACTAATGCCAACAAAAACAAATACAGAAAAACAGGAGGGGTGAAAGAAAAGAATCTGGGGCAATATCACGTCAAGGATGTCAGGTCTAACAATCCTACAACCCAACACTCCCACACATTTTCTTACAAGAACAGTACCCTATTTTGAGCAGGTGGGCCTATCACTAGTGTCAGCAAGGGGTAAAAACTTGGACCCTATGAAGTCAATGTAGTATCAATGTGATCTTCACATGGTTAGAGTTTTGTCCAATGCTCATGAGATGAATTAGGTTCGGCCACACATGGGGGACAGTGATTTTATCAAGAGAAGTAACAGAATATACAGTTATAGGACCTTGGCCATTAGCTGAAAGAGCTCAAGATTTCTGGCAGATAAATATGGGGAAAATAGTGATTTTTGCCCCTATTCTTTGCTATTCACGGGGCATTTGGGGTACCAAGAATCCTACTGGGATCCAAGCAAAACACACCACCCTGGATTCCCGGCCAGGGTTGGTAGCACTTCCTGGATCCCAGCTGACCCAGAGCCGACTACTGCAGCCATTCCCCATGGCACGTGAGAAGAAATTGTTGTTTCTTTGGGCATTAGTTTGACATATGGACTGGCAGAGAGTGCTGGCTAATTAGGTGGACCAATGTATTGTTTCTTCTGTTCTGGAGAGTCAGGGAAAGCCTACCAGTGCTGAAAAGAATAATTTTTTTAATTGGCCCCACATCTTGGGAGAAAACTTCCAGGAATCTATATTCATTAATTTTTTGTTTAAAAAACAAAACAAAAAAATAATGTATGACCGGCCGCTTGAAACATCATGGCCACTCAGCAAACTTTCAATGCCTTCAGAGAGCCTATTATAGTGGCGGCTCATCTGAATGCATAGAGATTACAAGTCAAGAGGGGATCTCGAAATATGGGGAGTTGTAGTCGACCAGGGCAGTAGAAGCAAATGCCACCTTGTAGGGAATTGGATTATTGGCAGAGGAGGAACCTTCTCAAATAACCACAATTCCTGTCAGGATGAACCACAAAATTCACTAATTAACCTGTGCTCAACACTCATAGCTTGGCACAAAAGCAGCCAGGCTTAACTTAGAGGCAACGTGTAAAGCATTTATGCAGCACTCAAACAGTAATGAAGTGAAAACACAACACAATAAAAATCCCAAATCAATTTAGAAACATAGAGTATACAATTTCACCAAAATGACTTAAATCCAATCAGTGGAACTGGAGTTATGAATTTTTCAACTTTTAAGTGAAAACTAGTGGCTAGAAGATCAAAGCGCCAACTGCAGGTATCTGGTGACGTGGGACCAGGGCAAAGTCAAAAGTAGAGGCTGCCTGTGATAAAACGTGGTTCAGCTTCATGAGATAGATTAGGCCTGGTCTTGGCTTACCTTCGCACTGAGAAGGAATTTCAAGAGAAAAGTTCCTGAAAAGGTAAAGGTCAGTGGAGCAAAGTAGCCAGCTGTGGCCGGGGAGGAGGTGTCATCGTTGGGAAGCCACTGAACAGAGTTGTAGTGAAGATTTTTATGCTTTTATGCCTTTGAAGTGGGGGAAACATTTAGACTACCCCCAGATCTGGCTCTGGAAAGTTCATTTCATCCCCTGACCAGGTTCCAAGTGGTCTAGGGTGACAATAGGCTGGTATCAAGTTCCTTAGTGAGTGTAAATTCACAAAGGCAACTGCCCCCTATTCACAGTCATGAGACCCAGGACACAGGCTTCAGGCACCAAATGGTTAAGACAAGAAAATCCAACTTTCTAAAAGTGTCATTTTCAGAGTTGTGACTTCAAATCCATATTTACCATTAAAGAAGACGTTCAATTACTATTCTTTTAAGACCAAACATTACATTTCTATCTGTTCCCAATCAAAAGTTAGCACTTTTAAAATGTAATAAGTTAACCTAATGTAATTCTATGGAAAAGGTAGGTCTCTCAGTAGTAATAAACGACTTTGGTAGTTTTTCATTACCAAGATATGTAAAACTTAAAAACACATTTCCTACCTTTTAAATACAATGCACCCTGCCCTATGGGCCGTTTAAGGCATGCCTTAGGGGCTACTTATATGTATTAAAAAGGGAGGTCTAAATCTGGCAAAAGGTTTTTTTGCCAAGTCTAATTGGCAGTTTAAAACCGCAAGCAGGCACCGGTGGAAGGCCTGAGATTTCTTTTAAGTGGCTACTTTAGTGAGTGGCACAAAAGGTGCTGCAGACCCACTAGTAGCATTTTATTTACAGGTCCTGGGGACATGTAGTACCACTTTGCTGGCCACTTGGAAGCAGGGCCAATGGAATTATGTGGCAGTAGAGGGCCAAATTTGCTGCAGGATTGAGTGAATTATGCGGCAAGGAAAGTCAAATTATGCAGCATAATGTGGCACATTTTGTAATAGTGTTACTTCATTATTTCATAATTTGTAAACTTAGTAACACTCTGTGGGCATTGGTTGTACCTTATTAGTAACAGTTAAAGATCTAAATATAGCAATAGAGCAACAGACAGGATCAGTCCAGCTTTACAAAGAGCCTTCCACAGCGCAGTAATCAAATTTTTTATACATTTTGACGCGTTTGAGCTAGAAACAAAAGGTTTTCTTGTTAAAATCTGCAGATTATGCGCAGATGATGGATTATGTGGCTAATGTGACAAATCTATAATTATGTGAAAATCGCCACCGCCGCACAATTGCATAATTCCAGTGGCCCTGCTTATAAGTAAATTGAATGGGCCATTTGGGTGTCAGCCAATTTTACTGTGTTTAAAGTAAAGAACACAAGCATTTTAGCACTGGTTAATAGTGGTGAAGTGCACAGAGTCCTAATACCATCAAAAATGAAATCCAGACAACAGGAGGTGAGAAGGTAAAAAAACTTGGTGGAAGATTACACCAAGGACGTCAGATCTAACACGCTTCCATCCTTGCAAGTGGTCCCTCCAATGACATTCCTGCCGGTGCAGGGTTCATTGCTTGCATTTTCCTCATGACAGAACTGATGGCTGCTGAGTTGATAAGAAAATCACCTTCTTCCAAACTGTATGTGAGGTTGTAGAACCAAGAGGAGGGCAGAGGAGCATTTTCTATTTTGCGATCAAGGTCCTATTTTCAAATATAGTGAACCCATCTTTAGGTCTTCTGAACTTTACAGATTGTCCGAGTCTCAGAGTTAGTTTTGCACTACAAACCATTTTCAGTTATCTTTTTAACATGACTACTGTCAACACTGATGCACTAACGTGTGTTGAAACTTAGTTGACTATATCTGATGTGAATATTAATAATGTTTTTATTTTTTGTGAATACATACGCAAAATAGAACAGTCTCTGCAAGTATTTAGGTAGACCTTTCACGTTTCTTTAACTATTTATATAATTATCAAATCTGAATGTGTACCTTCAGAACAAAAGAGCCTCGAGCCAGCTTGCAAAGATTGCATTGGGGCCTGCCAAATATGTAAGGTCCAGTGCTGTTTTGAGTGGTTAGTGCTAAAACAATATTTTTATGACGAACGAGTGCACACATAACATTTTTCAATGTTTGCTGAGTGCACATGCCAATAGAGAATTTCTCTGTGCTAATGCAAAACTGCCCAGCATGGCACTGGTGCAAAATTCACTGGAAATAATGCAAATTATGTAATGTAGGCCAAATAATTCAAGAAACTATTTACTGAGCTTAAGGAGGGAATTCTACACTAGTTTTTAAAAACTCTTTCACCAATAACCATGTCAGTACTACCCACGCAAAGCACACTTTCAAACAGGAAAATGTACATTTTAGCAACTACATGCAGAGTTCTTTGTAATTTTGTCTGTTTTCTACACCAAAATACTAAAATCTGTGCAGCAGAGAGTAAACAACATTAGCAGAGACATAGAAAGTAATGATCCGAAATAGACTCTATCACATTGCATTATATTTTATTATTGTGTCATATTGCATTATATCAATATTGTAATACTGATTAATGCTAAGATTTGTATGAACTAGATGAATATTAGAATTCTGAGCAGCATGCTTTAGCTGTTTATATTACTGTAGGGATAATATGCGGAGAGACTCAAATTAAAGCTGTGGTAGCTGCAACATATTTTTACCTGGAGGTGCATTTGCATAGAGATGTATATGATATCTGTTTCACTTAATTATATGTATTTTCATAGGTATAGACAGGCAGACCCCTGAGCTGTGGCACCCATTAGCAGATCAAGCAAGCGAGTGCAGCTGTGTTTTGATCAGAGGAGAGATTTCCTGGCATCTTAGAGGAGAAATCACCTTTTAGGGCACGACAAGTGCAGACAAGACGGCAGCAAGCAGAAAACAAATGCAAGCAAGGACAGCGAGATGCTACCACAAAGAATTACAATGAGACAACGATTGTGCTCAATACAGCCGAGAAGCTAATTCGCTGCCTGCTAAAGGGAAATCGTTTCAAATACATTCAGGCAGATACCTCACTCCTGTTCTCCTTTCATTTTAATGGGGTTCCGCCGGGCCAATGGCCGCTGAATGCATCCCTTTGAAGTCTAATTCCCAAAGGCCACTCTTTCAATCAGACACCCAAAAGGCAGTAATATTCGTGGAATTACAACATAATCTTCATTGTTGACCTCAACCCCTTAATTATCTCTTTTCTATCCTTTTTTCCCACACTACATCTAGATTTACATAACAATGCGCTATCTCTGCATAATGAGATATACAGTCACTGCGGGACTGCTGTGAGTCAGTGCAGGCGCTTAGTTCAGTGATCTGAAGTTACACCTTCACTAACATTTGCTTCTCGGCTGCCAACCAGTTAAAAATGCTGGTATAGTGACCATCATGTTTTTTAACATGAGAGGACTTTGATGAATCTCTGATTTCCTGTGATTTCTCTCTTTCTGGTGCAGTAGTAGCAGACCAATAAATAATAGAGCCTTGCTTTATGTAACATGTCAAGCCACGTCTCTGCCAATTCTAAGTGCTGAATACAACAGTTACCAGATTTACTAAGGTTTTGCACCAAGGCAAAGGTGCACAAAGGGATGCAAAGTAGTGCAAACTGTTTCAAGGGTGTTTACATTTCAGCAAAAAGGTAGTCTGCACTGGAAAGATGTCCTTTTCTCAGCACAAATTGCACTCTGTGCTGCTTTGTGTCACTTTGCGTCAATGGTCGTTACTTCAGTCTAACAGTGTAAGCAGCCATAGTTTTTGACGCAAAGCTCAATTTTCTAAGACAGACAAACCGGACTTTGCTTCACAAAGGTAATGTTTCCTTGAAGCAGATGCTAGCAAGAAGAAATATTTATATTTAACCAAATAATTCATACATTGCATGTGTGCTACATTGTACAGCACACATACAGTGTGTGCAATGTTTAAGAATTAATCTGTCATAAGATTTTGTACAGGAACGATTTGCTTCCAGTACAAATCCTATGCTAGACAGCACGCACACCAGTTGCGCCTCCTTCGCTAAGCCGTAGGAGCGTCGCCCCACTGCTTTTAAGCAGTCACTTGGCAGCTTTGCGGGCGGGGCGGGCTGCTTTGCAGACCAAGCAGTGGAGGGGAGGAGTGGTTTGCACTCCCTAAAGTGCGCATGAATATTTGGCCGGCCCTCTGGGGCTGGCTAAACATTTATGCGCGCTTCGTATGTTCTCCATGCAGGCTGCATTACAGCCTGCATAGAGAACATGCCCAGCCTCCCATTCTCTGGCTGAGCACCGATCCACGGCACTCAGACCAATCACAACGCTGCATTGCAGCGTTGTGATTGGCTATCGGGAAACTGGGAGCCGGGTGCATCTTGCTTCCTGCTTCCTGTCCTGGAAGCGGGGTAGAGGACCTGGAGGAGGCGGCGGCGACGGCGGGCGGCAGCAGCAGACAGGTAAGTGTGAATTTGTTTTTATTTGATTCCCCCCACCCCTGCGACCCACCCCCCACTGCCTCCAAATACCAGACACCACTGACACACACACTTCTTCACAACAGTCAAAAGGTTGTGAGTGGCATTTAGCAGACTGTTTGTCAGACAGTGCAGGGATAGTGGGAGCAGTGGGCTGTTTTTAAATATCGCTCTGACTCCTGGCGCATTACAGTGCAGTAACTTTGCTAGGCTCCCTTGCACTAATACATTTTAATAAATCTGACCCCTGGGATAGCCCTTACCCAATTTAATGGCTCTCATGCTACAACCTTGTAAGGATTGAAGGCTGAGTCTGCCTTACCAGGATTTGAACTCCTGAAATGTAGCTCACTGCAAATCTCAAAAGCGTTCAGTTAACTCATTGAGGCATTATCTTAGCTTAAATAATGTAATTAAACAGTAAAGGAATAAATGCAATAGTGTTATGGTTTGTAGGTCATACCTTGGCAGGGAGTTCCAATGTTAAACAATTTCGGTTGCCAAATCACCAGAATAAAACCAGATAAAAAAGAGGCTGCGAAGAGGCACTGCAGTCGGCAGCGCCCAATACGCTATAGCCCATGGGGACTTTACGGGCTGTGTCTCCGGCCCCTTCCCTCAGCAAAGAAGGCTGTTCACTGGAGCATTCTGGCTCTGCTTGGCATTTTCTGTCCCAGAATGTGCTTTGCGGATGAGTCCGATGTGTCTCTCCAAGAATGCAATTTTGATTAAGTAAGTCAGACAAGCAAAAAATGCAAATGCTTCACTGTACTGCTGACAGAGGCTGTCTTACAGAGAAATCCTCAAATTGAACTATTTTGATTATGATTTTTCCCGATTTCTCCATTTCATCTGGGTTGACACAGACTTCATCTCTTTCCTGCAATAAGAAGAGTGAGTGAAACAAAAGAAGAGTACAGTGGCCCATATGTTATTTTATTTTATGTGGTGTTATCAGCATCTGTATAGGGCATCTCTGCTGTTAGCGTGAACTGATGGTGCTGTAAATGGTTGTCTGATAGAATGTCGATGCTAAAAATATCATTTGGACAGAATATCGTGTCAAAAATATCGAGGACCAAAATATGGAGAAGGTAAGTGCAATTAGGTCAGTTTAGGAAACTGGGTTACTGGTTGGGGGGTGAAACTCTTCTCAAGCAATAACCACAATTCTTCTCAGGCTGAAGTCACAAGCAGTCCCTCGCATACCTTGGCACAGAGCAGTCAGGCTTAACTCAGAAGCAATGTGTAAAGTATTTGTGCAACACTTTGAACAGTAGCACAGTGAAAACACATCAACAAAGGATCTCACACCAGTTTAGAAGAATAGAGCAAAATTGAAAAAATATAACAAGGTTAAAACAACAAAACTCCAATCATTAGAACCAGAGAAATACATTTTTAAAAGACATTAATGAAAATAGCACCAAAAAAGCGCAAATCGCCAACTCGGGATAGCTGGTCTTGCTGAAGCGGGTCAAAGTCAAACTTTCAGGCTGGCTGCGAAGGAGCGCAGGTCGATACAGTCACCAGGTTAGGCCTGCTGAAGTTTACCTTCTTAAGTTCATGCCACAAGTCCTGTTTGTGTTGACTAGGGCCATGAGGAGCATCACCGGGGGCTGTTGGTGAAGCACAAGAAGCCGGCCGGTGTCGCGGGCTGTCATTGCTGGAGCTTCACGTTGATGGTCCATGCAAGCGGTCGATGTTGGAGCATGAAGAGTCGGGCTGACGGAGCTTCATGATTAACCGCAGTGTGAGTGGCTACGTTTTGGTGTGAAAAGGCCTGTTTGAGGTTGCCAAGAGCCTAAAAGCTTGAATTCAGCTCCCTTGAGCTACACCAATGGTCCAGGACCTAAGAGGCACCACTTGAGGGTCAGGTACTCACTGCAGCGGGGTCCAGGGGCTAATGTAAGATGTTGGGGAGCCTTTTATGTCCCTGAGGCTCAGATCAGGAGGCAAGCAGACTAGCCCTTGGAGTCACTCTGGTGTCCTGGGTTCCGGATAAAGCTGCAGGTCCAGTTCTTCCTCCCCAGGCAAGAAGTCAGCAGGCAGCAGGTCAGCACAACCGGGCAGCAGTTCAATCAGAGTAGCAGTCCAGCAGAGGGGCAGTCCTTTCAGCAGCACAGCAGGCCTTTTTCCTGGCAGAGCATCCGCAGGTCTAGTAGTGTACTGAAGAGTTGGTGTGTGAGGTCCAGTATTTATAACCAGTTGTGCTTTTGAAGTGGGGAGAAGCTTCTAGAGGCTTCCCTTTCATTTACCCAGGCATCCTGCCTTCCCTGTCTTGGCTCCAGACTAACTGCAGGGGATAGGCAGCCCTTTTTGTGGAGACAGGACACAGCTTATTCAAATGTAAGTGGGGCTGAGTCCAGCTCCTCCCTCCCATCCTGCCAGTGACGACCTATCTAGTCACATCTAAGCTCCCCATTGTGTGTGGCTGTGTAGGAGAAACACACAAAACCCAGCTATCATCCACACCCAGTCATGTGACCCAGAGACAGGCTGCAGGCACCAAATGGCTCCAGCAAGAAAATTCAAACTTTCTAAAAGTGGCATTTTTTGAATTGCAACTTAAAATCCAACTTCAACATAAGTTAGGATTTTAAAATTGTGATTCCAGAGGCACCAAACATGATCCGGTTACCTATTCCCATTAGGGAATTACACTTATAAAATAAGGTAACTCCAATGTTATCCTCTGGGAGAGGTAGTCCTTGCAGTGGCGAAAAATGAATCTAAGAGTCTTCCAATACCAGGACATGTAAAATGTAAAAGTACATGTCCTACTTTTTAAATACATTGCACCCTGCCCTCTGTGCTGTCCACAGCCTACCCTAGGGGTAACTTATATGTATTAAAAAAAAATGTTTGGGCCTTGCAAAAGGTTTACTTTGCCAAGTAGAAATGGCAGTTTAAAAGTGCACACATAGGCTGCAATGGCGGGTCCGGAGACATGTTTAAAGTGCTACTAATGTAGGTGGCCCAATCAGTGCTGCTGGTTCACTAGTAGCATTCAATTTACAGGCCCTGGGTACATGTAATGCCACTTTAGTAGGGACTTACAAGTAAATTAAATATGTCAATTGTGTATAAGCCAATCTAGCATGTTTTAAGGAGCGAGCACAAGCACTTTAGCACTGGTTAGCAGGGGTAAAGTTCACAAAGTCTTAAGGCCAGCAAATACGAATTTAGCAAAAGTGGAGGGTAAAGACTAAAGGTCTGGGAGTGACCCTGCAGAGAGGGCCAGGTTTAACAGTAAGTATAGATTTACTGTTCTTAACTCCACATCTGCATACCTTGAAGATATATATATCATCATGGTACGTATATGTGGAGTTGAGTATAGTAAAACCTTGCTTACCCATTGAAACTTACCTTCACAATATTTTGTCCTCAATATTCTTGACATAATATTTTGTCAACACGATATTTTGTAAACAATATTCTGTCCAAACATCACTGTAAACAAGGCCGAACTGAGGAACAAAAAGCAGCCCTGGAAGAAATGCTCAAACCAGCTCCTCTCTCTTTTTTTCTTCACTTTATCTCTCTCTTTTCTTCCATCTATTCTCGTTCTCCTTCTCTCCCTCTCCGATGTCTCACTTTTGCCCCCTCTGCTTCTCTTAGTCTTGATGCCCCCTGTGCTTACTGCAATAAATTGCGGAATCTGGGTAAGAGACTGTGGCACTAGCAGCGTACCTGGGCTCGTAAATCCAGCGTTCAATGGCTCCAACCATCAGGAAAATGCCCGGTGGAATTAAAGGCCAGTCTGGCCTTGGCTGTAAAATACTGTATTGAATGGCATTGAACCAAAATAATATATGAACTAAGAATAACAAGAAACAGAAGAATGCAACTATTAAAAAAGTCTCAGGCTAAGATTAAGATGTAACTGCCCAGTTTAATGAGATGAGACATGAAAGACACAAAGCATATTTCAGCTGTCCTTTCCATGCTGCTCTCCAGACACAGCCTTTGTCTAGCAAGCCTTATTTTCCATCTACTTTTTGCTCCTCTTTGCCAGACAAAAAGCCTTTCATCCCCTTCTCCCCTCAGGCCCCCACTTCCACCTCATCCCGAAGCCCCGAATGTACCACCTGCTCAGAACACTGGGAGTTGTGTGTGCTTTTACAACTGGAAAAATCTGTCATAATTGCATTGTAGTGGTGTGGATTTACCACACAGTAATGTTAAAATCACATGTGATTTTATCATTACCCCAGTACTGTGCAACTCATGATCAGGCCCAGAGTGTCAATATTGGCAAGTGAAAGTTGGGGTACATTTTCTAACAAGCAGGAAGGTCAAGTCACATGACCAGTCTAATTATCACCTTGAAAGAGTAATGTAATAGAGCGACACATTTTCATGTGATATCAGAAATATGCACCTTTTGTGTACTAACCCATACAATATGCTCAAACTAACAAATGATTTACAATAGATGGCTGAGGCAAAACAAAGAAAAACCATACCTACCACTATCACTAAATCATTAAATTAGAAATGAATACATGGCTAGAAGGCAGATGCTTGAGTATGAGGGAACAGTCATCAGAAACCCTCTGTCAGGTGGGAATTAATCCCAAATCTGAAGCTAAATGATACAACTCATCACCCTGTACATATTTGTAACCTTAATGTATGATGCACCGGTAGTCACTTTATATTGAGCAAAGTCCAACATTAATTCTCATTCTGAAAAATCAGAGGCAGTCCTTGATGGAGTTTATCTCCAATCCTTTATTAAATCACTCTTCTTATAAAACAGTTTGATTATAGCCAAACAAGACATCTATCACAAAAAGCCAGTGCGTTTCATTCTCCTGGAACTTCTTCAGGTCTCACAAGTTTATTTCCTCATTATAGTTTCACAGAAATAATCATCCGACTGCATACATGTCCATTGATCAAGCGTTTTTGTAAATTGACTCCTCATTGATTCTTGTTGTGGTTAGTGATACATACAAGTAATCTCCATACTCCCCATATGTCCAACAAGTAATCAATTCAATCCCATGATATGGTTTTAACAATGATTGCTGGTGGTGTACTCTTGGCGAACAGATATGTATACTGTAGCATGATTAATTATTGCTGTGAAACTATAATTAGGAAACAAACTTATGAGCTCTCAAGTAGTTGCCTTGTTTGACTAAAATCAAATATATTTTATATGACGAGTACTTTAATAAAGGATTCAAGATAAACTGCAATAAGACAGCCTCTGATTTTTTGGAATGAGAATTAATGTTGGACTTTGCTCAATATATATTGACTAATAGTGTATCATACACTAAGGTTTCACATGTGTACATGGTGCTGAGTAGTATCATTTAGCTCAATATACTCAACCTGGTAGTCCAACGGACTCTCTGGCCCTAGACTGACTACCAGTGGATTAAGCTCACATTTCAGATGAATAGCTTGCACACATGATAAAGATTGACTCTCACCGTTCGGAATAACCAGCACTTAACCATTTTTCTACATTCTAGATTGTACCCGGTGCTCTTATCTTTGTTGGGAGGGAATTCCCTGAATTATTAACCTGTTCCGAAAAAGTGCTGCCACCATTATTAATTATTGCACTTTCTTTTACCTCTATGAATTGCGATGTCCTTTTTTAATGTTTTATTGTAATGCAATGGTTTTAATTAACTCATGCAAACAAATAAATAAATTTCAAATTTCAAATGTACTGCCACCAATGTTTTTTGTTGCACGCTAGAATTATTATATGTGGTGCTAGCCTGGAATGTTATTTCCTAGGTTGAAGGTATTTGCTGAGATTTGTGTGCCAGAATTAAGGACCTTTGCTATTTATCATGCATAACTGTGTTAATGAAAATTTTCTTGTAGCCGGTAGCCAGTGGAGAGCCTTCAGGAAAGGTAACATATGGGTTTGTATCTTTACATGTAGATTTAGTCTTGCTTCTGAGCTCTGAAATCTCTGCAGCCTTCTCATAGTTGATAGTGGGATGAGTTGTTACTGTCCATTAGAATAATCCACTTTTGAAAGGATGAGAGATGTTTTTGCTTCATTTTTTTCCAAGATGTGAAAAGAAGTGTTGAAGCATTTTCATGGCATAGAAGGTTGATTTAGACAGTTTGTCCAGTTGAGTGTTCATGAGGAGTGGAGAGTCTATGACTGTTCTATGGTTTCGCAGCTCTTTAGCTATTTTTGGTGGAGGTCTCAGTATATCTGACCAGAAGGATAAAGGATCATAACTTTTTCTCTCACCACAGTTGAGTACTTCTGCTTCTTGAAGCATTTAGTTTGAGGAGATTCCAAGTCATATATCTGTCTAGTGCTATGAGACAGCTGTTCAGTTTTCATTTTCATATGTCTTTATGGTTTTTCAGTGTTCCAGTCTGAGAATTTTGTGTGTGTCCCCTGCATATTTGGAGCAGGTAATGCTCATTAATAATACAACCTATCTATTATTATTTATGTTTATTTCTAGTAGACCATCTTGTTACAGATGGAAATCTAAATAAAATACTGCTACATCTAAAAACAAACCTGTCTCACTGGTTTCCACTATTGCAAAAGAATTTAATTGGCATATCACTGAAGAACACTGTAGGAATTCCACGCAGTTTATAAATCTGCACCAATTTCAGGGAGGTTCACAATCCAAACCAAGGAATAAAATATGCCACATCTGAATTTGATATCTATGACCAGTACTAGTGAAATCTGGCAACACTGAGCAATAGATTTCCTATGAGGTAGCACATTTTATTAGCAATGCACTAAACACTTCATTTGACTCTTTGGCTTGGCCTAAATCTCATATCTTATCAGTGCAGCTTGGCACTTTTATAGGCAATCCTTATATAGAATGAGACATTCCCAAATGTCTGAATATTTGGTATGGACAGCCTTCATTTGTATTTGAGGTTTCTGTAAGATTCAAAGTTGCTTCCTGTACTTGAATCCTCTGAATGATTTATTTTTTTCCTGGCAGCTTATATAAATAGGTACATTCAATTAGAAGCTTGTTGAAGAGTACATACATGGCCTTTAACTGGGCTGGTTAAGACGGTTTCTGATGGTTAAACAGAATACAAAGGTTCCAGCGATATGATGTACTTAGAGTCATGAATCACAATCTCCAGGTACTGGGATTCTCAGGAACATTCAGTGATATTCATCCAGCAAGAAATGTGTATTACAGTGGTTAGACAATACTTACAATGTTAAACTTCTCACACTTCTTTATGGGTACATATTATCAACAATCCAACTTTTCATGTAGGTTTGGATTCAGGTCTTCTCTTTCAACTGATTTCTACCAGTAAAAATCAGCCAGACCGAAATCTAGTATTTCGATTGAAACTGAAAACCACTGGACATTTGAAACTGAAAACCAATTAAAATTTGCTTCTAGAAGGCTTCACAAACTAGACAGCATACAGAAATCTGAACAGCAGAAGACACCAATGGAAAGATTGACCCTCTCAAACTCCCACATGAGTTCTACAAGTGCTTTTGTTGTATACAGCAGGAGCACTAGCAAGAATGCATATCATTTGGTTTCAAGGGTAGAGAAGAATGGTGCTGTTTGGTTCTGCACCTGAATTGGTCCAGTGTCTGCTGGGCCTGAGATCCCAGAAAGGCCTCTATGTTGTTTAGGAAGCCGGAGTTCATTATAATACTCTCTTCCTGCATAGGGGCAACAGAGAGTATGCTGAATAGACTTTATCAGGACTACAAAGAGGGAGCGCCTTTCACCTGAGATGCCCAGTTCTTATGCTGTGTTAATTATAAACCCAAAAATGAGAAACTACTCACCAAAACATACAGGCAATAATCCACTGGCGTTAAGCCACTGTACTCAGGATTTAAGCTTCCCGTTCTCCCCCACTGTAAGAAGGTTTGTATTAATTGGGGTGGATGGTACTCCTCAACGAGTAAAAAAGCCACTAACCTGCTAGGTCCTAGAAAAGGTTTCAATAATTTAAAACTTAGGTCAACCCCTGCTAGCACAGAGCAGATAGGTTTAACTTGGCATAAATGAATGAAGCATTTAAAAGTAACAAAACAGTTAAAAAACAAAAAACACAATACAATAAATCCAACTTCAATTTATAAAAATAGAGAAGAATCTAATAAACAAAATGACATACAAATGGCAAAATTCCAATAAGGGAAACAGGAGATATGAATTTAAAAGATTTAAGAGAAAAAGCTCCAAGAAAAAGTACAGTGCCTATAGAAGGTACTGTTAGCATATAATAAGTCCCAAGCCATGATTTCAGGTCGACTACGATGGAGCGTGGGTTGGATACACCAAAAATGTTTGACCCAGTCAAAGATTTTATCTTCTGACTTAGTCTCTGAAATGGAAGTCGAAATCCTCTAGTGGGGTAAGGGTGCAAACTATATCCAAGGCCCAAGGATTGAAAACTGATATGCATCATGGCATATTGCACAGCATCTAATGCTATAATGAAGATTCTTCACAAGCACTGGTGCATTCTTAATTCCAACAAATTAACCTTGAAAAAAACAATGTTTTCTTTTAAAAAGAGTGCTGGTATTAAAGTCATGATTGTTCATACAAGAGCCCAAGCGACAAAGAACCCAATCACATCACCTCTCTGGAAGGACACTACCCTGCGTCAGTTGTAGGGTCTGTCATCTCACAAAAGCCAAAAAAAACGGTAGACCTGGGTATCAGATGTCCATGAATTCTCAAAAAAACACACCACATGCAATTCGAAAATCAACATATTTCTGATCACTTACCTATTCAGGCTGCAGTTTGTCAGAATGAATACCAAAAACGTCAAAGTGAGTATAACAGACCACAGAAGTAATATCCACTGTAAGAAAATTATGACAAAAATCACAACCCACTTTATGCAGCAAAGCCACTCTGTGGACCAATTAAACTGGGCTGTACAGGGCAAACCGAATATATGCAAAAATACAAAAAATGCTGAATCAATACTTTTAAATCAAGAACAGCACTGGATTTACAGATTATGAACCAATCAAAATGGGGTAAATGATTACATCACATGGCATTAAACAAAAACATTATCATTTAGAGATATGTCCTGTAGATACCTGACTACTTGATTGTCACACTGAAGTATTGGATTCATGTGGGAAAGTGGAGTATTATGCTGTGAGGCTGGTTTGGCTTCACTATGTAAAACTCTCACAATACCTCAAAGATGGCCCTTGGATTGATAATAATAAATCCTTAGCTCAGTCCAGTTAGTATGGCAAAGAGCAGTCGGGGTTTACTAGACGAACATGTGTTAAGCATTTCAGAGTACAAGCATGGACGATAAGTAATTGACACAACTCGAAAGAAATCCGATGTCAATTTACAAAAATAAAGCAGATTTCTATATAAATTCAGACACCGAAATTAAGACAATCAGATAACTGGAGTTATGGATTTTAGAAAGAAAAATAAATCAGTGCAAATCAATACTGCAAAACTTTAACATTGCGCTCAATGGTAAAAAGAAGTGGTGACCATTGGTCACTTGCAGGTCAAGCTGCGTGCAACCCACTGAGGGTTAAGGTGATGTCAGTCGTGGGACCAGGCAATGACAGTCAGTTGAATTTTACCAGGCTCGTAGGGCCCGGGTGCGGAGTTGCACTGGCTGTCCCTGGTGCTGAAGTGGGAGATGGTTTTACTGCTTAGACGATGCTGGTGATGAAACAGGTGCAAAATTTGGCCACTGCTGTGGTCAATGAAAGGTGCTTCAGAGTTCCCTCATGTTGCAGTGTTGCGTAAAGTTAGTGGTAGCCAGACTGGCCACCAACAAGCCTTGGCAGTGGTAAAGTCAGCAAGAAGTTGTTTTGACGTGCGGAGGTTCAGGGGAAAACAATAGCCACCTGAAGCCTTCTACAGGTCAGGACTCCCACAATGCACCGGACCATCTACTTTTGGGCGATCCTTCAGAAGGCCCGATGGCCAGTGATTCTTTGATACTGGGACTTTGTTTTTTCCTACGGACTGCAGGGGACTAGTGCCACTAGTCTAAGGGAGTCTAGAGTTGCCTTTGGATCTCGAAGGGATCCCTCTGTCTGGGGGAACCAGTCTTTGGTCTGGGACAAGTTGCAGTCATGCAGTTTTAGGATGGTTACCACAGGTGCAGAGTATCACACCTTTGTTTTGTGCAGGTCCTGTAGCCGAAGACTCTGGTCTCTCTTTTGTCCTCTGTTGCAATTGGAATCAGAACTGAGGTTCTGATGCCAGGGGTACCCCTTAAATATTTGATTTCGGGGTGTTCGGCGTGTGGGTGAAAGTGGCCAATGGGATACCAGCCACCGCACCTAATCTGCCCCTGAGGTGATCACATCTGGGATATGTGTCACCTTTTCTACCCAGAACCCTCTATCTTGCCACTTTTAAAAATGGCAGAAACTTTCCTTGGCTGAACAGACCAAGTATCCCATTCTAGGGGTGTAGCTAGCCTTCTGGGGGTGTACACCTCCTGACTACATAATTTTCCCACCTGCCCTGGTGTAAATGTGCCTAGAGCAGGGGATGGCCCTTTCCTCCTTTGGGAGGCAGACTAGATGCATATCAGAGGTGGTGTAAGCGTTGAAGCTCACCGCCTTGATGTGCCCCTTTACTAGCCATCCTGTCAGGGTGGGAGGTGTCACCTCCTTCCCGGACAGGCCATTGTTTCTGACTCATGGGAGAGTTCCCACCTCCTGGCAGGTGGACAGATTCCTGTCTTTGTGGCAGCTGCTGCAGGCTGTGAGCCAGGGCACAGGAAAGGCTGGGGCAACCAGGTGAGCAACTTTTAAGGTGGCCACCAGGGTGCATGCCATATTGACTCTGATAATAGAATCATGTCAGGGGTGATTAGGCTCATTGTTATATACCAAACATGACATATTCCACTGGTGCCATAATGGATCTGGCAACCTTGGGGTGCTTGGGTGCCAGCCCATGTTATCCTATGGACCGCTGATCACTTATAGAAGACCTTAATGGAAAGAGGCTACTGTAGGGGCACTTAAGCTTGCACTTATATGTCCACACCTTTAATATGATGCACTCTACCTCCTAGGCTCAGTTGGCCTTCCTTAGGGGTAATTGGTATTTATTAGAAATAGTGCTTTGACCTTGCCACACATGGTGAGGGCAGAGTGGAGTTTGAGCAGTTTGCAGTGTTCCTGCAATCTGCAATGGCAGGACTGCGGTCATCTGTTTACTTGCGTCATTCAGGGTGACACAAACAGTGTTTCAGGCTTTGGTGACCTCTTTAACTCCCATGCCCTGGGTACCACTGGAGCCATTTACCAGGGACTTATAAGGGGGTTAACGTCCCTGCCAATTGGGGTTACCAATTCATATGTATCAGTTTTAGGGAGAGAGCCCTGGCACTGGGGCCTTGTTATCAGGCTCCAGTGCACTTTCAGAGTCGAAACCCACCATCTAGTAGTCCAATTTGGGGCAAAAAGTGAGGAGACACCTGCAAAAAACTTTCTTACAATTTACATTAGGGACAAACAAACTTAATGAAATGTATGTATGTATGTATGTATGGAACTTGTAAAGCGCTGGAATCACCCCCGAAGGGGTATCTCCGCGCTGGCATAAAGAACAGATCGGACTGGCACAGACTACCATAGCTCAAGCCTTGAATAATTCCGTCTTCAGAAGTTTTCTGAATCGAGCAAGACTAGAACATTTACGTAGCTCCTCTGGCAAGGAATTCCAATATTTTGGGGCCAAATAGGCGACCGTTTTTCCTCCCGAACGAATTTTCTTAACGCGGGGGACCACCAGCAGCCTGAGTAAAAGCAGAGATGACATTAGAACTGACACATAGGACATACCATTTTAAGAGCAACTCTCCAATTGAATGTGTACAATATACCAGGATGACATTTACATATGTCAGATACATGAATGGTGCTGAGATTATGACCAGGGTAAGAAGTCTAGTAGTTTTGTATTTTTCCCAGAGTGAGGAAGGTGGGCAAAGGTTTGCCAAGCATAGGAATGATGTGCACTGTCAACATGCAACTTCCGCTTCCACCTAGACACTTTGAAAACATGCAGTGGCGGTTAAGCAGTATCAGCGGAGAGAATCACATGGCTTTGCTAACTGTGTCGGACCCTTAGCAAAGTAAGTAGGGGCCCGAGGGTAATTACCAATGACTTAGAGCCTCTATGAAAACACAGGAGCCAGGGGGGATAATGGTCACATATTTTGAATACCAATGATCTGCAATTTTAGCAGCAATGGATTCTCCATGAAGTGAGCAGGGGTCCCAAGGGTAATAGAAGGCCTACTTCTCGCATTTGTATGAAGAAGATGGGGTTCAAAACGTTGGCACACCGCAGGAGTAACTTTTTTAAAAAGATAGTTAAAATCATATGCTTTGTTCTTTCCAGAATCGTTTCATGCCATATGTAATAGGACTTTATGACAGTGATGACATAACGTGACTCTAATAATTCTATTCATTTCTTAAAATTAGTCTGTGACTACAGTCTGACGCCCCCGTGTTTCCCAGGGTTAGGAAAACTTGACCCAATTACTAGGTATGATTGACAGTAATGACAGTTACTTTTTCCCTTACACTGGCCTGCCGAATATTTTGTTCACAAAGTTTCCTTCCAGTTGGATCTTATGTGCTGTGCATTGTGGGTGAATTTACCTGCATCAAAAAAATGTGGGCAACTTATATTATCATTTGTAGTGTGTTATTGAAGTTGATGCTCTATTACTTACCGGTAATCTTCATTACTCCGGGTCCCGTTGTCCTCGTCCCATTCATTACTAAGTGGAGATAACCATCTCCCGATAGAAAAAAGATCAGAAGAATGCTGGGATACTAACCCCGCCCCTCCCACCGGGAGTACATAAGGGGTACTTACCCAGCATTCCGCCTGAACAACCAAGCCCACAACAGGAAGGCCGGCCGTCCGGGAGGGAGGGCGGGGCGTATGAATGGGACGAGGACAACGGCACCCGGAGTAATGAAGATTACCGGTAAGTAATAGAGCATTACCCTCAGGTCCCTTATGTCCTCGTCCCATTCATTACTAAGTGGAGAATACCAAAGCAGAAAAGCCGGCCTTCCCAAACAAAACAGAAGCCAACCCAGGAAACCACACCAAGGCAGCCATCGCAGGAAAGCAAAAAGGCAGAACCGCCGAAAACCCCAGGCAGAGCACCCAGACATGAGGGAGCCCCACCAAGCAGGGACGCGCCCAACAAACAACAGGAGAACAGCCAGACGACCAGCCCTACAACCACAGAGGCCCACCAGCCCACAGCAGGAGCCCCCCACAGGCAACCAGAGAAGGGGAGAGCACGGACACACAAGCCAACCGAGGCCAGAAAGAACAAAAACAGTGAGGAGGCCACCCAAAGAAGAAAGCTAAGGGCCACCAGGCTAGCAAGCCAGACCAGGGCACCAGGAGCCAGACCAAGGCACAGAGAACCCACGCCAGCCGAACGCATGCAGCGGTAAGAAAGACAACACCCAATCGTCAAGGGGCCCAGAGAAAAACGAAGCCCCAACAAGAGACGATCAAAGGAGACCACGGTACAAAAAGGCCGAGAAGCCCACCAAGGGCAGGACCAAACCAGAAGAGAAGGGAAGCAAACGACCCGGCCCCAGAGAGACCAGAGGACAAGCCCCCAAGAACCCACAGAAGAGCACCAGGCCCCAGGAAAAAAAGGGCCAGCACCAAAGACCAGCCGACCAGCACCCAGCCCGGAAGGCGAGAGAGCCCTGGAACAGGGAAATAGGGAAAGACAAATCACCGGGGAAGAGGAACAATACCCGGAAGCCAACCCAACAGGCCCCGAGATCCAGAAGGGAGCAGACCCATCAGGGACCAGAGTCCCACAGAGCGAAACACAGAACAGGAAACCAGAGAAAGGGAACAGGAGGGAGCACAGGACCCCAACACATAGCCACAGCAGAACAGCCCAACCGCAAACCGGGGAAAACCGGAGCAGAGAGACAGGCCAGGCAGAGACGTCCCCAAACAGACCAGGCAGAAGGCAGGACCAACAACACAAAGGGCAGCCCAGTCTGAGGATCAACAACTGACAGAGGCTCGAAGGAGAGCGTCAGGCCCAAACACCACCACCTGGAAACCCCAACCCATCAGGGGAGAGGAAACACAAAAAAAAACAACCTGACCACAGAAGCAACAGAAGCCAGGGCGGAATGCCCAGGCAAACTAAACCCCACGGGTCCACACGACCCCAGGTAGAGCATGACCAGGGGAGAAACCCCCAGGGCAGAAAAGGTGACCAGAAGGACCCGACGGCCCAACCCACACCCGGGGCAAGGCCAACGAGGGGAAGGCCCCAGCCGAGCAGAGGCCAAGAAAGGCCAGAAGGGCGAAGAGACCCCTGGCACCGAAAAACGGCGGACCGGGCAGGACCGAAACCAAAACAAGGCAACAGCACAAAGGCCCGGACCATCAAGGGCCGAGAAAGACAGAGCAAGCAGCCCCGGCGCCGCCAAACCGACAACAGAGCCTTCAGAACCGGGCACTCCCAGGCAGTCTCCCATGCAGGTAGTAACCAGGCCTAACCCTGCTTAACGTCTGAGATCAGATGAGATCAGGTGCTCTCAGGGAGGCACGGCCAGAGGCCCCAGAGAAGGCAAGCAGGGAAGAAAGGAGTGGGTGACAGACCAAAACAGGGCCAGTCAGAGCCAAGAGGCCTCAACAGCAGGAACACACCACAACCGCAAGGACCAGAACCAGACAGCAGAGGGACCAGCCAACCTACAGGCAGAAAATACACCAGGAAAATTAAAGGGGCAGGCCATCCAGCGAGCCCCCAAAACAGCCCCATCAGGCAGCCCAGGCTCGCCGCAAGAGCGCAACCAGGCAACCCCGAGCAGATCGTACCACCGGCAACCAGTAGACCAGCCAAGAACAGGAGCCAACAGAGAGGAAGGCCAAAGGCATCCAACAATCACAAGGAGGCACCGCCGAAGGCCAAGCAGAAGCAGCCGCAAGACCGGAACACGGTCCCCGGACCACAGGGAAAGCCGAGGCGCAACCCTGGCCAAAGAACCACCAGGAACAAGCAGAGACAAGCACCCCTCCACCCCGGCGAAACAAGCCGGAGAAGAACACCGCAGGCGAGTGGAGACACAGTGGAGGCCAACAGCATCCAGGAAACCCAACCTGACACCAAAAAAGAAAAAAAAACAACCCCGCAGCACCACTGAAACCAGACAAGATCAGAGGAAGCAGGGAGGAAAAGGCTGAAGAAAAGAAGCACAGCCCACAGCCAAGAGGAGAAACACCAGACACCCCGGGGGACCCAGAAGCCACCGAGGCACCCGAGCAGACGAGGCGCCCAGAACACCATGCAGCAGCGAGGACCAGAGAGGACCGACCAGGGCACCCCTAAGCACACCGGCAAGGGAGACAGTCCCAAAAAGGAGGCTAGACCAGTACCACAGCACCCGCCAAGAACCAGCAGCCCAGGGAAGCAGAAAAAGAGGAAACCAACCTCATCCGGAAACCCAAGCGGGCGACCCCAACTAGGAGAGAAGCCATCCCCAGGGAGGAAAGGCCACAGGCAAAACCCCGGAAGCCAGGACTGCAACATCGAGGCCCAGGACACAGCCAAGGAGCTCCAGCACCATGCCCGAAAGGCAAGGGCTAGCAGACAACCAGGGCAAAACGCAGCACAAACAAGCGCGCCAGGAAGAACCACACAGAAGCGTAGGCAAAGGCAAAGGCAACATGGAAGGGAACCAGGAGGGCCAGAACAGCAGCAGGATGACAAAGCACTGCCGCTACAGGCCCACCCACCAGGAGAAGCAATGGGCAGAGACCACAGAAGCCACCAAGAGGCACCGGCGCCACGAACGCCATGTCCAGGCCAGGGCTGAGAAGCCCCCAAAGAAAAGGACCCCAAAAGAGCCCCCGCACCAGGAAGACCCAGGACGACCAACCGGGCACAAAACAGGCTGACCCAGCACAACCACCGAGAGCCAAGGAGACCAGGTGCACACAGACCGGCAGAACCGTGGGCCCAGAGGAAAGAATACCGGACCCACTGGCTAAGAAAAGCCCTCCCGGACCCAGTACGAAGACGGCACGCCAACAAACGGACAGCCGCCAAAGGAACAGCGCATAGTGGAGGAGGACCGAGGCACACAAGAAGGGAGCCCCCCACAAACAAGCCCCCCCCGAAACCTGCAACGGAGACAGAAGCAGAGAACACACAGGAACACATGCAATGCCAAAGGAAGCCCGTACACGTCGTAGCCCAACAAAACAACGGGAGTACTACAACCGCGTGCAAAGAAGAACCACGGAAAACATCAAAGTCCAGGGACAGACTGCAATGAGTCAAAGCACGCAAACACAGGCATGCACAGCTGAACGTGTACATGTGTATTTGTGAAGCACACGTTCACCCCGTCGGGGCCTTCTGGCGCAGAGTAACAGAAGCTTATTGTGACCCAACTCAATGGTACCCATTTCATCGACCACAGATGGATGAAAGGCTGAGGGGACCTGCCAGGATCTGAACTAGTAACCATGAGGTTGAACACAGGCCCATGCAGTAGACGCATTAGTCCACTGAGCCACCAGACCCGTCAGAGCAACCGAGCAGTGAACTCCGTGCAGCCCCGAACTCAGGGCTGCCGCCGGCACCCAGTCACTCCACCAGACAACCGAGAGGAACAGCACCAGGCACACGGAAATGCACCAGGGCAAGAAAAACGGACAAACAATCCACTCGCCAACCAGACGCAAGAGAAAGCAACGCGGCAGAGAACAAAGGAAGCCGTCTGACTGCCGTGCAGACTATGACACACTCCATCGTCCATCCGTGCAAACAAAAAACGGCAGAAAGACAGCAACACATTCAAAAACCGGTGAGGCAGAGAGACAAGCCACGGGACGCCACTAGACCCACAGGCCAGCCACAGGAGCCCCGTCTGCAGGACAGCGTATTTGACCACAGCGCGAACACACAGCAGCAGCCAGCGACAACAGCAGCGGTTACAACATCATGAAACAGAATGCGAGCACGGAGACAGAGACTGTAAAATTCAAATGCCAAAATACAGTCCCGGCCAACTCCGCGTGATGAACCAGAAACAGAATACCGGTGCAAGCCTCCATGTGCCATCCAATCAGAATTGCAATGAGGGCTTCAGTTGCTAACGAAGAGTAAACAAAACCGCTATGCGGGACTCACCCGGGGGGGCGCAAACAGCCACAAGCCCCCCCCTGCATCCACCGGACTCCAGGAAGCCGCCGCCAGTCATCAAAGGCAGCAGAGAGACACCGCCGAAGAGGCTGGAAGCAAGGACGCTCTCAATGCAGCAGGCACTCCTCACAGCCTGCCATCATACCGCAGTGCTCACCAAAGAAGCCACAGCGGTGAGAGCGAAGACCGACAGGAAGGCAGGGGAACCAGGAAATCGGCTCATATTCCACCCGGCCAAGCACCAGGAAGACGAGCCTTCAGCAACCCGGAAGGACTCGAGAGGCCAGCTCACCAGCCGCAAAGGCCGCCAGAAACTCCACACATGGGAAGCAAAGAACCGGCCGAGAAACCAAGCCTCCCAGCAAGCCCAGCAGGCCGGGAGGCAAGGAACCAGATACCCCAACCGCACAGCCAGGCAGCCGGACGGGGTAGAACAGGAACAGAAGCCACTCAAGCCCAGCAGGAGCAGCACCAGCAACCACAATCAAGTCTGTCGGCAGACAGAAAAAAAGAACAGGCGGAATGCTGGGTAAGTACCCCTTATGTACTCCCGGGGGGAGGGGCGGGGTTAGTATCCCAGCATTCTTCTGATCTTTTTTCTGTCGGGAGATGGTTATCTCCACTTAGTAATGAATGGGACGAGGACATAAGGGACCTGGGGGTAATAATGTTTTGCCTCTAATATGTTATTTTCCATTTACACTCTTTCCCTATATCATTTTATTTCTAGATATAAACTCCAGGAACCCTATTAAAATGCAGATATTAATAACCTTTGCAGGGTGGGTGTTTCTGACAATACTAACACTGACAACTACTTCTGAGGTAATTACATTGATGCAATAGATATCTTTAGTCCTGGCGAAGGTCATCAACCAATGAGGGCGGTAAGTTTACAGCTGAAATATGTTGACTATACCTAGATATTAGGATAATACTGACCCTTTGACCATCTTAATTTGTTTTCAATCCTGTGAAAACTAACTCTGGAATAAATCAAAATGACTATCACTTCTAGGCAGTTTTAATTTTGCTTCTGAACTGCAAGTTGTTCTCATATGCCAGTTCATCACACAGAATAACATCTGCATAAATGTAATGAACTTTTCCACATATTTAAAGTATTTGGCAAGCCCACAGAAATACCAAAACAGTGGAAAAAATGTGTCTGCTCAAGTGTAAAATGATTACATTTTAAGAGACTATCATCTCCACTTCCGAATCAGCCTGGGTCAAGATATGTGGCTACTGAAAACGAGCTACAAATCACATTAGATGACTGTACTTACCATAATTAATGTTTTATAGGGGTACTCATTTTGGTGCACTACTTAGATGTATAGCATCGAAGTATAATAAAGGAGGCTCTTATTTATTTATTTTTATTTTCATACTATTGGCACATTTACTGAATGTTTTCATTACTCAACTAAATTCCACTAAATTGACTGACCTGAATGGTCAAAGGCTCATTTGGATTTACTAAGTTTCCAACATCTGACCTATATATGCTATACGCAAATCTCTACATGAGGTGCATTATCCAACTGCTCTATCCTATTGCCAGAAACTGTGAAAACTTTTGAGTTAAGATAAAAAATGAACCACAGGTACTAATTACCTTAGTATTCCAACAGACTAAATCATAAACATCCGTGCAAAGTTAATGGAGCCTTTGAAATCATCAACAAACAGTCAATTATTATGGGAAGTGCAAATGATCACTGTCAATGTTGCACATAAACAGTAGGCGTGATTCACAAAGTTAAACTTACACTTTCGTGTAAGTTTACAATTTTTCTCAATTCATAAAGGAATTTTACGAATAGTGGGCCTCATTTATGAGGCCCTACCGGCCCTTTTGCGCCTTCGGAACATCACTTTTTTGACGTTCAGGTGGCGCAGTGTGCCACGGCATATTTACAAGGCCACGTAAAGCCACTTTACGTGTCTTTTCATGGCCTTATAAATATGTGCCCCTTTCACGCAGAAAAATGTGTGAAAGGGGCATTCTGTGGGTGTTGCTGTGGGTGTTCCCACGCAACACCAATGGAACCTGAAGCCTTCCCAGATTTACAAGGCATCATAAACCTGGGAATGCGTTAGAACCTAAAACCACCCCAGGGGTGGCGTTATGGAGGCGCAACAAGGTGAAATGTTTTCATTTCTCCTTGTTTTTTTCTATGTGTGCTGCATTCTGCAGCACACATAGAAAGAGGAAATCGCCTCTTGTGCTTGATTTTGTGCAGGAAGGTGTGCCTTCCTGCACAATATCAATCATCCCCGCTACGCAGGCACTCTTGCATCATGGCGCAAGGGTGCCTGCATCGGGGCATGGCAGCCCATTGTGCGCCAGCGCAGGGGAAAAGGAAATGCACCGTATCTTTTAGATACAGCGCATTCCTTCCCTTTTGTTTTGACGTAGGGCAGCGCAGCAAGATTCCTTGCAGCAGTGCCCTACGCCAAAACCTCATAAATGAGGCCCAGTATCTTTATGACTGCGAGGTGTCCGCACTTGTGGAGGGGACTCCACACATAAAAAGATAGGCAGTCGTAAAGATATTACTCTTAAAATTTCTTTGTGAATTGCAGAAAATCATTAACTTACACAAAAAAGTAAGTTCATCTTTGTGAATTAGGCCTAGTGTGTTTATTTTGTATTTTGCAAAACAGTGCATTTTATAACACATTTCAAAACCAAATTTGAGCACCTATGTTGATCGTTTTCACATCAGTATACACAACTGACTGCTACGCTTTTTCTATAACAGAACGTAATGCTGCACTATTGTTTTTCATAAAGCTGTGATCTTTATTTAAGTTTGAAATTTTGATTTTGCAATTAAAATGTTAGATTATGTTTTCTGCACATGGGTGTTATATCTGAAACATTTTAATGGTGATGATCAATCATACATGTAGTCGATGCTCTCAGATTCCAGTTTTGCAATATTTGTAAGAAATCTACTTTTTACTAATTTGGCTCAGTCACAGAGAGGTTTTCTCTGTCCCATAACTTTTTCTTAGGAGTTTGCATTTCTTTCTCTAAGTATCTCTGACCTGGTCATATCCGATCATTTTTTAATCACGTTTTCACTTAACCTCTGACCTAAACTGAGGGGGCAGCATATCATGTATCGCCCAAGGGAACTTTTCTATTGCCTCCTAGTTTTCATTTGTATTCTCCTGCCAGTTACATGCCAGATGGTGTTGAGAGAGCGCCACACTTCTTTAAGTGTTTGACTGAAAAATGTATTTTTCTACAGGGGTCCAATTACACGTCATCACGCACTTTTGAGTAGTGACTAGCAATTTAGTTTACATCAGAAATTGCTTTAAATTCGCCATTGCTGATGTTACACTCTAGAGTAAGATCGTTAATTTAGCATGCATTACATAATGTCTTAAGCTTTAGCATCATGTCAAAATAACGGAATGCAATGTCTTAATCTTAAATCTAGAACGAAAGTAGTAGATTTTGGGAGCTTGGGTCAAGATGTACAAAGCCATTTTACGATCGAAAACCCTGCAATTCGCGTAATGGGATTTGCTATGTGTTAAACATATTTTGTGAGCAGGAAAAACCTTTCCATTTCGGGATTTAGGGACCGACACTGAATTGACATTAGCAAGGGAAATGAAAGGGGCGACCCCTCTTAATTGTGATTTGATATGGCATCTATTCGTAGTTTGAAGCTCCAGGTTAGTCGCAAACCATTGATCAGTTATGGACACCTCAAAAGAATTGGTCAGTTAGTCATAAAGGGAACACCTATGCGTTTGTGATGCTCTCAATGATGTTTTTGCAAATAAGGCTCTTTAAAAAAAACAAAAAAACAGCAGCACTAGTTAAGGAATACAGGCTGCGTTCGAATTAAGGGGCCTATTAGCAATAACCAGCGATAATTATCGCTAAGCGCAGTTAGCGCTAGGATAATTATCGCCGGCTATCGCAGGTTTCTATCGCGGAGATAGCGTGCTATCAGCAACGCTTATCTCCAAAGCGATAGAAACCCTGGAGAACAGTGTGAATATCGCTTGAAAACAAGCGATATTCACACTGTGACCAGTGTTAGCTTGGCGATAGGGCGAGGGGGATTTAGCCATGTAATCCACCTCCCATTGGATTACATGGCTAAGTCAGGGTGAGACCAGGCGTTAACAAACCAGCGCTAAACGTGTTTAGCGCTGGTTCGTTAATCACCTCCCCTGCCTCGCTAATAGGCGATAGCGACCTTAGCGACTGTTTCCAGTCGCTTTTGGTTGGGAACGCCTACTTTGCATGCCATTAGCGATAAATATCGCTGGCATGTAAAGCGGCACCCAACCCGGTCGCTATCGCCTAAAAGCTGTCGCTAACAGCAGTTAGCGACATCTTGCTAATAGGGCGTTTGCATTATCGCCGCTTTAGCGGGAAAAAGTCCTGCTAAAGCGGCGATCGAGCCCTTGATAATATGCCCCTAAGTTTCCATTTGGGAATGCAAAATGTAGTTACTGGTACTCTGCTTTTCCTTGCAGGCCACCATCCCTGTGTGTGTAGCCAATTCGCAGTCACTGCAGATTTTTCAATGCAACCTGTTATAGCACAGGTTGCATTGCAAAATTATTGTCTGGTCGCAAAACATCATTAACATTAAAGGTTATTTGATTGCAGACTGCAGTTTTGTGGAAAACTGTAAATATCACAGACACGCATGCAGATTCTTATAAATAACTTCCCACGAATCATATCCACGTATTTACGTCTCAACACACTGAGGTCTCGACATTCTAACACATGTAAAGGGGCTCAACATTGCCAAAACGATGTGGCAGTGGGATACACTTCAAACTGTGCGACAGCAGCCATTTTGAGATTTGTGATCCAATTTACTTGTTGGGGGGTGGGGGGGTAGGATTCTTCCTCAAGTAACTTTATCAGCCGCAAATGTTGAGTTTTAACACACATCGGGCTAATGAACCTTTTGAAGAGGTCAAATTTGGATTCTAATTCTGAGAGCAATAAGTGATGAATACATCATTCGAAGGTACAATCAGCACATTACAACGGTCTCGATGTGTGAAGACTTAAAACCTTCTTTTGCAAGGAGTTTGGACGTTCCCCCTAAGTAATTTTTGCATAATTAGTGTCAAATAAAGCACTTTATGCACACTGTTTTGTTGTTCTGTTTGTACTGCATTTAGAAGGCACACAGTACCTTTATATTATTTGGAAGATTGGATATCAGTAAAGGAAACAACCTTCCTGCTATTAGAAGTGATAAATCCTCAAGTACCTTTCCAAGTCTCAGAAAAACTTGAAAGGTGATGATGTAGTCCATGGTACCCCTGTCTTGCAGCTTTCACCCAAGTTACTGATTTTACATGCGTGGCCACTTGCAAGACCTGATTTGCTATCCATATTTGATAACATGTTGGCTTTAGAACACTCCTTTAACAAAGTGCTCTAATCCATGGTGGCCACAACTGTACAGAACTGATACCCATATAAAATACATATAAACACTCAAGCATCAGAATACTATAGATATTTTTTTGATGAAATATTTGCCAGTAGTGGTTGGTTGAAGAGTAGCTTTACCGCAACTCAATTCTGGATTTGTTACAGATGCGCTGCAGATGGAACGTTTATCGTATTAATTGTAATTATGTTTTTAATTGAGGGAAATATGAAATAAAATTCCTTGTGGGAATTCCCAGAAGAGTATGAGGAGGTACTTGTGTAAATAATGGTACAAGTATTGGATTGGCTATCAACAACAGTTGTGGTGCAAATAGGCTAGTGCTACATACTCCTAGTGACTATTGAGTTGCAGCACAGAATAGGCACTATAAAGGGACCAGAAGGCAGCAGTCAGTTCTGTGCTGCCTGACTGATGGCTGTAGTGGCCAGTTGTGCCAGCCAGTGGGTTGGCTACCCTAAGAACAATGCTGCTCCAAATCCGTGTGGCCTAGCATGGATTTAAAGTGGCTACCTAATGAGGTTAGGTGCATACATGTCTTGGTATTTAACTATAAAATGAGAAAAGAGATTAATAACAAGGAAGCACTTGGTTGAACTCCAAAAGTTATTCAAACATGTCAGCAATAAAGGGGCACTGGCGGCCTAGTCATTACTAGTTTTCATCACTTCTGCTCAATTGCAATCAGTTGGTGAAGATGCTAAAACATATTGAGCGAAAAGCTGCAATGCTGCAGTGTGTGCCTTAGGAATGTTACTGTAGTACCTTTCTTGTTCAACTTCTAACTTGATTCTCTAAAATTGCTGTTCAAGGGTACTGCAGTTCCAGTGACCAATATGCTGATGACACAGAATTCTACATAAATATGACATCTCTCTGTGAAAACTCCACTCCTTGAATCTCCCTTACAAAACTCTAAACATGCATGTCTGACAACTTCCCCATGTTCAACCTACAGATAAATGAATGTATCCCCCTCCACATACACACACAACAGGCAGAACCCGAACTAGAGCAGTGCCTGAGGCCCACTGTTCGGTTTGTAATTTCCCCACATTTGCACGCTCAAAAACAAGGAGAAACAGAAGTTGTAAAAGACAAGACATGACAAATTGGAGCAAGTTGTTCCAAGAACAAAAGAGTACTTAAATACTCTCTGCTTTAGCCCTAACATATTAATTTGGTCTTGAAATCTGGAGAACCTACGTACAAAGCTAGGGAAAAAGTCTCTTTTAGTCAAATCTCAAGTAAATATCAAGCAGGTATTATTTGTTTGCAAGAAACATAACTAATATGTTATTTGTACTTTGTCTACACCCAATACAAAGGGCCTCACAATTGGAGGTCTTTCCATTCTCCTTTCAGTTAACTGGATTTGGAATTATGAAATAGTTCCATTACCAGACACTAATACGCAAGGTCTAAAGATTACTCTTAATACCTGTGTAAAAAAAAGAATTATATTTTTTTATCAATTTCTTTGATTCTGATACATTTCTTCACCCAGATCCTCCAGATTGGATGATATTTGTAGGGGACTTTAATGTAAAGCTCCCCTTTCACTCGAATGTGTAGTCTGACAGGGCCCTTGAAGAAGCCTGGTCAATTCCAGATCCCTCTTTTCCAGATTATTGCAAGACGGATAAATGTGGCATTCTTATACTTGCCATAATAAGAGAACTAAGGAATAAAATTATTAATCGTTTTCTTGTCAATAATATTCCATTCTCACCTCCTGGATGGGAACACTCCAGGTCCACAATAATAGGCTATATTGCCTTGTAACTGTACTTTATTTAACTTAATTCAGGAAGTCTGTAGGTGACCACTCAATTATTTCCTTTAAAAGGGCACTTTTTGTCGAAAGAGATCTGCTACTGGACCAAAGGGGCCGAAGAACAGAGGTTATAAAGGCAAGTGGCTGGGTGATCTGGAACCCTAATGCTATATGTACAACAAATGAATGTTTGACTACATTTAAAGGTCAATTACAACGAGCTACAGAGGACAATATTCTTAAAACATTTGAACATTGTATTTTCTTTATTGACTCCTTAGTAAACAGTCAGAGATCTGTGGTAAAAAAGAATACATCTTCCCCCAGAGATATAATAGATTATGCTCTTTCTATGGAGTTTAATAAAATGATACAAAGACAATTTCAATGTCCCGCAGTTTGGAGAGCAAGTAAAATAAAACAATTAAAAAGGCAACAAAAGCAACACATATTTAAAATTCAACAAATGCAATTAATCTCCTTTTGCATAATTTATCGTCGGTAGCCAGGGATACAAACTCCAGATTTCATGCTGAATTAATGTTATGCAATGTTCTGCAAGGACAATCAAGCAGTCACTTTGACACATCAGACTAGGCATGCCTATAGCCACACACTCTACAGAGAGAACCCGGAAAAGACTTCAGTAGAGCAGCAGTTTGCATTGCTGAGTTTTTCTAACTCAGATCTGGTAATTGTCTCTCCCTCTGCACAGCAAATTGCCCATCATATTCACAAAAGTTCTAAAGTGATGGATCCAGATCAGAAAATGATTGCCGTGTAAAAACCTAAGTGAACTTCGTAGAGGGAACTGTTGGTTCCAGTCTTCGATTTTTGCTATAAAACTTCCACTGTCTTTAAATCATGGACTGGCAGTATAAGTCTTCCACTTTACCAACATTCTCTGATATTCAGATGCCTATATAGCATTTCAGTCTTTTTAGTATAGCGTGCCTTTAAAACTGGTAGTAAGACCTTTGGTGAAGTATTGAACAAAATGTCTTCGTTCTGCTCATTTAGTTTATAACCTCCTGTATCTGTGAATATATTATTATGTTGAAGGGCAGTGTTGGATTGGCCTATCAGGCATTGTGGCACTTTAGAACTACAAGTAAATTACAATTTCCATGACCAAGGAAGGGTCAGTTGTAGGTCTTGGTCATACAATGTATCATTTGCATACAGTGAGATGATATATCGGTCATCCACTCTATTCAAAACCCTATGGAATCCCTTAGTTCAGAAAAAAGAAGCCAATGACTCAGCCGCAAATACACATAGTAGCAGCAAACATGGCAGCACAACCTGCTGCCATGTTCCACCCACCATCAAGAGGAAATTCCACTTCCTTTGCGGACTCTAGTCAATCTGGCTGTGTACTAGAGAGACAGCCAACCCATTAACTCTGGTTCAAAACCTGCAGCATGTAGTACTGCATATAAATATTCATTACCTGGCTTTGTCAAAGCTCTCTCCATGTCGAATAAAGCTACTGAGGATAATGCCCCCATTACTTACCAGTAATCTTTATTACTCTGAGTCCTGGTCTTCCTTGATGCAGTCCTTAAGCATAAGATACTTCTTCTTTCTGCCAGAACCACTTCCCTAGCTGAAACCAACAAGTTCATCCAAAATGGCCCCTGTTACCCAGGAGCCACCACAAAAGAGGGAAATTAACAATGCACTTTCTGTAACATACCATGTAAGTGCCACAAGACAAAAAGCAAAACTGGAAATAGTCAATTGCAATGCGCTACTCAGGACTGCATCAAGGAAGACCAGGACTCAGAGTAATGAAGATTACCCGTAAGTAACCGGGGCATTACCTCCTCGTCTGTCTTCCTGGATGCAGTCCTTGTTCATGAGACAATACCCAATCAACCCACTGACTATTTCCAGACACTAAGGGGCTTATTTACAAGCCCACTGCACCACCGTTGCGTCACTTCTTTTGATGCACCGACGGCGCAGTGGGCCTGCCATTATTTACAAGGCCACGTAAAGACACCCTGCGTGACTTCCAGCCCTCTTTCATGCATTACTCTGCCTGAAAGGGGCATTCCATGGTCGTTGCTGTGGGTGTTCCCATGCAACATCCATGGAACCTGACGCATTCCCAGATTTCCAAGGTTTTTAAACCTGAGAATGCGTCCTCCCCAGGGGAAGTGTAAGGGAGGCACAATGAGGAGAAATACCTTTATTTCTTCTTGCTTTTCCTTTTTCTATGTGTGCTGCATTCTGCAGCACACATACAAAGACAAAAACACCTCTTGTGATTGTTTTTGTCCAGGAAGGTCTCCCTTCCTGCACAAAAACAATCACCCCTACAACGCAGACACCCTTGCACCATGGCGCAAGGGTGCCTACGTTGCACCAGCACAGGGGAAAAGGACAGGAATGCACCATATCTGGTAGATACGGCAGATTCCTGCACTTTTCTTTGGACACACTGCAGCACAGTAGGAAGGCTTGCTGCACTGCTGTGCATTAAAATATTGTAAATGAGGCCCTAAGGTTGAAAAACACACCAGTGACCCACATAGTATACTGAATCAAAACAGAATGTATTACAACATAAAAAACAAAAACTTCTTTTCATGATACAAAACTAGCAGAAGTATTCTGCTGTAGACAGGACATGATGCCCACAGGAGGAAGACAAATGCCCACCCAATTGCAACCGATAGTGGGACAGAAGAGTGTGATGGGAACTCCAAGGAGCCACAGCACATACATCCCTCAAAGAGGCACCTCGAAAGACTGCCCAAGGGGTAGCGTCACCCCTAGTTGGACGACCCTGCACCTGCGGGGTAGAAAAAGAATCTGACACCTGGTAAGCCCTTAAGATGGTAGACTTGATCCACCTTGAAACGGTAGCAGTAGAAGGATGCAAACCCTTATTGGAAAGACCAAAGGTTACAAAAAGGGAATCAGTCTTCCGAAAGGAAGAACTTTACAAATAAATGGCCATAGCCCTGCAAAGATCCAGTGAATGCAAACTAACTTCTTCAGCCGAAGAAGGATCAGGAAAAAAAACCCGAAAGGCAAATTTCCTCCCAACAATGAAATCGGGGAGGAATCTTAGAAAGAAAAGTCGGGCCTGGCCGAACAACAACTTTATCTGGAAGGAAATGGATAAACGGAGGAACTGACATTAAGGCACCAATTTCTCCCACCCTTCTCCCCAAACACATATCAACCAGAAACATAACCTTCTCTATCAGAAAATTTAAAAATACTGCATCCACTGGGTCAAAAGGAGGACAAATCAGAGCCTGGAGCACCAGAGGCAGATCCCAGGAAGGAACCAGAGAATGGGAAAGTGGCTTTTCCGGAAAGAAACCCCTAAGGAGTCGAGAGGCCAAAGGCACAATCTCGGATTAATCTTCTCCCTGAAAGGCTCGAAGAGCCTCCCACTGGTCTATAAGAGTAGAAACCGCCAAACCCAAGGAGAAGCCACCCTGTCAGAAGACTACATTCTGTAAAGGAGGACAAGGGGGCAAAATCAACCCCTTTGTATCACACCACTTAGCAAAGTGTCCCCAATGGTGAACGTCCGACCTGCAAGTGGAGGGCTTGTGAGACAACTGAATAGAGGTAGCAACAGCCTCAATACAACTCAGATCTAACAGAGTCATTCACTCAGCAGCCAAACCCCCCGATTGAGACTCTGTAGGGAGGAAGTCTGCAGAAGGGGATGACACAGAGGTGAAGGAGAAAGAGGAAACACCTGAGGATGACCCACTGACATCTGAAGAAGCAAGGGGAACCAAGGCCTCCTCAATCACCCAGGAGCCACTAGAAGAATCTAAACGTGGTCATAATTATCACTTTCTACAACACCCTGGGAATCAAGGGGATGGGAGAAAAGCAATACAGGAGACCCCTGGACATGGAATCGAACGGACATCCATCGCCCAGGCTCTCTGAGAGAGAATCAAGGAGCAGAAGAGGGGAAGAAGGGCATTGCTCTCTGAGGCAAACAGGTCTGGCGAGGGGTATCCGAACCTCTGACACATCAACTGAAAGATCCTGGGGGAGAGATAGAGAGATACTGATGATGGGAACCTCTGACTGTGCTGGTCCGCAGGCCCATTCTTCATTCCCAGAATATAGACTGCTGACATATAGAAAAGATTCCACTGTGCCCATAGCCCCATCTCCCGGGAAAGGGCAAAGAGGGAGGGAATAATCCCTCCTTGATGACAAACATAAGACCACATTGTTGTCTGTCTGAATATACACCCCCTAACCCCTGATGGATGGGAGGAAATGAAACAGAGCAGCCCTAACTGCAGCCAACTTCTTCCAGTTGGAAGAATGGAGAGACTGCCCTCTGTTCCATAACCCCTGGATGGTGAAACTCCCCATGACTGGATCCAACCCACGACCGCTGGCATCAGTGGAGAGGATCACAGGAGGGGGAACGCTAAACTGATCCTTGTTGAGGTTGTCCTGGTTCAACCACCACTGCAAGACCTGCCAAACCTGGAGAGTGACTGGAACCCGTGCTTCAAGATCCTGAGACACTGGATTCCAGTGATGGAGAATTTGATGTACAATGGGCTAGAGATGCAGATGGCACCAGGCTTCCAAAGCCAAAGTGGCACCATTTCTCCCTGACTCCTCAGCCACAGTCTTTCTGGAGTGGATGGGAGAAACAAAAAATTTGAAAGGTGTAACATCTCCCTAGTCCATCCAGAAGAAGGCCCCTATAAACTGCAGAGACCGGGATGGTTGAAGGTGGGACTTTGCGGTGTTGGGCAGAAATCCATGAATGCCCAACAGAACATACACCTCCTCAATGTCTTGGTAAGTCTTAGAAAGAGAAAAAGAGGAAATTAAGCAATTGTCGCGGTAAGATAACACCTGAATACCTCGAGAGTGCAAAATCCCCACCAGTGGAGCCAGAAGCTTAGTGAAAACTCTGGGACTAGATGCCAAACCAAAGGGGAGAGATCGAAACTAGTAATGGTGGCCATCCACTGAAAACTTTAGGTATTCTTGATGAAGAGGACAGATCGGGACATGCAAATATGCATCCAGCATGTCCAACGATGCGAGAAACTGGCCCTTTGTCAACAGGGGAAAGATGCTTTGTAGAGTGACTATTTTTAAAGTTCTTGTGACCAGGAAATTATTTAATGCCTTTAAATCCAACAATGTGCGGTAGTCCCCCAATACTTTTTGCACAAGAAAGAGAATGGAGTAAAACCCTCATCTGTTTTTTATCTGGGGAAGTTGAACAACTGTCCCTTTGTCCAGCAGTTGCTGGACCCCATTCAAAAGGGCAAGGTGACAGACCAGATCGCATGGAAGAGGAGTCTCCCTGACGTACGATCTTGGGCTCTCCGTAAATTCCAAGAGATAACCCTTGGACACTATTTGTAATGCCCAGGCATCCAAAACATCCTTCTGCCATTGTCCCGGAAAGTCCAGAAGGTGCCCTCCCACTGCAGAGGCACTCAGGTAGTCATGTCGTGGGAGGTTGGGGGTTGGGAGCTGAGGAGGAAGCCTGGAACTGGGATTTTTTGGGATTCAGGGTGCTCCAGCTGTGACTCCTAACATGAAAGGGTTGGGACGAATCCCTAGCCAAGCTGGAAGGAAAAGATCTTTTAAATGCAAAACCTCTGCCACTTTGAAAAGGCCTCACTGGAGCCATCAATTTCTTGTTTCCCCACAGAGTTTTTGTTCATTTCTTCAAGCTGTTGCCCAAACAGTTTGGGACCCTCAAAAGGCAGTTTCATTAAAATAGCATTTTGAGCGGTATCAGCTTTCCAATTGTGCATCCACAAATCAATCAATCAGGATCTTATAAAGCGTAACTACTCACTTGTATGGGTCTCAAGGCGCTACGTCTACGTAATGTCTCTGAGCATCAACAGCTGCCTTTGAGGTAACTGCTGATGCACACAAATTGTCGAAGGACAGGTCAGATAAAAAGAGAACCTGCTGTTCCATCAGTGCCTGAATATCCGATTAATCTGAACCCTCATACATACGATCCGTCAAGGCCTGAAAGTCTTTGAGCAAGGACTGCACAGTACAAGTCGTATAGGTAATAGAATGCACAGAGAAATTGGCCACAGCATAACACTGCTTCACAACCCTATCCACCTTCCTATCCACTGCATTGGCGGGAAGCATCCTCGGAAACCACATTTCATTGAGTAGACATGCCAGCCATCAGACTATCCACCTTGACCACAGATAGAAATTCCTCTGCAAACTAGTCCATTGGATAACGCCATGACAGAAATCTTTTCCCCTACGGCTAACTCTAAGATTCATTCTTCCCCGTATGGCGTACCTCAGGGCTCTATACTTAGCCCATTACTTTTCAACATCTATGTTAGCCCCCTGGCTTCTATTGCGGAGGAGGCTGGGCTGACCATATACTCATATGCGGATGACACCCAGCTTATTTTCTCCTTGTCTTCCAAGGAGACTTCCAACATATCCTCTCTCCAGGTTGGGCTACAAAAGATAGCTGGATGGATGCATACAAATAGATTGAAACTAAAAGGAGGGAAAACGGAACTCCTTATCTTTGGAAACAAAACTCTTTGGGGTCCCCAGCATTGGCCACCTCAGATGGGTGATCTCCCCAACCCTACACAATCTGTTTGTAACCTTGGTATAATTATTGACGACCAATTGTCTATGAAACAGCAAGTAGTTAAGGTTGTTTCAACCTGTTTTACAATTTTAAAATGGCTAAAAAAAATTCTTTGGATGCTCCCTTTACCCACGCAAACAACTGTTATTCAGGCCTTGATCGTGTCCAGATTGGACTACGGCAATGTCCTGTATTTGGGTGTGAGTAAAGAAGTGACCCGTAAGCTGCAAGTGGTCCAAAATTCTGCGGCCAGACTACTATGTCAGCTACCCAGAATGGCCTCCATCTCAGGTCCTCTCCGTGATCTTCACTGGCTTAAGATAGAAAATCGTTCAAAATTCAAAGCCCTCTGCTATATGCATAGGATCAAAATGAATTTAGCACCACATTATCTTAGTGCTTTGGTGCATCCTTACCTTCCCTCTAGACTTCTGCGATCCTCTAACCAATTAAAATTTCAAGTTCCTAAGATCAAACGAGTACGCATGGGCGGACAGTCTTTTGCCTACTTAGCTCCTTCTTTATGGAACTCTCTTCCATTTCAATTACGCCAGGAAACCATCTATCATAAATTTCGTAAGGATTTAAAAACGTGGTTATTCAACCACTGGAGCATGTTCTTTTCTTTAGCGCGGGTCCGTAGGCGCCGGGAAACCTCCGGGTAGCTGTGCGCCATATAAATTTAATTTAATAATAATAATAATAATAATAAAAATCTATAGAAAGCAAATTTGTCCACTTCTTTCCACTCATGAGACAGCAGCCCCGGAATCGCATTATTTAAGGGTACAGTCTCAGGCTCCGCCAGCTGATAATTGGCCAAGATATCATCCTCATCAGTTGATGCACAAGCTGCGGGGAGACTCAAGTTCTCCCTTACATGCGTCAAGAAGTCTGCCAGCTTAGAACCTTGAACATATCGACCCCTTCGAATCTCCTCCTCAGGATCACCCTCAGACTTCTCCATGTTCTCCATTCTTCCTCAACCGGTTCCATACTCCCCAAACCCCAATTTATACTAAACTATCCTCTCTGGCTGTCGTAACACGAGGCAGTCACAAGCTACTTCCTGTCCAAGGAAACCAGATCACATGACTTTGCCAAGAGAGGACTGTTGGGGGAGAAGCCAGCCTTATTTAGTCCCCATACGCTTCGCGGGGGAAATGAAAGTAGCCAAAACAATACTTCCCACCTGCCAAAAGGGCAGCTCAGCAAGTCCTGACAAGAGGGGAACCAAAAACGCCTGCTATAGTAAGGCGAACCAAACCAGGAATCTCCAAGTCCCTTCCACTAAAGATCTACTGCTTTTCACTCACCAACCCTCAATGCAGGGAAACTTTGACTCATGCTTTCTGATCTTCTGCAGTCTGTTTCTTGAACTAATAGTATTACTCATGTTGCATCGTCTAAACTGGATACGCAGATTTGGCTTCATGCTAATTCCGATGTATTTCTATTTTTAAAAAACACAAAGCCTTGCTGGCTAAAGCTGAACAAAGGGCACAATAAATACAACAAAAGGAATTCCAATAACGGCAATCCAACAGTAGTTATATATTTTAAATATAGGAGTGAAGAGTATTATTTCCCCAACCAACAAAGGAGCTTCAGCATAGGGTCCATTCCAGAAAGAAAAAAACAGGAAGTGCATCATTAGTTCCTCCCTTTTGTGGTTGTTCCTAGGTAATGGGGGCCATCTTGGAGCAACTTTTTGGTTTCAGCTAGGGAATTGGTTCTGGCAGAAAGGAGAAGTATCTCATGTGTAAGGACTGCAACCAGGAAGATGGGCGAGGAGATAATGGTCTGCAAATGGGCATAGACTGGTTAGGTCAAACAGATGCCTAATGTTAGGGGAGATATTATGGCTAGGGAGCAAAATCATTTTGGTTTGGGTATATTATGGAAGTCATTACAGCCAGTACTCTTTTGCCAAAGGGTTTCTGAAGGATTTTGTAGTGCACATTTAGCCAGGATAGAGCAAGTCTTCTTTAGGGAATTCTTGCCATGTTTGAGTAGTACAACTAATATGTGTTACCTCATCAAGGGAAAAAGACTCCCTTTCTCCAAGGCAGTGTTGTATATACTTAGGAGCCATGAAAGGTGTTCCCTTTAATAATCATAAAATTACACCCAGACCCCCTCAGAGCCTAACGTTTTGTCCCTGGCCAGCATTTGGATCACTGCCTAAATGTCAGCTACCATAATTAGTGCATTCAGGAGGTCCCTCTACTTAGCTGATAGTTTAGGAAGACATGCATACTTTTAGAAATTTGTACCCTTGTTCTGCATTTGGGGTGGCCAGCTGTGAGAAAAAGAGAATAATGTATATAACAAATATTGTATTAATTTCAGCCTGTGTGTTTGCCAGATTGCTAGTGTCTTCGCTCCAGGAACTCAGTTGTGATTTAGTGGCAACAGTGCTGATAGAGTGGAAACTGCAAATTTCTTGTAGGGGTGCATTATAATTAAGGCTCCCTGTTTTCCGTTTTTATGGATTTTTACAGATAAATACAGATAGAAAACAATGTGTTTTCTGTCTGCATTCATTTTTAAATGTGGATAAATTCAGAAAATTGTGCTTCTTTTAAATGACTCTCCGTGCTGTCTTTCATAAATTATAGGCCAGCACCTGAGCAGATGGACAGCATGGAAATTAAAAAACAGGATGACATTTCTTTAAATAATGGCATATGTCAACATACATTTATGGTATAATGCTAATAATTACCAGTGGATGTATTGTTGTGTAATATTTGCCAGCTTAAATAGCTAAAACACGACAGACATCAAAGTATGAGTGCGCGTCTATCTGTTAAATAAATATGGAAATGTACCATTTTACAACTTCATTTATACGCAAAACACAAATAAAAATGGATAAATACAGATAAAATGGCCCAAAAATAAATATGGATAAATATAGATGGAAATGTTCATAAAATAAATACCATAAAACCGGGAGCCCTAATTATAATTACGTGTAGTTCACACCAGCATATAATCATTTGTTGGGTTAACGCAAAGTGTTAGAATCGTGGAATGAAAATGTGATGTGTTTTTGGCCATTGAAAAGTAACATGAAGAATCAAAGTAGAAAATGAATGTAACTAGCAGAAAACATTAACATGAAGAACTCGTGTTGTGCAAATGACAATTATTCATGTACTGAATGTGTTTATTAATTGCGTCATTTTACATATAGGTAAATGCATTAATTGAAAGCGCCTTATCTTCCATGCAAATTTGTAAAGTTCACATGATGCCTTCTTATGTTGACTGAATTTTGCAGGGCTGAAATGCAGTTCCCTGGAAACTCTCGCTTTAAAATGAACAGTTGAATCTCATGTGTGCTGTGGAATGTGTTCTTTCTCACATTTTGTGTTGCATGTGAAAGAAGCGCTCATGTTAGTTAGAATAATGTATTTGTTTTACTAGTCAGGCAAGGAGAGAAGAAGTTACAATTGTGTGGCTTGAGTCGATATAGGAAGGTCATTGTGCTTCACACAAGAAAAGGTTTGGGAACCAAGGGCAAAATGTATCAAGGAAAGAACACCATTATCCCTTGGAAAAACACCTTCAGGATTGTACCCAGAGCAGATGGCATGACTCGAACTGGATTCTGGGAATATTTCCTACGAATAATGTGCTGTTGGGCGTAGGGAAAGTGCCCACTTCTCTTTTGCTTTCGGAGAGAGAGCATCTAGAGCAAGCTCTGTCTCTGTAGCTTTATGCTACATGACCCATTGATCGTAGAGAGACTTCTTAGGAAGACACCACATGTTGACACCTTGTATCATTCTTCCTGAAGATGTTTAAGTAGGGATGCCACTGTAATGTTAGAGTAGGTAAAGATTTAATGCTTTTCACTCACCAACCCTCAATGCGGGGAAACTTGGACTCATGCTTTCTGATCTTCTGCAGTCTGTTTCTTGAACTAATAGTATTACTCATGTTGTATCGTCTAAACTGGATACGCAGATTTGGCTTCATGCTAATTCCGAAGTATTTCTACACCCTCATATTGAGGTGTCTTTATATTCTGCTATTTTTGGCTTTGTAATAAATCAACTAACTTTACATAGTCATCTGTGGTTACTGTGTGTCAAAGAGGATTATTAATTTGTTGATTGGTCACTTAATTACGTTTCTCCCCTTACATTTTCATGCTGCGAAAAAGAACCATTGAATTGTGAATCTAGAACAGGTCTAGAACATATGGGCCTGACCCTTTCAGTAGGTAGCAGAGGATGGTTCGCACATTAAGTAAGGAGAGAATCCATAAATAGTCTAGAGCAAGTAGAACTTAGAACCCCAAAGCCCCGAAATAGAGCCCAATGATCGAGAATGGAAGGCGACGGAATCTGGCGAGGACCGACGGAGTTTGATGGTGCGGCGAGAACACTGGCGGAAGGAGGAGTGAGTATTAACAGGGTGCATGTTGTGTTAGATTGCGGGAATTATTTGATGGTGTGATGTCTTGTGGAGTTGGTATGAGAGTCGAGTGTATGTGGTTTCGGGCCGGACATGGTCCAAGGATTAAGATTTGAGTTGCAGGTCCCGAAGTGGCCTAAGATCCCGGGATATATTAAAAGGTGTAGAAGACACCAAGATTGTGATTGTCTGACCAAAGAACTGAGGAGTTGTCATGAGTCACCATCGGCAGTTCCACTTAAGACAGGGAACTTTGTGTGAATGGGACGCATGGGAATCGTCTAGTGGACCTTGTGTACAAAGGCGAGCTATACTGATTCGGGTGATCCGCGCTGGTCGAGGGTGAATGTTCTTGAGTGGCTGAATTCTATCCATCCTTTTAGATGGCAGACAATCAAGATTTAAGATGACGGTATGAGTGAATGTGTGTAGAGAAATTGTAAAGGAGGGTGAGCTGCTGCAAGGAGTGAGAGTGACATCAGAGTGTGCCATGTTGCAATAGGCCAGTTGGTGTAGCACCGCGCTGGGATTGGTTGGTAATCATCAGAAAATTGTGGTTGAAGGAGATTGTCTTACATAATCTATTGAACAGAAAATTGCATTTTGAAATTATGCGGTGTTTTAGGATATTTCGCGATCTGTTCAGGGATGATGAAGAGGTTGTTACTCGAGTGGGTGAAGAGGCACCACCCGAAGATACTCCACCACATTACATGGTGACAAACATTGGGCTTCACACCATAATTTGGCTTCAAAATTGGCATAAAATCACTGAAAAGGAGGGTGAACTGTCCTTTCCACGCTTTGGTTCATTTTGGCTGGATGCATTGCATCAGTTAAGAGGAGCAATGTTTGCATTACTACCTTTGCCTAGACCAAGACAGTTTGAAGCTTTAGATGCATGGATGCATGCAGCTCATGCTAAGCAGAGAGAGAAAAACCAAGGGAGAATGAGGGAAACTGTGAGGGCATATCGGGACGCACAGTGGGATGCACAGCTTAAGAGATGGAGAGTGGATACCATAGCTAGGAGAAAGGTTATACCCGGTACTGGTAGGAGAGGGAGGTTCCCAGGATAGGAGCAAGAAGACAAATGGGAGCAACAGTAGTGACAATGAAGACAGCTTGTTGGATGGGTTGTTATCTGAGCCTCCTCCACCTTCTAGTCCACAATTAGGGGAAGGGGGCTGAGACTTGGGAGGTGCAGAAAATGTGGGAAGTGCAACAGCTCAAGTGGGTCCTGGTACAGGAGTTGTGGGAAGGATATCTGCAGAAGTAGAGGGGACAGGAGTGTCCACCTTCGGAGGTATAGAACAGAACAGAGCTAACGCTGCTTCAGGGTTACCGGAAGCTCGCACCGTGCCGGTTCCCATTGGTCCTGTTGTTCCTGTGTATGACCCGAGCTCAGTGGGAAACGTTGGTCAGAGACAGCCCATGCATGCTGAAAGGACTGGGTTGGGAAGAACAGGTAGCACAAATAGGAATTGTCCATCTTTAGTGCCTATGGAATCTAGCACCCCTTTGGTGGCTACTGCTGATCCCATTGGAGTACGCATTGGTTCTAGTACTCTGCGGTCTATACCCATGGTAAATACCAGTTCAGATCCACGGATGTGGGAAACACCAGTGAGAGGACCAAGTGGCGTGACGTTAGAAGCTAGCACAAGTCAGGGAGCCTCTGGAAATCAACATGTCATAGATGTTGCAGACTTGGAACCCTGGTTGAGAGGCTATAATAATAGCAAAGAGAGTCAGATTAGTATATCGAGTCTGGGTACCATCAAGGCTGCAGCAAAGTCGAAGTTATTGAATGTGGTGAGGCTGAAGTGGATGAAATGATCAGTGGGAATTTACCTTTAGACAGGATAGAGACCTATGAGCCGGATGACCTGTTGTTTGTAGCGAAGGATGTCCCCCGAAGGGCAAGACAGGCACATGAAAAATTGTCGGAATTGGCTCAGAGATATAATGTAGACTTGTCCTGAACAAAAACCTTGCAGGGGAATCACAGGCTCACTTACAGTGACCAGGAGCTGGAAAAGAAGAGAATGACCGAGTTGAAGACGCACTTTCTGGAGTTGGTCATAGGAATAAGGGCTTGGAGTATGTTAGATAGGTGGGAGGAGAGATGGTCAAAGAAGAAGAGTGTGAGAAAGGTGATGGGAGAAACACCACCTCCAGGAGAGGGAACACAGGAAGTTGAGGCATACCTGTTATGGGAGGTGCCTAGCGGAGGGTATGTGCATGTTCCTTGGAGTAGAGGTGACCTAGCTGCGTTTACGAATGATTTTCCCAGGTTGAGGGAGAAACCTGCTGAGTGGTATAAGCAAGTCAGTTGCTTTAGTAAGATCTCAAAGGTGTTGTGGATTGACTTATATACCTTGTTTAAGATTGTGGTTCCTAGTGCTCTATGGTCTGCTTGTAAAATAGCTATTGAGTGGCCTGCTGCTGAGCCAGAGAGGGATCTGGTAACTCATGGTACTTCCCCAGTGGTTATGAAGAAGTACAATTAGGTGATCACATGGATGCAGTCCAAAATAGCTCCTCAAGTCATGGATTGGGTTAAGATAGATCGAACGACCCAGGAACCTAAAGAGTCAGTACAGGCTTACTTTGAGAGGCTGTTACAAGCCTTTAAACAGTACAGTGGGTTGGTCACACTCAACCCTAAGGATATGGGACAATTTGTATCAACATTTGTTACAGGACTGAGGCTGGAAATCAGCCTCATGATCCAACAGCACCTAATCTGCTGGCAAAACAAATCCGTAGACGAGATCTAACGCTATGCCAAGTACTGCAGTGATGAGGTGGACTCTAAACATAGAGGGATAAAGGAGAAATTGATGCTGCTTCAAATGCGAAATGCACAGAAGGGAGAGCAGGTGCAGGCAATGATGAGAACTGTAGCTTGCGGTCAAGGGAATGTTCCAGGAGGTGTCCAAGTCACATCAGTCGCAGGGCTGATGGGACAGGGAAGAGGAAGAGGTGTCCCTATAGATCCTAAGACAGGGATAGATGTTGTGACCCTGAAAATGACCACTGCTTGCTATTTTTGTCACAAGATTGGGCACTGGGAGTGTGAGTGTCATCTAAGTACTGCGAATCAGGTGCAGGAAGGAGAACTCGTGCAGGTGTCAGATGTGGTGAATCAGTTACCAATGGTGACTAGGCTTAGATCACTTATTGCAGGAGGGAATCAGAACCACTTTATGCAAGTGCCCCAACCACCGAGAATCTCGCAGGGCAATCAAATCTATCATCAGATGCTCCTAATGGAAGCGCTGGATGGATTTGATCAGGACCCGTCCTTATGACAGTGCCTGCGGGGGGAGGAAGACTGTACACTTGGCACAGTCTTAGAGGTAGACTAGAGTGGACCGGACGTAGAAACAGACATAGATGGTCATCCCATTACATTCTTGATTGATGCTGGTGCTACCCATTCTACTGTGATATCTGCAGTAGCTCCAAACCTGCCCCTGTCGGGAAAATCGATCCAAGTTGTAGGAGTCTCTAACAAAAGAATGACAAACCCTTTGACAGAAGAGGTGCAGGTGAAAATCAGGGCCTCCCAAGATCATCGTCAGTTCGTGGTGTGTGACTCGAGTCCAGTCTGTTTGCTAGGGCGTGATCTTTTGTGAAAATTGAATTGTACCATCTATTGCACGCCGAAGGGAATCGAGTTGCAGACTAATGATGAGGACATTGCTTTCAAATTGGCTAATCAGAACCATTATACAGCCATGTTCCATTACTGACAGTGGAAGACATGCCACTGGATCTGAGAGACACCGTCTCTCCAGTGGTATGGGACTTCTCAGGGGAGGAAATCGGACTGATTCGAGGAGTCAAGCCAGTCCGCATACAGATTAAGCCTAATGCAGAATTTCCAAGAATGCCTCAGTGCAACCTGACCCCAGAAACTGTGGCAGGAATTACACCTGTAATTGAGTCCATGATTGCGCAGGGCATTCTAAAGGAGATCATGGGAAGTCCATGCAATTTGTCAATCATGGGATTGCAGAAACCGAGTGGGAATTATCGCATTGTTCAGGACCTGAGAAGGGTCAATAACATAGTGATTCATGTTGTGCCATAGTACCGAATCCTTCTGTGATCCTATTTCAGATTTCTTGTGAGGCTGAGTGGTTCACAGTGACTGACCTCTGTCAGACATTTTTCTCCATCCATTGCATGAGGAGAGCCAATTTTTATTTGCTTTCCGACTGGAGAATCATGTCTTAACATGGTGCCATCCCTGAAGGGTATACTCCATATTCAATCATGTCTTAAAAAAGAACCTTGAGAGTTTGACTCTGCCCTGAAACTCAGTGCTAGTTCAGTACATTGACGACCACCTCATTGCGTCTGAAACACGGGAGGCTTGCAGGGACTTTACTATCGCCTTACTGAACCATCTTGCCGACAATGGGCATAAGGTGTCTCCTAGTCAGCTTCAGTACTGTCTGAACGAGTACAGTATTTGGGTCACAGAATTGAAAAAGGCAAGAGGACAGTGTCGCCTGAGTGAGTGGAGGCGATCATGAAAATGAATCCGTCCAGTACACAGAAAGAGGTCAAAATGCTCTTGGGAATGGTTGGCTATTGCTGAAGTTGGATTCCTAATTTCTCCTTGATGGCAAAGCCTTTACAGATGTTGTCCCACAAGGATGTGTGTGATCCTGTACCTTGGGATAACAATTGTTTGTTTGCCTTCCTGGAGTTGAGAGAGTGTCTGTGTCATGCTCCAGCTTTAGGAATGCCTGATTACAACAAAGCATTCTTATTATTTTGTCACAAGTGAGAAGGTTGTGCTCTTTCTGTGCTCACCCAGACACATGGAGGTGCCCGTAGCAAAGTGGCCTATTTCTCAGCTACATTAGATCCTGTAGCTTCAACGTTGCCTGGGTGTCTCAAATCCATTGCTGCAACTGGTTTCAGTAATGAACGATGTGAAAGCATTGTCATGAGTCACCCTCTTACATTATATGTAGCACATTCAGTTGAGCTCCTGATGACGAGAACGAAAACGCAGCATTTGACGAACAACAGGTTGACAAGATACGAGCAGGTGTTGCTCGCTGCCGAGAATGTAACCCTGAGGCGATGTTCTGTGTTGAATCCTGCTACCTTGTTATCTGTTCCACGTGCTGATGGGGAAGATTGTGAAGACCATGACAGTCTCGATGTCACTGAGCTTTGTACGAAACCAAGAACTGACATTGTCGATGAGTCTTTGCCTGATCCCGACCAAGTCCTTTTTGTTGATGGTTGATGCCTAAGAGACAATGCAGGTAATTTAAGAGCAGCGTTTGCTGTCTGTACCATCTCTGGAGTGGTGGACGCTGCTTGTTTACAGGGAGTACACTCCGCACAAGTGGCAGAAAACATTGCCCTTACCCATGCATACCTTGTTTCTGAGCAGATCCGAGTCAGCACCTATACCAATAGCCAGTACGGTTTTGTTGTTGTCCATGACTTCAAACAGCTATGGTCATAGTGAGGGTTCCTAATGTCATAAGGTTCTCCAATAAGGAATAGGGAATATGTGAGGCAACTGTTGGAAGCATTGCAATTACCAAGAGAGGTGGCTGTCATTAAGCGTGCAGCACATGGAAGAGGAGATGACTTTGTTACCACAGGGAATAGATATGCAGGTGAAGTTGCTCATTTTTGTTCTACTCATGCATGTGTTTTAAATAGGGAATATATTGGTGAGAGTACAGAGAAGACCGAACTCAGCATGATGCTAGCTGTTGCAGACACATGGGATGAAGTTAGACGTATGCAAATGGAAGACACAGACAAGTAACTAGCGGGTTGGATTAGAGCAGGTTGTGAGAAGGGAGAAAATGACCTATGGGCGTCAGCTGATGGCAGGGCAGTGTTACTTGATTGTTTGCTACACCAAATGGCAAGGCTAATTCATGGAGCAGCATAACATAGGAAAGGATGCAATGGTGAGATTGTTCAGGAAGACTTGGTTCAATCCAAGGTTTCGAGTGATTGCAGAAGCAGTGTGTCATCGGTGTGCCACGTGCCAACAAATAAATGCTGGGAAAAAGACTGTTGTTGCATTGAGCCACATTGGCAGATCAGGGGGTCCCTTCAATCGGATCCAAGTGGATTTTGTTGAAATGCCTGTGTGTAATGGGTTGAGATACATCTTTCCTCGATGGGTGGAGGCTTATCCAACTAGAAGGTGTGACAGTCTCACAGTAGTAAAGTTATTGTTGAGGGAACTTATTTCTAGATCCGGATTTCCAACTACATTGGAGTCGGAGAGAGGAACGCACTTTCATAAGGAAGTCATGAAATTGTTGTGCACCGCCTTGAGTGTGGACCAAAGACTGCATTGTAGTTACAGGCCGGAGGCATCTGGCATGGTGGAGCAGATCAAAGGTACCTTGAAAGCGAGATGAGCTAAAGCATATGCTTCGACATCTTTCACATGGCCTGATGCATTGCCTCTGGTTTTAATGAGTTTGTGCAGCATTCATGACAGGAGAACTGGGTTATCGCCCCATGAGATACTCATGGGAAGAGCAATGCATTTGCCTGCTGTGCCTGCCACTGCATTGATAAATATCACAGATGACTTGATCCTTGACTACTGTAAAGGGTTGGCTAATGTAGCACAAATGTGGAGTGCACCACCAACATAGAAAAATGATATAGTCCATCCACTGTGGAGATTACAAAACTCGATTGGCTGATGTGGTTAGTTCTGTGTCTCATCAGGTTGAAGCAGCACCTGCACAGACCTCAAAAGCCCTCTGCCATGATCTTAGTCCCGGTAACTGGGTGCTCATCAGAAATCATGTGAGGAAAAACTGTCTCGACCATCGGTGGCGTGGATCATATCAAGTGATATTGGTGACGAATACTGCTGTGAAGTGTGGAGGAGTACCAAACTGGGTTCATGCTTTCCATACCCGACGAGTCACAGGTCCCTCCGATTAAACAGCTCCTCTCCCAGAAGTAGTTCCAACAGTGACCGAGGAGTCATTGGAGAGGGCAGGTCAAGCTGTGGAGGTTCCTGAAGAGGCCGGATACCCACCAGATCAGGTTGAGGGGGGTCAAGCTACACAAGACCCTGGTATAGACTCTGAGGGAGAAGGCAACGTTGTGAGTGGTATAGAGTCTGACTCAGCAGAAGAGACTGGTGTCAAACGTTGTCGTGTGCAGCTAAGGAAGAAAGATGCTGCTGGTGAAACATGACCTGCGAGATAGAGGAGACGAACCCTGAAACTTGCATCTGAAAGAGAACTTGCACCAATAAGTGAATCTTCGGAGTAGTATCTGAGTGAAGCTGAGCAAGCCGCAGGAAGTGCTAGGAGGTCCAGGAGGACAAGAGTGCCGTGTTGGAGATATTCCTGTCCCGAGTCGACTTATCTGGTTACAAATGCCGGGGAGATCGAGGTCCAAGATTTCGATACTATTTGTTGAGATCTTGTTGAGAGTTCCTGGAATCGAGGCTAATGTACTTTTGTCATTGACTGTGCCTTTTCCCCCAAGGTTCAGTGGCTTACAGACTCTAATTTTAGAAGACATCGGGTTCCCAAGTTTCGGAGCACCACAATCGCCTCAAGAGATTGCAGCATTGAGAGCTGAACTGTTACAACAACAAATTGAGGAGATTGGCTCTGCTCTCATAATGGATGTAAATTGAACTCTTGAACTGTAACTAATTTACTTGAAACAAGATAACCTAGGCCAGAGTGGAAGAATAAAATTAGGGACTTTCATTTAGATGAAGAAAGAGGGCTAGGGAAGTCTTCCAAGCTGTGAAAATATTGTGCAAACGACTGTTGAAAAGAACTTTCCAAGGCTTTAAAGAAAAGGTTGCTTAAAGACTTTGTTGTCTGTGAATAAGAGGCAGAGAAAAGAGACTCTGCGTGTTGATCCTCTTATAAGCTGTAATCCGAGTTACCTTTGAAAATGGAGTCTGGAAATTCCAATTGTAGGCACAAATGTATTATAGCTACACTCATTCTAGTAGTAATATTAGTGATAACTGTAGTCATTGCAGAGTCAATTCTAAGTGCACACAAGATTGAGGCACATGGAGTGGGGGGTACATGGGACATCTACACCTACCACTGCTGCCTCAAAGGAGGGTACATTAGGATCTGAAAAAGGCTTACTAGAGCAAACTAGTCACTTTCTTCACGTAGATTTGTCTAAAGGCGATTATACGCTGAATGCTTATGCTAAGTTGCTTTATGAATATGTCGACACAATGGAAGTGAGAGATTGCTATTTGTGTATGCAATTGCCTGCTTCGGTTGAGGAGGGGATTAGATATCATCACTTACCCTTAATGTATGGCATTAGTTGCAGTTTGCTCCTTAGCATGTTTAATGGAAAATGTCATTTTTTATTTATTTATTTTAGTTTTATATAGCGCTGGCTAGACCCGGAGGTATCAGAGCGCTTTGCATAAGGAAACAGTGTGTTACAAGTTACAGAAATTTCACATTAATTACAGAATGATTACAAATAAAATGCAGGAGTTATTGGCTAAGACGAGTATCAAGATACAAAAAGAACAGGGGGAGCTGGGAGTCCACCGGAAGGAGACAGCAGCGGAGAAAAAGACGAGACATATGTCCGAAGTCCGGCTGGGTAGGTGACGGCCAAAGCGGTGTACCAGAGCCAATCTCCCCTATAGCTGTCGGTGCAGCTCCACCGGGAATCGGCCATGCGGTTCGGGCTCCGCTGGATTAGAGTGAGGATCAGGAGGTGACCGAAAGTCTAAAGTCCAGATACGTTACGAGTACTACTTCTCAAATTATGATGTGGTACTCTCAGAAATGCCCGTTTATAAACATTTGAACAAAACCGATTATTATAAGCAAGAAGAGAGAATGGGAAAATATTTCACACCCACAGTAACATTAGATACTGCTTACTCGCATAGACATAACCTAACCTGCCTATTGACAGACATAGAAAATACATTTGTAAATCAAGTAGAAAACAGAGGGGATTAGTTGTAAAGTTTAATAATCAGGATAGAAATTTTGAATGGACCAAAGAGGAGTTAGCTCACAAGGCTACAGGAAGCTATGGTCCTATAGCTTTAGATTGGGAACAATGAGGCAAGTTTTGCATATGTAAAGTTCAGAGTCGTTATGACACTATATTTGTGGGACAGAGTGTGTGTGGCCATATCTTTCTAGTTAATGGTCCCTGGAAGATGCTTCTGCAAGAATCAGTACAAGTGGTGCCAGGAGTATATTTTGTGTGTGGGAAGAATGCATATGTTCGGCTTCCGAACAATTGGTATGGTACCTGTTATGTGGCTGTTGTGTTTCCAAAGATCTATCATGTGGAGGATTTGGAAGGTTTGGAAGGAAAATCGAACCATAGAGAAAAACGTGGACTGAGTGCTGGTGAGGCCGTGGGAGACATATTTGGAGTGATGATACTTAGTTTAGGAGTGGTGCTAAATGACATAAAGTTCAGGAAGTTGTCTACTATTGCGGATAAGTTGTCAGTTAACACAGCTCAGTCTTTGTTACTCATAGATGGGGAGATGGTGTCAATAAGGGCGATGGTGATGCAAAACAGTCTTGCATTAGACACGTTGCAAAAGAAGGTGGAGTCTGTCGGATGCTGAAGGTCCAACAGTGTTGTACTTATATCCCTGATAAAAGTAAAGATCTATATCCAATATCACTGAGATATATCATAACATACATGATCTGGCAGCTGAGGGAATTTGGGATAATATTAGAAAGGGATCTGGTACAGTTGGAAGTTGGTTTGCAGACCTAGGAAAGGGAATTCTTGTATACATTCTAAAGCCAATCATAATCGTTGTAAACTGTGTTATTATCTTGGTAGGGATGATAAGGACATACAAGTGGCACAAGGCGAAGCAAGTGGAGAACTCCTTAAGGGAAAGAGAGAGAAGGGTGGAAAGACTGCAGGACAGTCATTACGAGAATTTAAAGCAGTTTGGAGGAGTTTAGAAAGAGGAGATTAGCTACGACATCTGTTTAGATCGGTCTACTCTACAGGGATTATAGAGTATTTTATGGTGACTCAACGTCATCAGAGGGGGGAACTGATACAGTGGAAACTGCAAATTTCTTGTAGGGGTGCATTATAATCACGTGTAGATCGCACTCGCAGATAATCATTTGTTGCATTAACGCAAAGTGTTAGAATCATGGAACGTGCAAAAAAGAAGATGTGATGTGTTTTAGGCCTTTGAAAAGTAACATGAAGAATCAATGTAGAAATTGAATGTAACTAGCAGAAAACATTAACAGGAAGAACTTGTGTTGTGAAACTGACAATTATTCATGTACTTCGTGTATTTGTTAATTGCGCCATTTTACATGTTGGTGCAAGTTAGTAAAGCTCACATGATGCTTTCTTATGTTAGCTGAATTTTGTAGGCCTGAAATGCAGTTCCCTGGAAACTCTCGCTTTAGAATTAACAGTTGAATCCTCACGTGTGCTGTGGAATTTGTTCTTTCTCATGTTTTGTGTTGCAGGTGAAAGAAGCGCACGTTAGTTAGAATATTGTCTTTGTTTTACTAGTCAGGCAAGGAGAGAAGAAGTTACAATTGTGTGGCTTGAGTCGATAAAGGAAGGTCATTGTGCTTCACACAGGAGAAGGCCTAGGAACCAAGGACAAAATGTATCAAAGAAAGAACACCGTTATCCCATGGAAAAACACTTTCAGGATTGAGCAGATGGCGTGACTCGAACTGGATTCTGGGAATATTACCTATGAATAATGTGTTGTTGGGAGTAGGGAAAGCGCTAGATCTGGGCGGTGAACTCCGCTCCGCTCGCAGAGTTTGCGGAGTTTTCTGCACTCCGCGTTACGCGAAGCTCGCGCAGTTCTGAAAAACTCCGCTCCGCAACGCGGAGCGGAGTTTTATTCCTTGCTCGCGTTCGTCAACGTCAAGTTGGCGAGCGCAAGTGAGGAAGATTCACCTCCCGGCGAGATGTTTCCTTGCTCGCGATCGTCAACATCAAGTTGGCGAGTGTGAGCATGGAAAATCAACCTCCCGGCGAGATTTCTGAACGCGGGCGGTCAGATTTCTCATTGCGAGTGGTTGCGTATGCTCGCGACCGCTCGCGTTGAGAAACCGTCCGTTCGCGTTGAGAAAAGCTGCCGCTCGAGTAAAAATCTACTCGAGCGGCAGAAAGAAAGCAGCGACCACTTGCACTGTGCATGGTGCCGTTCACGATGATTGCACAGTGCGGACAAGCGCCTGGCACTGAAAATCACAGCGAACTGGCATTTATCTAATGCACTCCGCTGCTCGTGGAGCTTCGCGTAGTGCGGTGGAGTTTTTTTTGCACTTCGCGGAGTTCAACTCCGTGAACTACGCCCAAGCTTAGAAAGCGCCCACTTCTCTTTTGCCTTCAGAGAGAGAGCATATAGAGCAAGCTCTATCTCTGCAGCTTTATGCTAAATTACCCATTGATCATGGGGAGACTTCTTAGGAAGACTACACATGCTGACACCTTCTATCCTTCTTCCTGAAGATGCTTAAGTAGGGATGCCACTTTAGTGTTAGAGTAGGTATAGAACTAATGCTTTTCACTCACCAACCCTCGTAGAATGGAAACTTGGACTCATACTTTCTGATCTTCTGCATTCTGCTTCTTGAACTATTAGTACTACTCATGTTGATTCGTCTAAACTGGATACGTAGATTTGGCTTCATGCTAAATCCGATGTATTTCTGCACCTTTGTATTGAGGTGTCTTTATGTTCAGTTATTTTTAACTTTGTAATAACTCAACTAACTTCACGTAGTCGTCTGTGGTTACTGTGTGTCCAAGAGGATTATTAATTTGTTGATTGGTCACCTAATTACTTTTCTCCCCTTTACACTTCCATGCTGCGAAAAAGAACCATTGAATTGTGAATCTAGAACAGGTCAAGATCAAAGCAAGTCATTTCACTGCTTTGTCACAATCCATGTGTTGTCTATCAGCATAAGAGTCAAAGTTCTCATCTTAACCTCTCTATGAGTATTGCATGTTTAGATTTGACCTCCAGAATTTCCGTATTGGGTTCCAAGTCTTGAATACATTGGGTTGCATTGTTTCACATACTCTCTGTGTGTCATGTCAGGTAGTTCTGTACCACTTGTCTTAAGATTTAACGTCCCTATTGCATTAGTTCCTCATCATTTCCCTAACTGACCCTGTGAAGGCTGCATCTTGCATCTCTTGCATTTGCAAGTGCCATGATGGTATTAATTTGGTCTGATGCAACGGCATCATATTCTACTTTCATGGTGTGATGGGGAACTCTAATATTCTGTAATAAAATTCATACAATTATGTGCACCTTTCCGCTCTTGCCAATGTCTGCCCATTTTGTCCTTGTTATAGTCAAGCCTTGAGCAACATCATGAACTTTTAAGTTCCTGCATAAAGCTAGGTATACCCAATGTTCTGTGCTCATTCCCATTCACAGGGGAAGTAGGGAGCCTTTGTTCAGCGATCCTCAGGAACCATGGATTGGATAGTAAACATGGTACTGCAATTATTTATTTATTCAGTTACACATTTAATTTGTAATCACTGTACTCCCAGTTGAAATTGTCAGATTTGTTAGTGATTCCCAGTAACTTATTGAAGTTTAATGAATGGCTTAATTAAGGCATTGCGCATAATATTACCCCTGCTGCCCACTCACTGTTGTTCTCTGGTAATCCAGAGCAGTATCCTAAATAGATTAGATTATGGGAATGCTCTGTTCCTTGGTGAACCTAACTAATTTTTCTAGTGCTTACATCGTATTCAGGCTGCATCAGCAAAACCTGTGCCTACCCTGCCCCAATACTGTTCAACCGCAGCAGCTCTAGATTCTCTTCACTGGCTCCCTGACAGCAAGGGAATCAAGGGGCCTATTAGCAATAACCGGCGATAATTATCGCTAAGCACAGTTAGCGCTTGGATAATTATCGCCGGCTATCGCAAGTTTCTATCGCGGAGATAGCGTGCTATCAGCAACGCTTATCTCCTAAGCGATAGAAACCCTGGAGAACAGTGTGAATATCGCTTAAAAACAAGCGATATTCACACTGTGACCAGTGTTAGCTAGGTGATAGGGCGAGGGGGATTTAGCCATGTAATCCACCTCCCATTGGATTACATGGCTAAGTCAGGTCTGGACCAGGCGTTAACAAACAGCGCTAAACGTGTTTATCGCTGGTTCGTTAATCACCTCCTCTGCCTCGCTAATAGGCGATAGCGAGCTTAACGACTGTTTCCAGTCGCTTTTAGGTTGGGAACGCCTACTTTGCATGCCATTAGCGATAAATATCGCTGGCATGCAAAGCGGCACCCAACCCGGTCGCTATCGCCTAGAAGCTGTCGCTAACAGCAGTTAGCGACAGCTTGCTAATAGGGCGTTAGAATTATCGCCGCTTTAGCGGGAAAAGTCCCGCTAAAGCGGCGATAGAGCCCTTGATAATATGCCCCTAAGTTTAAATCTTTGTGCATTGCACATAGAGCCTTTTGTCATATTGGCCCTTCTTCGCTTTAACAGAAATTTCAACATTATGCTCCATCGAGACTGCTGCGTTCAGCCAATGAAAATCTGCTGAAGGTTCTTAAATTTAAGAAGAACTGGATGGAAGGCAGAGTTTTTTCTGTAAAAGCAGCAAGTCTGTGGAATAGTCGCCTGGCCTTCCTCCGTTCTATTCTCTAAACTCTTCAATTTTAGTAAAGCCTTAAAAACTTGGCTGTATAAACTCTAGGGCTTGCTTGCGTCTGGATTAGGAATATGATATTTAGTGCCAGGGTGCCATTTTTTAGGTAACAGTTCACGCTTTATAAGTAGTGCAAGAGAAAGAGTAGCAAAATCCACCAAGTCAGTTTTAGCTATTATCTCTGAATGGAGGACACAATGATTGAAAATTGGACCACTTATAAGTGTAATCCAAGCACTAAAGCTACACTGTCTTGGATAAATACTTTCACTTTTGTCTGACTTATTGGGACATGGGAAAGTAGGCGATTGGATTTAGCACCACTATGTGGTAGGGTGGGTGATGTTAGGGCTGTTGCTATAGCAAACTGTTGCCTTAGGGTGAGCATCCCACTGTGACCTTAACTTTGAGTTCTTCCTCCTTTGTACACCAGCTTTTAAGATTGTAGAATGTTTAGGGAATATTACACTTTCCTACGGAGGCAAAGGCCCTGATTACAAGTGTGGGTGCTATTTATCGCGCCTGATAAATAACAATACCACGGTGTACGTTATTTATTAGGTGTGATAAATAGCACCTATTAGGAGTTTGTGGGGAACAACTTGCTGATTATGGTGTTTAATGTGCCAAAATCTGCATAATACTGTAAACACCATATGTTTTTTCCCTGTTGAATTTTGACAGGTTTGACCTGCCGAAATGTATTGAAGTGTAACGTAGTGAAGTGTAACGCATTCGTTAAATATCCTCCAAATATCTTCCAACACATAGTTCCAACCCGTGTGTAAAGAGGGGTTTACGCACAGAGCGAAATACACCGAACCACACGTAATTAGGCCGTAATAGTGATTTCATCAAGGACTAAGAAAATTAGCAGCTTACATAAATCCCTATTGGTCACACTTCCAGAGAAGTATGTGTTATTAAATTATTTTAGGGGATTTACCATCCTAAAAGTATACCACCCCTCCCCCATTGACATACTTCAGTTTACCTAACATCTTTACTATCTCTAATCAATCCTGCATTCTTGGATTACTAAAATCTTGGCTGATTACTTTCAGCGTCTGTGCCCGGAAACTTATTGGAGACATCAATATCTTCTGAATTTGGTAATGAACCAATTTATTTAGGAGTATGCACCCTCTACCTTCTGTTTGTTCTGTTTTCTGAACTCCACTTCAATTATTTCAAACAGCTTTTCTTGACTGACCATTTTCTAGTCAACATTTTCATTAAAAGCAAGCTCTAAAGTGGTCACAAACGTCCCCCGATAGTGATCACCTCACCTCATTGAAGAAACTCAATAAAATGTTATCAGACATCTTGATTTCTTCTTGACATGCCTAGAATCTCCTGTCCACACCCCCTGCTTTTCCCAGGCTGCAGCACAAGCTGCAGTAGACAAAAAGCATTTTAGAAGTGCCTGCACAGCGGTCTTATCCTCATAGGGCGGGCAGGACCGCCGATTCATTCCTGCCTGAAACTATGGCGGTCTGCGGTCTCACCGACCACCATGGTAATCAGTCCCTAAGCCTCATTAGTGGAACCTACTTCATGGAGGAAACTGATACATTTGTGGGGAATTAAATGGCTACCAAAACCGAGCAGAACAAATGTGCATCTTACCACAGTCTACATATCTGAGGTAGCAAAGACCTACTAGGGGGGAGAGAGGATATGATACCATACCATGTTCTGGTATAAGTCGAATACAGACTATACCTGATTTAAACCTGTAAGGTGACATGATTCCGTGATTTTTGGACACATTCTATTGTGTATTCCCGTAGTTGTTCTCATACACACACGCACACTACAATCTGAGACTGAGAGTCCCATAGCTGTCTAAACCAGAGACCCAAAATGCAACTCATTTTTTCATAAGCTGTCACTGTGAAATCAAATCCTCACTACTTCATCACATAGAATTCCACAATGACAGATGTCATTCTAGAAACTATCATGTGGGAGTTAACGTAAATAAAATCTGCAATGGGCTTAGTCAGAGATAGCACCACAGAAACTGCAACACAGGTTAAATCAATATGGGAGGACAGCCACATTTCTATCACAGCTTGATGCAATAGAAAGCAAGGTTGAAGCAATAGAAGCCAAACTTGAAGACATGAACAGAACTCCTGATTGGGCGCAGGTACAACAGGAAGAGAGGAAAAATCAGATTGACTTAGAAGATCGGAATAGGAGAGACATTTTGTGCTTGATAGAGATCTCAAACAGGGAGGACAGTAGGACATGATGCACTTTCTCACCTAATTTCAAGTAAAACTGTTAAATTATAAATTCTCACCTCTGGTAGAATTTAAAGGGTTCACAGACTTATATCTAGGCAACCTGCAAGACCAGACAGACCCAGGCCAATCATAAAATGCCTTGCTTGATACCAACAAGCACAACAGGTCCTCACTCTATATATAATGGACCCTTCCACTAACAAGGCTATAATATTTTGATTGAAACAGACTCCTCTCAATAAACCAGCCTCAAAAGATAAAATGTTCTAGCCTTGCAACCCTGTCTCAAAAAATAGACATTATATATGGGCTGCTAGAACCAGCAGCAATGCTGATAACATTTGAATGATAAAATAGGGAATTCCTTGGACTTGACATTTTGGAAAATTATTTTGATATTATGGAGGAACCCACAATAGACATTTCAGATATGAGTACCAGAGGAAAAGACACAGCATCACAAAGAATAGCGCAATCCATGGCTATGGAATAACAGAATCTTTTTTTCGATTTGATGTTTTTCACGGTTTCTGACATATCTCTGGGTTTTAGAATTTAGAAAATGTATATTATTTTTTTCTAAAACAAATTTTTGATATTATATTTAGTTTAAAATGTGTCCATTTTAACGTATGTTTTAAATGTAGGCTTTACTCCATTTTAGTTGTAGATTTTTGCTTTACAGGACTCTTTGATGTTGCTTTTAGCACAATTATCATTTTTTGCCAGTCTGCTGAAAAAAAGAAATCTGTTAGTTGTGTGAGTTTATTTTTAATGTAAAATTTATTTAAGAGTTTCTAGCTTTATTTATTTTGTTAATCTGTTAAATCATTATTTTTTATTTTTAGTTTTGCGTGTTTGTTACAATATTTTTGAGGCGGTCTTTTTACACTTCAAGTAATTCTGTGTCCATATCTTTATTTTATTTTCCTTTTCCTATTCTTTCCTCCATTTAGAGGATGAATCTGTAATTTGGAGAAATAAAAATGTAGCATAGGTTTGTTCTCCTAACCTAGTTTTATTGATTTATTTTTCAGCCTTTATTTATTGTCAGGATTATGTATGATGAAGTCTTCTATTTTATGTTTCCAATACAGTACAGTGAAGCTATCCTGCTGTCGTTTTTTAGGAAGGATTTGTTGTGCATTTCTGTGGCCTTTTTTCAGTTTTTCGATTGGAAAAAGTGTTTCTAATGGTTAACTATTTTTAAGTTTCATTTGACAGGCTGGATGGAGATCAGCTTGTATTTTTTGCACCATTTATGGAAAAGCTATTTATTGTCTTTGTATATATTTAATTCATATTAAAATCATTATGACTTTATATATATATGTATATATATATATATATATATATGTATATATATATATATATATATATATATATATATATATATATATATATATATATATATATATATATATATATATATATATTCCAGCTCCAAAGTTGCCCCAAAGCAGCAAGAAGCACTCGAGCCAGCAACAACTACAAGCCTTTATTGGGTACAAGCAGGCTCCGTCAAGCCGATTCCTTTTAGCAGCTTTCCTGTCCATAATTGCCTGACGTGTTTCAGAGATAAACTTCTTCTTCAGAGGCTGCGACAGTCAAGTGTGCGCAGTCAACACCGCCCACTCATTAAATAGTACATTGCACGTCCATAGATTGGCTGCTCCGAATGAGACTGTGCATGGAATTCTGGGCCTTGTAGTGTCCACAATTAATCCCCTGGATGGGGGCGCCAATAATACTGCTGGTAAGTTACTAGCCCTGTATGGGCCTAAGTTTGCGGGTCCGCTTTAAATCCCTGTTACTGCTCCACATATGTGGTCTGCTTGGATAGCAAACCCCGTGGCTCCCGTCGATCATGAGATGGTGCTTCTCGGCGGCGAGGCTGCCGCCAAAACATTCCAGCTCCAAAGTTGCAACAAAGCAGCAAGAATCACTCGAACCAGCAACAGGCTACAAGCCTTTATTGGGTACAAGCAGGCTACGTCAAGCCGATTCCTTTAGCAGCTTTCCTGTCAATCTATGGATGTGCAATGTACTATTTAAAGAGTGGGCGGTGTTGACTGTGCGCACACTTGACTGTCGCAGCCTCTGAAGAAGGAGTTTATCTCTGAAACGCGTCAGGCAATTATGGACAGGAAAGCTGCTAAAGGAATCGGCTTGACGGAGCCTGCTTGTACCCAATAAAGGCATGTAGCCTGTTGCTGGCTCGAGTGCTTCTTGCTGCTTTGGGGCAACTTTGGAGCTGGAATGTTTTGGCGACAGCCTTGCCGCCTAGAAGCACCATCCCATGATCGACGGGAGCCACGGGGTTTGCTATCCAAGCAGACCACATATGTGGAGCAGTATAGGGGATTTAAAGCGGACTCGCAAACTGAGGCACATACAGGGCTAGTAACTTACCAGCAGTATTATTAGCGCCCCCATGCAGGGGATTAATTGTGGACACTACAAGGCCCAGAATTCCATGCACAGTTTCATTCGGAGCAGCCAATCTATGGACGTGCAATGTACTATTTAATGAGTGGGCGGTGTTGACTGTGTGCACACTTGACTGTCGCAGCCTCTGAAGAAGGAGTTTATCTCTGAAACGCGTCAGGCAATTATGGACAGAAAAGCTGCTAAAGGAATCGGCTTGACGGAGCCTGCTTGTACCCAATAAAGGCTTGTAGCCTGTTGCTGGCTCGAGTGCTTCTTGCTGCTTTGGGGCAACTTTGGAGCTGGAATATATATATATGTATATATATGTATATATGTATATATATATTCACTGAAAAAACCATAGGTTTTAGACACGTTATAGTTACAAATTAGCATTTAAAAAACCTTTGAAATTCACTGAAAAAACCATAGGTTTTAGGGACAGTTATAGTTACTTGGACATTGCACTCGTACAAAACCCGTGAAATTCCCTCGTTATAGTTAGTTCAGCTAACTATAACTCGCGCCCCGCAATGCACTGCTGATGACGTCACATATTACATCACTCATGACATGGTCAGTGACATCACTGATGACATCACTGATGACATCTCAAATGACATCACTGATGACATCATCCAGTGACTGTGTGTTTCTGTAAAGTTTAAATATTTTTAAAATATATAGGAAAAGACGTATTGAAGAATGAGTGGGTGTGTAAGTGTCTGTATGGATGATTTAGTAGGTGCGTGACTGACTCTATAAGTGAGTGATTTAACGTATCTTACTGAATGCATGGGTTAGTGACTAAACTGGGTGTATGTCTGTATCCGTCTGTCTGTTGCTGTGTAAGTGGCTGCATGTGTTTGTGAATAGCTAAATGATTTTCTATATGAGTTATTGAATGCTTGTCTGAGTATCTGTATGGGTGCCTGAGTGTTTGTGTGGGAGGGGTGTGTGCAACTCTGTGCATAGATGTGTGAGTGGGTGATTCACTGGGTGGATGGTTTCAAGAGAGCATCTGTGATAGACTGTATGGGTGGGTAAGTGTGTGTAAGAGTGTGTTAGTGAGTGAATGTATGTCCCAGTGGTACATGTGTGAGTAACTACATATGTGAAAGGCAGTATATATGTGTGTTGGAGTATATAAATAGCTATAAGCAAGAGTGAGTGATTGTGATAGTGGCTGTATGGATGATTGTGTGCTTGTATCAGTGATTGTATAAGAGCGTAACAATGTGCTACTATTTGTATGAGTAAGTGAGCTGGTGTGTGTGTATAACTGTATAGGTGAGTAAATGGCAGTGTGTTTAATTATTTGCATGACTGACTAGGTGTGTGAGTATCTCTATGGATGAGTGGCGTTGTTTGAGTGTCTATATAGGAGTAAGAGTGCATATGATAGTCCTGTACTGAGTGACCGTAAGTATGAGTGACTGTACGGGTGAGTGAGTGGATGTGTGTGTGTAGACCTAAGAATCAGTGAGTGGGTATGTAGTTATTGGTGTTGGAGTGTCTATGGTTTTGCGAATGGCAGTCTGTAATTTAGAGTGGGTGTATCAAAGGTTATATTAGGGTGTGAGGAGGTGCATCAGATTATCACGTGGATGATGTCATCAGTGATGTCATTTGAGATGTCATCAGTGATGTCATCAGTGATGTCACTGACCATGTCATGAGTGATGTAATATGTGACGTCATCAGCAGTGCATTGCGGGCGCGAGTTATAGTTAGCTGAACTAACTATAACGGGGAATTTCACGGGTTTTGTACGAGTGCAATGTCCAAGTAACTATAACTGTCCCTAAAACCTATGGTTTTTTCAGTGAATTTCAAAGGTTTTTTAAATGCTAATTTGTAACTATAACGTGTCTGAAACCTATGGTTTTTTCAGTGAATTTCAAAGGTTTTTTAAATGCTAATTTGTAACTATAACGTGTCTGAAACCTATGGTTTTTTCAGTGAATTTCAAAGGTTTTTTAAATGCTAATTTCTAACTATAACGTGCCTGAAACCTACGGTTTTTTCAGTGAATTTCAAAGGTTTTGTAAATGACAATTTTTAAATGTATTAATTGTTATATTAATTTTTTTCATACTGATTTACTACATTTTTAGAAACAATTTTTTTTTACATATTTTATTTGTCAAATTACATTGTAATTACATTATACATTACATTACAAAAAATACTTTCTCAGAATGAATTACTTTAGTTTAAATACTTTGCAGATAGGCAATAGACTTTTAAGTACAGTAGTTACAGTTGTTGCAATGGGCAACACATTTTCAAACACAATGCAACATTCAGCTCAATGTGAATTTCTAGTTAAATGCAATTAGTTACTTTATGGATTACTTTTGTAACCACAGGACTGGATCCTAGATTCAGTCCTGGTACATCTCCTGTAAACAGTTGAGTAAAAGCGTTTTGGTTACAGTCGTGATTTTTAAGGAATATTATTGTATTTTAAAAGTTGACACTTTGAAACTTTTTCTCATAGAATCACCAATGTTATCCTATGGAAGGAAATTCACTTAGCAGGTAAAAACTGTTATCGTTACTTTTTCTTACTCAGTGTTGGATCCTGGATCCAGCACTGGTGCATCTCCTGTAAACAGTTGAAAGAATGCGTTTAAGTCATACAGGCGATTTTTAAGGAATATTTGTAGTTTGTGAAAATCAACACTTTGAAACTTTTTTGCTGAAAACCAGTCAATGTTAGCCTATGAAGGAAATTCAAGTTACCGGTAAGTACGGTTAAAATTACTTTTGAGGATCAGTACTGGGCTGAAACATGCAGCACTGAGGTCTCTCCTGATAACAGGTGAGTAAATCGGAATTCGTATTTCGGCTGATTTTAGAGGAATATTTTAAAGTTCCAAAACTCCACACTTAGAAGAATTTCCAAGTGAAACCAGTCAATGTTAGCCTATGGAAGGAAATTCAAGTTACTGGTAAGTACGGTTAAAATTACTTTTCAGGACCAGTACTGGGCTGAAAGATGCAGCACTGAGGTCTCTCCTGATAACAGGTGAGTAAATCAGAATTCGGATTTCGGCTGATTTTAGAGGAATATTTGTATGTTTCAAAAATCAACACTTAGAAGAATTTCCAAGTGAAACCAGTCAATGTTAGCCTATGAAGGAAATTCAAGTTACCGGTAAGTACGGTTAAAATTACTTTTCAGGATCAGTACTGGGCTGAAAGATGCAGCACTGAGGTCTCTCCTGATAACAGGTGAGTAAATCGGAATTCGTATTTCGGCTGATTTTAGAGGAATATTTTAAAGTTCCAAAACTCCACACTTAGAAGAATTTCCAAGTGAAACCAGTCAATGTTAGCCTATGAAGGAAATTCAACTTACCGGTAAGTACGGTTAAAATTACTTTTCAGGATCAGTACTGGGCTGAAAGATGCAGCACTGAGGTCTCTCCTGATAACAGGTGAGTAAATCGGAATTCGTATTTCGGCTGATTTTAGAGGAATATTTTAAAGTTCCAAAACTCCACACTTAGAAGAATTTCCAAGTGAAACCAGTCAATGTTAGCCTGAGAAGGAAATTCAAGTTACCGGTAAGTACGGTTAAAATTACTTTTCAGGATCAGTACTGGGCTGAAAGATGCAGCACTGAGGTCTCTCCTGATAACAGGTGAATAAATCGGAATTCGTATTTCGGCTGATTTTAGAGGAATATTTTAAAGTTCCAAAACTCCACACTTAGAAGAATTTCCAAGTGAAACCAGTCAATGTTAGCCTATGAAGGAAATTCAAATTACCGGTAAGTACGGTTAAAATTACTTTTGAGGATCAGTACTGGGCTGAAAGATGCAGCACTGAGGTCTCTCCTGATAACAGGTGAGTAAATCGGAATTCGTATTTCGGCTGATTTTAGAGGAATATTTTAAAGTTCCAAAACTCCACACTTAGAAGAATTTCCAAGTGAAACCAGTCAATGTTAGCCTATGAAGGAAATTCAAGTTACCGGTAAGTACGGTTAAAATTACTTTTCAGGACCAGTACTGGGCTGAAAGATACAGCACTGAGGTCTCTCCTTATAACAGGTGAGTAAATCGGAATTCCTATTTCGGCTGATTTTAGAGGAATATTTGCACAATGGTGAAGGGAGGGGGCGGGGCCTGAGGTGACATCTTTGCAAACGCGCCCCGTGGCGCGTTTTAAGTTGGGGGATTAAGTTCCCTTGAATCCTGAGGGTCCCTAGGGGCCAACTAGACCACCAGGAACCTCCAATATGCGCCAGGGGCTGCGTTGCAGAGACGTGTAGAGAGGCCACACCCCTTTACACCTCTCTGCAACGCAGCTCTGTGGCGCTTTCTGGATGTACCTGTTGGGCTAGTTGGCCCCCAGGGACCCTCAGGATTGAAGGGGATTTAATTCCCCATCTTAAAACGCGCCACGGGGCCTGTTTGCACACATGTCACCTGAAGCCCCGCCCCCTCCCTTCACCACTGTGCAAACGCGCCCGTTGCGCGTTTTAAGTTGGGGGATTAAGTCCCCTTGAATCCTGAGGGTCCCCGGAGTCTAACTAGCCCACCATATACCTCCAAAAAGCGCCACAGAGCTGTGTTGCAGAGAGGTGTAAAAAGGGGTGTGGCCTCTCTACACCTCTCTGCAACGCAGCCCCTGGCGCATACTGGAGGTTCCTGGTGGGCTAGTTGGCCCCCAGGGACCCCCAGTATTCAAGGGGAATTGTCTCTCTCTGCAAACGCGCCAGGGGCGCGTTTGCAGAGTGGTGAAGGAAGGGGTGGGGCCTGCGGGCCGATCGTTTAAAAAAAAAAAAAAAAATGTTGGTCCCCTGAAGGGGGCTGTGTGGCCCCCCTTCCTTTTTCCCTGTTTTTATGCCCTGGGGACCCCATCCCCCAGGGCCTTACCCCTTTTTTTAATTTGTAATTTAAAAAAAACGGGAAGGGGGCCGCGTGGCCCCCTTCCCTGGGCCTGTATTGGCCCCGGGGACCCCATCCCCCGGGGCATGGCCTCGTTTTTATTTATATTCTTTGGAGGGGGCTGCGTGGCCCCCTCCTCTGGCCATTTAAGGCCCCGGGGACCCCATCCCCCGGGGCCGGCCATTCCGTTTTTTTTATTTTTTATTTATTTATTTTTTTGGGGAGGGGGGCCGCGTGGCCCCCCTCCCGGGCCACTACTTGCCCCGGGGACCCCATCTCCCGGGGCCTGGCTCTCGTTGGGGACTGTGGGGGTCCCCAATCCCCCCACAGTCCCGCCGGCTCCCCGCGTCCCTAGGGTGCCGGCATTGCTTTACACATGGGGAGCAGCTAACATGCTGCTCCCCATGTGTAAAGCAATCGGCTTTGGATATTGGAAGAGAGAGCAGGTTTCCTGCTCTCTCTTCCAATATCCAAAGCAAGTTTGCAATGACAGGACGGGAGCCGCGAGGCTCCCGTCCTGTCATTGCAAACAGCAGTGTCCCGGGGTAGGCACCCCGGGACACTGCAGGAGCCGGCCCTGGGGGTGGTGGTCCCCAGGGCCATCAAGGGCTCCAGGAGGGGGCTGCGCGGCCCCCTCCCATTCAGTACACAGCCCCGGGGAGGTGGTGGTCCCCGGGCTCTGGGGTCCGTAACGGACCCCCATATTAAAATGTTTAGTGCCCCGGGGAGGTGGTGGTCCCGGGCGTGTGGGGGCTGGAGCCCCCCACACAGGTTTAATAATTTTTTTTAAAAAGCCCCGGGAGGTGGTGGTCCCCGGGGCTGCGGGAGGGCTCAGAGCCCTCCCGCACCATTTTTTAAAAAGCCCCGGGGGTGGCGGTCCCCGGGCTTGGGGGCCCTTGAGGCCCCCACACATTAAATTATCCCCCCACCATGCCCCCGGGACTTGGGCCACCCGGGGCCACTAACATCGAAGCGCGGGAGACCGCGCTTCGATTTTCGGCAGGATTCGCGCACCCTGAGCGCATCCTGCCGATTTTTAAAAAAAAAAAAAATTTTTTTTGCCCAGGGGGTCCTTGTGGGACCCCTGAGCAAACCTAGGGGGTCAGGGTGTTTCTACCCTCCCCCTTTGTGCGCTTTGCGCACTTGTTTCTGTCCCTCGGTTCTACCGAGGGACAAAATGGCTGCCAACATTTCCTGAATCGGAATGTTGACAGCCAGCTGACAGCCAATTAACATGCAGCTCGTGATCGGGACGGTGCGCGCAGGGTGCGCTCAGGGTGCGCGAATCCTCCGTGCCCATAGATATATATGTACTTTTACTTTTTGATTTTCTCAGCAACTACTGAACGGATTTACACCATTTAACAAAAGGGTTCTTTCTGAACCAAGAACTACCTCTTTGCCAAATTTGGTGTAATTCCGTTCAGCAGTTCGGGCTGTAGCCGTGTCTAAAGTTTCCTATGGGAAAATGCATGGGGAAAACGCGTTTTGGGACCCCCTTTTTTCTCGGCCCCCGCTTGACGTATCACCCCGAGACTTTCAGGGTAGGAGCGGACCGGAGCGCCCTACGAAGTTTGAAAATTTCGCGAAGATACGTCAACCGGCAAGAGAGTTATTTCAAATAGAATGTCGCGGATTTCCTATGGATAATAGGTTGTAATTATAACTATCTACTGGCGACCGCCAGTAGATAATATATATATATATATATATATATTCACTGAAAAAACCATAGGTTTTAGGGACAGTTATAGTTAGTTGGACATTGCACTCGTACAAAACCCGTGAAATTCCCCCGTTATAGTTAGTTCAGCTAACTATAACTCGCGCCCACGCAATGCACTGCTGATGACGTCACATATTACATCACTCATGACATGGTCAGTGACATCACTGATGACATCTCAAATGACATCACTGATGACATCATCCAGTGACTGTGTGTTTCTGTAAAGTTTAAATATTTTTAATATATATAGGGAAAGGCGTATTGAAGAATGAGTGGGTGTATAAGTGTCTGTATGGATGATTTAGTAGGTGCGTGACTAACTCTATAAGTGAGTGATTAAACGTATCTTACTGAATGCATGGGTTAGTGACTAAACTGGGTGAATGTCTGTATCCGTCTGTCTGTTGCTGTGTAAGCGGCTGCATGGGTTTGCGAATAGCTACATGAGTGTCTATATGAGTTATTGATTGGTTGTCTGAGTATCTGTATGGGTGCCTGAGTGTTTGTGTGGGTGGGGTGTGTGCGACTCTGTGCATAGATGTGTGAGTGGGTGATTCACTGGGTGCATGGTTTCAAGAGTGCATCTGTGATGGACTGTATGGGTGGGTAAGTGTGTGTAAGAGTGTGTTAGTGAGTGAATGTATGTCCCAGTGGTACATGTGTGAGTAACTACATATGTGAAAGGCAGTATATATGTGTGTTGGAGTATATAAATGGCTATAAGCGAGAGTGCGTGATTGTGAGAGTGACTGTATGGATGAGTGTGTGCTTGTATCAGTGATTGTATAAGAGCGTAAGAATGTGCTAGTATTTGTATGAGTAAGTGAGCTGGTGTGTGTATAACTGTATAGGTGAGTAAATGGCAGTGTGATTAATTATTTGCATGACTGACTAGGTGTGTGAGTACCTCTATGGATGAGTGGCGGTGTGTGAGAGTCTATATAGGAGTATGAGTGCATATGATAGTCCTAGTACTGAGTGACCGTAAGTATGAGTGACTGTACGGGTGAGTGAGTGGATGTGTGTGTAGACCTAAGAATCAGTGAGTGGGTATGTAGTTATTGGTGTTGGAGTGTCTATGGTTTTGCGAATGGCAGTCTATAATTTAGAGTGGGTGTATCAAAGGTTAAATTAGGGTGTGAGGAGGTGCATCAGATTATCACGTGGATGATGTCATCAGTGATGTAATCAGTGATGTCATTTGAGATGTCATCAGTGATGTCATCAGTGATGTCACTGACCATGTCATGAGTGATGTAATATGTGATGTCATCAGCAGTGCATTGCGGGGGCGCGAGTTATAGTTAGCTGAACTAACTGTAACGGGGGAATTTCACAGGTTTTGTACGAGTGCAATGTCCAACTAACTATAACTGTCCCTAAAACCTATGGTTTTTTCAGTGAATTTCAAAGATTTTTTAAATGCAAATTTCTAACTATAACGTGTCTGAAACCTATGGCTTTTTCAGTGAATTTCAAAGGTTTTTTAAATGCTAATTTCTAACTATAACGTGCCTGAAACCTATGGTTTTTTCAGTGAATTTCAAAGGTTTTTTAAATGCTAATTTCTAACTATAACGTGCCTGAAACCTATGGTTTTTTCAGTGAATTTCAAAGGTTTTTTAAATGCTAATTCCTAACTATAACATGTCTGAAACCTATGGTTTTTTTCAGTGAATTTCAAAGGTTTTGTAAATGACAATTTTAAAATGTATTAATTGTTATATTTATTTTTTTTATACTGATTTACTACATTTTTTTAAACTATTTATTTTTACATATTTTATTTTTTAAATTACATTGTAATTACATTATACATCACATTACAAAATATACTTTCTCAGAATGAATTACTTTAGTTTAAATACTTTGCAAATAGGCAATAGACTTTTACGTCAGTAGTTACAGTTGTTGCAATGGGCAACACAATTTCAAACACAATGCAACATTGAGCTCAATGTGAATTTCTAGTTAAATGCAATTAGTTACTTTATGGATTACTTTTCTAACCGCAGGACTGGATCCTAGATTCAGTCCTGGGACATCTCCTGTAAACAGTTGAGTAAAAGCGTTTTGGTTACAGTAGTGATTTTTAAGGAATATTATTGTATTTTAAAACTTGACACAGAAACTTTTTCACATAGAATCACCAATGTTATCCTATGGGAGGAAATTCACTTAGCAGGTAAGTAGTGTTATCGTTACTTTTTTCTTACTCAGTGGTGGATCCTGGATCCAGCACTGGTGCATCTCCTGTAAACAGTTGAAAGAATGCGTTTAAGTCATACAGGCGATTTTTAAGGAATATTTGTAGTTTGTGAACATCGACACTTTGAAACTTTTCTGCTGAAAACCAGACAATGGATTCCTATGGAAGGAAATACAAGTTACTGGTAAGTACGGTTAGAATTACTTTTCAGGATCTGTACTGGGCTCAAAGATGCAGCACTGAGGTCTCTCCTGATAACAGGTGAGTAAATTGGAATTCGTAGTTCAGCTGATTTTAGAGGAATATTATAAAGTTCCAAAACTCCACACTTAGAAGAATTTCCAAGTGAAACCAGTCAATGTTAGCCTATGGAAGGAAATTCAAGTTACTGGTAAGTACGGTTAGAATTACTTTTCAGGATCAGTACTGGGCTCAAAGATGCAGCACTGAGGTCTCTCCTGATAACAGGTGAGTAAATCGGAATTCGTAGTTCGGCTGATTTTAGAGGAATATTTGTATGTTTCAAAATGTGACACTTAAGAAACTTTTTCAGCAAAAAGCAGGCAATGATATCCTATGGAAGGAAATTGAAGTTACTGGTAAGTACGGTTAAAATTACTTTTGAGGATCAGTACTGGGCTCAAAGATGCAGCACTGAGGTCTCTCCTGATAACAGGTGAGTAAATCGGAATTCGTAGTTCGGCTGATTTTAGAGGAGTATTATAAAGTTCCAAAACTCCACACTTAGAAGAATTTCCAAGTGAAACCAGTCAATGTTAGCCTATGGAAGGAAATTCAAGTTACTGGTAAGTACGGTTAGAATTACTTTTCAGGATCTGTACTGGGCTCAAAGATGCAGCACTGAGGTCTCTCCTGATAACAGGTGAGTAAATTGGAATTCGTAGTTCAGCTGATTTTAGAGGAATATTATAAAGTTCCAAAACTCCACACTTAGAAGAATTTCCAAGTGAAACCAGTCAATGTTAGCCTATGGAAGGAAATTCAAGTTACTGGTAAGTATGGTTAAAATTACTTTTCAGGATCAGTACTGGGCTCAAAGATGCAGCACTGAGGTCTCCCCTGATAACAGGTGAGTAAATCGGAATTCGTAGTTCGGCTGATTTTAGAGGAATATTTGCACAATGGTGAAGGAAGGTGGTGGGGCCTGAGGTGACATGTCTGCAAGCACGCCCTGTGGCGTGTTTTAAGTTGGAGAATTAATTCCTCCTCAATACCGAGGGACCCTAGGGGCCAACAAGCCCACCAGATACCTCCAGTATGCGCCAGAGAGCTGCGTTGTAGAGAGGTGTTCAGAAGCCACGCCCATTTTTACAACACTCTGCAACGCAGCTCCGTGGCGCTTACTGGAGGTACCTGGTGGGCTAGTTGGCCCCCAGGGACCCTCAGGATTGAAGGGGATTTAATTCCCTATCTTAAAACGCGCCACGGGGCCTGTTTGCACACATGTCACCTGAAGCCCCGCCCCCTCCCTTCACCACTGTGCAAACGCGCCCCGTGGCGCGTTTTAAGTTGGGGGATTAAGTCCCCTTGAATCCTGAGGGTCCCTGGGGTCTAACTAGCCCACCAGGTACCTCCAGTAAGCGCCACAGAGCTGCATTGCAGAGAGGTGTAAAAAGGGGCGTGGCCTGGACCACCTCTCTGCAACGCAGCCCCCTGGCGCATACTGGAGGTTCCTGGTGGGCTAGTTGGCCCCCAGGGACCCCCAGTATTGAAGGGGAATTCATTTCCCAACTTAAAACACGCCACAGGGCGCGTTTGCAGAGTGTTGCTGGGAGGGGGCGGAGCCTCAGCACGATCGTGTGTTTTTTTGCTTTTTTGTTTTTTGGAAGGGGGGCTGTGTGGCCCCTCTTCTTTTTACTTTTTTTGGGCCTTGGGGACCCCATCCCCCAGGGCCTGACCCCTTTTTTAATTTAAAACAAAAAAAAATTAACGGGAAGGGGGCCGCGTGGGCCCCCCTCCCGTGGCCAATTCTGGCCCTGGGGACCCCATCCCCCGGGGCATGGCCAAATATATATTTTTGTTTATGGAGGGGTACTGCGTGGTCTCTTCCAAAAACTAAAGCAGTTTGCTATGACAGGACAGGAGCAGCGAGGCTCCCGTCCTGTCATAGCAAACTACAGTGTCCCGGGGGTAGGCACCCCGGGACACTGCAGGAGCCGGTCCTGGGGGGTGGCGGTCCCCAGGGCCACCACAGGCTCCAGGAGGGGGGCCGCGCGGCCCCCCTCCCTTCACATGCACAGCCCCCGGAAGGTGGTGGTCCCGGGGGCTCGGGGGTCCGTTCCGGACCCCCAAATTAGCATTTTTTTTTTGTGCCCCGGGGAGGTGGCGGTCCCCGGGGCGTGTGGGGGGGCTCGAGCCCCCCCACACAGGTATATTATTTTCAAAAATAGAAGCCACAAGGGCTGGCAGTCCCCGGGGCTGCGGGAGGGCCGAGAGCCCTCCCGCACCATTATTTTTTTAAAGCCCCAGGGGGTGGTGGTCCCCGGGGCTTGGGGGGACCTTAGAGGCCCCCCATTATATCTAAACCCACCCCCCCCACATGCCCCCGGGACTTGGGCCACCCAGGGGCAAATTAGCATCGAGCGCGGGAGACCGCGCTTCGATTTTTTTTTATCGGCGGGATCCGCGCACCCTAAGCGCATCCCGCTGATTTTTTTTAAAGAAAAAATGCTTTTTTTCTGCCCAGGGGGTCCTTGTGGGACCCCCTGAGCAGACCTAGGGGGTCAGGGTGTTTCTACCCTGCCCCCTTTGTGCGTTTTGCGCACTTGTTTCTTGTGCCTCGGTTCTACCGAGGGACAAAATGGCTGCCAACACTTCCTGATTTGGAGTGTTGACAGCCACTTGAAAGCCAATTAGCATGCAGCTCGTGATCGGGAGGGTGCGCGCAGGGTGCGCTCAGGGTGCGCGTAATCCGACGCGGCCATAGATATATATGTGATTCTCCTTTTGATTTTCTCAGGAACTACTGAACGGATTTACACCATTTAACAAAAAGGGTTCTTTCTGAACCAAGAACTACCTCTTTGCCAAATTTGGTGTAATTCCGTTTAGCAGTTCGGGCTGTAGCCTTAGCTAAAGTTTCCTATGGAAAAATGAATGGGAAAACACGTTTTGGGACCCCCTTTTCTTGGCTCCGCTTGACGAATCACCCCGAGACTTTCAGGGTAGGAGCGGACCGGAGCGGGCCACAAAGTTTGAAAATTTCGCGAAGATTCGTCAACCGGCGCAGGAGTTATTTCAAATAGAATGTTGTGGATTTCCTATGGAAAATAGGTCCTAACTATAACTATCTACTGGCGACCGCCAGTAGATAATATATATATATATATATATATATTATCTACTGGCGGTCGCCAGTAGATAGTTATAGTTAAAACCTATTATCCATAGGAAATCCGCGACATTCTATTTGAAATAACGTTGGCACCGGTTGACGAATCTTCGCGAAAGTTTCCAACTTGTTGGGGCGCTCCGGTCCGCTCCTATCCTGAAAGTCTCGGGTGATACGTCAAGCGGGGGCCGAGAAAAAGGGGGGTCCCAAAACGTGTTTTCCCCATTCATTTTTCCATAGGAACCTTTAGTCGCAGCTACAGCCCGAACTGCAGAACTGAATTACACCAAATTTGGCAAAGAGGTAGCCCTTGGTTCAGTGTCGTGCCTTTTGCTTAAATGGTGTAAATCCGTTCAGTAGTTCCTGAGAAAATCAAAAGTAAAGTCACATATATATCTGGGCGGAGCCTAACCACACATGTCATCGTGAGATCTGATTGGCTGTCAGCACTTCATCCTGGAATTTCTGGCAGCCATCTTGGGACCAATATAAATGATAGTACCTCATTGAAATGCATTGTAGTGAATAGAAGATTTTGAGGGTCACCAAAAGGAGAACTATAAAGGGTGATAACAGGCTTTAGTTACATTAGAATTTATTTGTTGATGGTACCATACTAATTTTAGGAATTGTGGTGTATTCTAAGGTGATTTTACCATGTGAAAAACCTTCTGCTGGGATATCATGAATCATGTTTGAGAGAACACTATTTTCTCATGCTTGTCCCATGGAGGTTTGGAAGGTGCTCCAGAAGCTAAAATGAGAGCATATTTTCTGTAAATTCACATTATCTTTCTCACTCATGTGAGAATGAAGTCTGACATTCTCAGTAAAACATGTACATCCAACAAGGGCAGAGACTGTCAGTTGATTCCTTTGTGTTCTACTGCAGCTTCCCAGAGTGTTCTAAAGAACAACTAGAGTGCTAACAGCCTTACTTATGACAAAAGTATGGCACACCTGAAGCCATCTTGATTGGAATAAACTGGTAACACTTAAACAATTTAATTTAAAAAGGAACAAAATGATGGGGTTCATTTTGTCATAGAAATTATGGTTAGTGCTGTAGAAAGAAAAATTAGGACATGTTTCAAGTGTGATCTCAAATATCTTCCTGTTATATTTCAACAGGAGCAGCCTGCCAGTTGATGCCTTTGTGTTCTACTGCAGCTTCCCAGAGTGTTCTAAAGAACAACTAGAGTGCTAACAGCCTTACTTATGACAAAAGTATGGCACACCTGAAGCCATCTTGATTGGAATAAACTGGTAACACTTAAAACATTTAATTTAAAAAGGAACAAAATGATGGGGTTCATTTTGTCATAGAAATTATGGTTAGTGCTGTAGAAAGAAAAATTAGGACATATTTCAATTGTGATCTCAAATATCTTCCTGTTATATTTCAACAGGAGCAGCCTGTCAGTTGATGCCTTTGTGTTCTACTGCAGCTTCCCAGAGTGTTTTAAAGAACAACTAGAGTGCTAACAGCCTTACTTATGACAAAAGTATGGCACACCTGAAGCCATCTTGATTGGAATAAACTGGTAACACTTAAACAATTTAATTTAAAAAGGAACAAAATGATGGGGTTCATTTTGTCATAGAAATTATGGTTAGTGCTGTAGAAAGAAAAATTAGGACATGTTTCAAGTGTGATCTCAAATATCTTCCTGTTATATTTCAACAGGAGCAGCCTGCCAGTTGATGCCTTTGTGTTCTACTGCAGCTTCCCAGAGTGTTCTAAAGAACAACTAGAGTGCTAACAGCCTTACTTATGACAAAAGTATGGCACACCTGAAGCCATCTTGATTGGAATAAACTGGTAACACTTAAAACATTTAATTTAAAAAGGAACAAAATGATGGGGTTCATTTTGTCATAGAAATTATGGTTAGTGCTGTAGAAAGAAAAATTAGGACATATTTCAAGTGTGATCTCAAATATCTTCCTGTTATATTTCAACAGGAGCAGCCTGCCAGTTGATGCCTTTGTGTTCTACTGCAGCTTCCCAGAGTGTTCTAAAGAACAACTAGAGCGCTAACAGCCTTACTTATGACAAAAGTATGGCACACCTGAAGCCATCTTGATTGGAATAAACCGGTAACACTTAAAACATTTAATTTAAAAGGAACAAAATGAGGGGTTCTTTTTTAAATAGAAATTATGGTTAGTGCTGCAGAAAGAAAAATTAGGGCATGTTTTAAGTGAGATCTCAAATCCTCTTCTATTTCATTAGAAAATTCTGACATGCAGACTGAAACAATCACTTTCAATACCAGCAGCAGACTACCAGTTAACTCCCTGGTGAGCAGTAGCTTTACTCCAGTGATCTAATGAGCAACTAGAGTGCTAACATTCTGAATTTATGGCAGATGTGAGACACATCTGAATGCCTTCTTGATGGAATCAAAGTAAAAAACTGAAAGCATTTCCTACTGAGGAGACTGCAGTAAATGAAGAAATTAGGAAACTTCATAACAAAGAAGTCTTCCAAGATGGCCACCAGTGAAAAAAGAGCCCAAATGTAGCACAAATATTACCCAGATGTAGCCCACATATAGCCCAATGACAAAAGTGTGCAAAACACTTTTTATTTTTAGTTTTTTTGCAGTTTTATGTAGTGCAGACTGGTCAGGTATTGGAGCATTGCATCTTAAAACATGACCCCCTACACTACAAAAACACCACTGCACTACCTTAAACCCTAAAACACTACCCCCAGCACGACCCCCTACACTACACAAGCACCACTGCACTATCCTAAACCCCTAAACACTACCCCCAGCACGACCCCGTACACTACCCAAACACTACTGCACTAACCTAAATCCTAAAACACTACCACCAGCACGACCCCCTACACTACCCAAACACCACTGCACTACCCTAAAACATGACCCCTACACTACACAAACACCACTGCACTACCCTAAACCCTAAAACACTACCCCCAGCACGACCCCCTACACTACACAAGCACCACTGCACTACCCTAAACCCTAAAACACTACCCCCAGCACGACCCCCTACACTACACAAACACCACTGCACTACCCTAAACCCTAAAACACTACCCCCAGCACGACCCCCTACACTACCCAAACACCACTGCACTAACCTAAATCCTAAAACACTACCCCCAGCACGACCCCCTACACTACCCAAACACCACTGCACTACCCTAAAACATGACCCCCTACACTACACAAACACCACTGCACTACCCTAAACCCTAAAACACTACCCCCAGCATGACCCCCTACACTACACAAGCACCACTGCACTACCCTAAACCCTAAAACACTACCCCCAGCACGACCCCCTACACTGCCCGAACACCACTGCACTGCCCTAAACCCTGAAACACCAGCCCCTGCATGACCCCCTACACTGCCCGAACACCACTGCACTGCCCTAAACCCTGAAACACCACCCCTAGCATGACCCCCTACACTGCCCGAACACCACTGCACTGCCCTAAACCCTGAAACACCACCCCCTTCACGACCCCCTACACTGCCCGAACACCACTACACTGCCCTAAACCCTGAAACACCACCCCCAGCATGACCCCCTACACTGCCCGAACACCACTGCCCTGCCCTAAACCCTGAAACACTACCCCCAGCAAGACCCCCTACACTGCCCGAACACCACTGCACTGCCCTAAACCCTGAAACATCACCCCCAGCAAGACCCCCTACACTGACCGAAAACCACTGACTTAAACCCTGAAACACCACCCCCAGCACGACCCCCTACACTGCCCGAACACCACTGCACTGCCCTAAACCCTGAAACACTACCCTCAGCATGACCCCCTACACTGCCCGAACACCACTGCTCTGCCCAAAACCCTGAAACACCAGCCCCAGCACGACCCCCTACACTGCCCGAACACCACTGCACTGCCCTAAACCTTGAAACACCAGCCCCTGCACGACCCCCTACACTGCCCGAACACCACTGCACTACCCTAAACCCTGAAACATCACCCCCAGCACGACCCCCTACACTGCCCGAGCACCACTGCACTGCCCTAAACCCTGAAACACCAGCCCCAGCACGACCCCCTACACTGCCTGAAAACCACTGCACTGCCCTAAACCCTGAAACACCAGCCCCAGCACGACCGCCTACACTGCCCGAACACCACTGCACTGCCCTAAACCCTGAAACACCAGCCCCAGCACGACCCCCTACACTGCCCGAACACCACTGCACTGCCCTAAACTGTGAAACACCAGCCTCAGCACGACCCCCTATACTGCCTGAACACCACTGCACTGCCCTGAACCCTGAAACACCAGCCCTAGCACAACACCCTACACTGCCCGAACACCACTGCACTGCCTTAAACCCTGAAACACCACCCCGTGCATGACCACCTACACTGCCCGAATACCACTGCACTGCCCTAAACCCTGAAACACCACCCACAGTGCAACCCCCTACACTGCCCGAACACCACTGCACTGCCCTAAACCCTGAAACACCACCCCCTGCACAACCCCCTACACTGCTCGAACACTACTGCACTGCCCTAAACCCAGAAACACCATCCCCAGCACGACCCCCTATACTGCACGAACACCACTGCACTGCCCTATAGCCTGAAACACTACCCCCAGCAAGACCCCCTACACTGCCCGAACACCACTGCACTGCCCTAAACCCTGAAACATCACCCCCAGCAAGACCCCCTACACTGCCCGAACACCACTGCCCTAAACCCTGAAACACCACCCCCAGCAAGACCCCCTACACTGCCCGAACACAACTGCACTGCCCTAAACCCTGAAACACCAGCCCCAGCACGACCCCCTACACTGCCCGAACACCACTGCACTGCCCTAAACCCTGAAACACCACCCCCTGCACGACCCACTACACTGCCCGAACTCCACTGTACTGCCCTAAACCCTGAAACCCCACCCCCAGCATGACCCCCTACACTGCCAGAACACCACTGCACTGCCCTAAACCCTGAAATACCACCCCTGCACGACCCCCTACACTGCCCGAACACTACTGCACTGCCCTAAACCCTGAAACACCACCCCCAGCACGACCCCCTACACTGCACGAACACCACTGCACCGCCCTAAACCCTGAAACACTACCCCAGCAAGACCCCCTACACTGCCCGAACACCACTACACTGCCCTAAACCCTGAAACACCACCCCCAGCATGACCCCCTACACTGCCCGAACACCACTGCCCTGCCCTAAACCCTGAAACACTACCCCCAGCAAGACCCCCTACACTGCCCGAACACCACTGCACTGCCCTAAACCCTGAAACATCACCCCCAGCAAGACCCCTACACTGCCCGAAAACCACTGACCTAAACCCTGAAACACCACCCCCAGCACGACCCCCTACACTGCCCGAACACCACTGCACTGCCCTAAACCCTGAAACACTACCCTCAGCACGACCCCCTACACTGCCCGAACACCACTGCACTGCCCTAAACCTTGAAACACCAGCCCCTGCACGACCCCCTACACTGCCCGAACACCACTGCACTACCATAAACCCTGAAACATCACCCCCAGCACGACCCCCTACACTGCCCGAGCACCACTGCACTGCCCTAAACCCTGAAACACCAGCCCCAGCACGACCCCCTACACTGCCTGAAAACCACTGCACTGCCCTAAACCCTGAAACACCAGCCCCAGCACGACCGCCTACACTGCCCGAACACCACTGCACTGCCCTAAACCCTGAAACACCAGCCCCAGCACGACCCCCTACACTGCCCAAACACCACTGCACTGCCCTAAACTGTGAAACACCAGCCTCAGCACGACCCCCTACACTGCCTGAACACCACTGCACTGCCCTGAACCCTGAAACACCAGCCCTAGCACAACACCCTACACTGCCCGAACACCACTGCACTGCCCTAAACCCTGAAACACCACCCCGTGCATGACCAACTACACTGCCCGAACACCACTGCACTGCCCTAAACCCTGAAACACCACCCACAGCGCAACCCCCTACACTGCCCGAACACCACTGCAATGCCCTAAACCCTGAAACACCACCCCCTGCACAACCCCTACACTGCTCGAACACTACTGCACTGCCCTAAACCCAGAAACACCATCCCCAGCACGACCACCTATACTGCACGAACACCACTGCACTGCCCTAAACCCTGAAACACTACCCCCAGCAAGACCCCCTACACTGCCCGAACACCACTGCACTGCCCTAAACCCTGAAACATCACCCCCAGCAAGACCCCCTACACTGCCCAAACACCACTGCCCTAAACCCTGAAACACCACCCCCAGCAAGACCCCCTACACTGCCCGAACACAACTGCACTGCCCTAAACCCTGAAACACCAGCCCCAGCACGACCCCCTACACTGCCCGAACACCACTGCACTGCCCTAAACCCTGAAACACCACCCCCTGCACGACCCACTACACTGCCCGAACACCACTGTACTGCCCTAAACCCTGAAACCCCACCCCCAGCATGACCCCCTACACTGCCAGAACACCACTGCACTGCCCTAAACCCTGAAACACCACCCCCTGCACGACCCCCTACACTGCCCGAACACTACTGCACTGCCCTAAACCCTGAAACATCACCCCCAGCACGACCCCCTACACTGCACGAACACCACTGCACCGCCCTAAACCCTGAAACACTACCCCCAGCAAGACCCCCTACACTGCCCAAACACCACTGCACTGCCCTAAACCCTGAAACATCACCCCCAGCAAGACCCCCTACACTGCCCGAACACCACTGCCCTAAACCCTGAAACACCACCCCCAGCAAGACCCCTATACTGCCCGAACACCACTGCACTGCCCTAAACCCTGAAACACCACCCCCAGCAAGACCCCTACACTGCCCGAACACAACTGCACTGCCCTAAACCCTGAAACACCAGCTCCAGCACGACCCCCTACACTGCCTGAACACCACTGCACTGCCCTAAACCCTGAAACACCACCCCCTGCACGACCCACTACACTGCCCGAACACCACTGTACTGCCCTAAACCCTGAAACCCCACCCCCAGCATGACCCCCTACACTGCCAGAACACCACTGCACTGCCCTAAACCCTGAAATACCACCCCTGCACGACCCCCTACACTGCCCGAACACTACTGCACTGCCCTAAACCCTGAAACACCACCCCCAGCACGACCCCTACACTGCACGAACACCACTGCACCGCCCTAAACCCTGAAACACTACCCCCAGCAAGACCCCCTACACTGCCCGAACACCACTACACTGCCCTAAACCCTGAATCACCACCCCCAGCATGACCCCCCACACTGCCCGAACACCACTGCCCTGCCCTAAACCCTGAAACACTACCCCCAGCAAGACCCCCTACACTGCCCGAACACCACTGCACTGGCCTAAACCCTGAAACATCACCCCCAGCAAGACCCCCTACACTGCCCGAAAACCACTGACCTAAACCCTGAAACACCACCCCCAGCACGACCCCCTACACTGCCCGAACACCACTGCACTGCCCTAAACCCTGAAACACTACCCTCAGCATGACCCCTACACTGCCCGAACAACACTGCTCTGCCCAAAACCCTGAAACACCAGCCCCAGCACGACCCCCTACACTGCCCGAACACCACTGCACTGCCCTAAACCTTGAAACACCAGCCCCTGCACGACCCCCGACACTGCCTGAACACCACTGCACTACCCTAAACCCTGAAACATCACCCCCAGCACGACCCCCTACACTGCCCGAGCACCACTGCACTGCCCTAAACCCTGAAACACCAGCCCCAGCACGACCCCTACACTGCCTGAAAACCACTGCACTGCCCTAAACCCTGAAACACCAGCCCCAGCACGACCGCCTAAACTGCCCGAACACCACTGCACTGCCCTAAACCCTGAAACACCAGCCCCAGCACGACCCCCTACACTGCCCGAACACCACTGCACTGCCCTAAACTGTGAAACACCAGCCTCAGCACGACCCCTACACTGCCTGAACACCACTGCACTGCCCTGAACCCTGAAACACCAGCCCTAGCACAACACCCTACACTGCCCGAACACCACTGCACTGCCCTAAACCCTGAAACACCACCCCGTGCATGACCACCTACACTGCCCGAACACCACTGCACTGCCCTAAACCCTGAAACACCACCCACAGCGCAACCCCCTACACTGCCCGAACACCACTGCACTGCCCTAAACCCTGAAACACCACCCCCTGCACAACCCCCTACACTGCTCGAACACTACTGCACTGCCCTAAACCCAGAAACACCATCCCCAGCACGACCCCCTATACTGCACGAACACCACTGCACTGCCCTAAACCCTGAAACACTACCCCCAGCAAGACCCCCTACACTGCCCGAACACCACTGCACTGCCCTAAACCCTGAAACATCACCCCCAGCAAGACCCCTACACTGCCCGAACACCACTGCCCTAAACCCTGAAACACCACCCCCAGCAAGACCCCCTACACTGCTCCGAACACAACTGCACTGCCCTAAACCCTGAAACACCAGCCCCAGCACGACCCCCTACACTGCCCGAACACCACTGCACTGCCCTAAACCCTGAAACACCACCCCTGCACGACCCACTACACTGCCCGAACACCACTGTACTGCCCTAAACCCTGAAACCCCACCCCCAGCATGACCCCCTACACTGCCAGAACACCACTGCACTGCCCTAAACCCTGAAACACCACCCCCTGCACGACCCCCTACACTGCCCGAACACTACTGCACTGCCCTAAACCCTGAAACACCACCCCCAGCATGACCCCCTACACTGCACGAACACCACTGTACCGCCCTAAACCCTGAAACACTACCCCCAGCAAGACCCCCTACACTGCCCGAACACCACTGCACTGCCCTAAACCCTGAAACATCACCCCCAGCAAGAGCCCCTACACTGCCCGAACACCACTGCCCTAAACCCTGAAACACCACCCCCAGCAAGACCCCTATACTGCCCGAACACCACTGCACTGCCCTAAACCATGAAACACCACCCCCAGCAAGACCCCCTACACTGCCCGAACACAACTGCACTGCCCTAAACCCTGAAACACCAGCTCCAGCACGACCCCCTACACTGCCCGAACACCACTGCACTGCCCTAAACCCTGAAACACCACCCCTGCACGACCCACTACACTGCCCGAACACCACTGTACTGCCCTAAACCCTGAAACCCCACCCCCAGCATGACCCCCTACACTGCCAGAACACCACTGCACTGCCCTAAACCCTGAAATACCACCCCCTGCATGACCCCCTACACTGCCCGAACACTACTGCACTGCCCTAAACCCTGAAACACCACCCCCAGCACGACCCCCTACACTGCACGAACACCACTGCACCGCCCTAAACCCTGAAACACTACCCCCAGCAAGAACCCCTACACTGCCCGAACACCACTACACTGCCCTAAACCCTGAAACACCACCCCCAGCATGACCCCCTACACTGCCCGAACACCACTGCCCTGCCCTAAACCCTGAAACACTACCCCCAGCAAGACCCCCTACACTGCCCGAACACCACTGCACTGGCCTAAACCCTGAAACATCACCCCCAGCAAGACCCCTACACTGCCCGAAAACCACTGCACCTAAACCCTGAAACACCACCCCCAGCACGACCCCCTACACTGCCCGAACACCACTGCACTGCCCTAAACCCTGAAACACTACCCTCAGCATGACCCCCTACACTGCCCGAACACCACTGCTCTGCCCAAAACCCTGAAACACCAGCCCCAGCATGACCCCCTACACTGCCCGAACACCACTGCACTGCCCTAAACCTTGAAACACCAGCCCCTGCACGACCCCCTACACTGCCCGAACACCACTGCACTACCCTAAACCCTGAAACATCACCCCCAGCACGACCCCCTACACTGCCCGAGCACCACTGCACTGCCCTAAACCCTGAAACACCAGCCCCAGCACGACCCCCTACACTGCCTGAAAACCACTGCACTGCCCTAAACCCTGAAACACCAGCCCCAGCACGACCGCCTACACTGCCCGAACACCACTGCACTGCCCTAAACCCTGAAACACCAGCCCCAGCACGACCCCCTACACTGCCCGAACACCACTGCACTGCCCTAAACTGTGAAACACCAGCCTCAGCACGACCCCCTACACTGCCTGAACACCACTGCACTGCCCTGAACCCTGAAACACCAGCCCTAGCACAACACCCTACACTGCCCGAACACCACTGCACTGCCCTAAACCCTGAAACACCACCCCGTGCATGACCACCTACACTGCCTGAACACCACTCCACTGCCCTAAACCCTGAAACACCACCCCCAGCGCAACCCCCTACACTGCCCGAACACCACTGCACTGCCCTAAACCCTGAAACACCACCCCCTGCACAACCCCCTACACTGCTCGAACACTACTGCACTGCCCTAAACCCAGAAACACCATCCCCAGCACGACCCCCTATACTGCACGAACACCACTGCACTGCCCTAAACCCTGAAACACTACCCCCAGCAAGACCCCCTACACTGCCCGAACACCACTGCACTGCCCTAAACCCTGAAACATCACCCCCAGCAAGACCCCCTACACTGCCCGAACACCACTGCCCCCTAAACCCTGAAACACCACCCCCAGCAAGACCCCCTACACTGCCCGAACACAACTGCACTGCCCTAAACCCTGAAACACCAGCCCCAGCACGACCCCCTACACTGCCCGAACACCACTGCACTGCCCTAAACCCTGAAACACCTCCCCCTGCACGACCCACTACACTGCCCGAACACCACTGTACTGCCCTAAACCCTGAAACCCCACCCCCAGCATGACCCCCTACACTGCCAGAACACCACTGCACTGCCCTAAACCCTGAAACACCACCCCCTGCACGATCCCCTACACTGCCAGAACACTACTGCACTGCCCTAAACCCTGAAACACTACCCCCAGCAAGACCCCCTACACTGCCCGAACACCACTGCACTGCCCTAAACCCTGAAACATCACCCCCAGCAAGACCCCCTACACTGCCCGAACACCACTGCACTGCCCTAAACCCTGAAACACCCCCCAGCAAGACC